>CAMZMU010000035.1:25687046-26149997 GCA_947311845.1 Poa pratensis
AAAAGCCGGAGACACAAAACGCACCAACAAAAAACGCTGGAAACGTGCAGGGTATTTCTATAACTTGAATGGTAAACTGGATTCCACCTTCTGTGCTACGAGCTAGGTGTCAGATTCTTCGTTCACAAAACATAAAGACATCGAAATAACAGGACTATTGAAGTTCAGAAAGGCAGATTTTTTTTTTATCCAATCGAATCATCTTCCTCGTCTTCAGCTCACAGTGTGCAGAAACAATGCATACGTCAAATCTTGGAGAATCACCCAGAACCAACAACAAGCATACCTAAGATTTTAAAGCTCATTAGTCAACCTTTCAGCGCACTCTGCAGAAACAGAATATATTGGGGCACAGTACCCACATGTTACGATCCGAGTGTGCAGGAAAAGTAGAAAACTGCCAGCTCTAAGTAACTAACAATCAAGTTTCGCACCCGTACTGCAAACCAATTCAGTGTTGCTTCCGACTTCGCTCTCTGTACATAGAGAAGTCGAGGGATCCAGCTCCTTTGCATCATCATCACAAGGTCTGCTCTAGGTAACTAACAATAAAGTTTTCTGCATATTCAGCCAGCTAACTCATTGTTCCTTTCCGACTTCTCTCTCTACATAGAGAAGTCGAAGGGTCCAGGCCCTTGGCGATCATCCCCATCATCACCAACTTGTAAAAGCAACAAAACATACCTCAACATCTTTTTCAACCTCATCAAAGATCTCCTGGAAACTAGGACTGTCTTGAGACAAGTTCTCACTGGAGCGAGCCTGAAATTGTAGACCAATTACAGTAAATTAAGAGAGGGACAGACAATCTTTTAACAATGATTATGATACTTCCTGTATACGACAGGAAACTGCATATAATAGAAGAAACCTACCACACAAGGGAAACATAAAATAGACAACCTTCAACTTAAAGTGATCGCACAAACGAATTGATAAACCAACAAAACTTAGATGCGCACTGAATTTTTCCAGCATGTCAACAAATTGGCACTTACAATTTGAACTACAAAATCGTCTTGTATTTAGTTACACACTGTGTCACTCACGTTTATAACATTCAATGAAATACCAGACACATTTTATAGTTCCATTAAAAATTTCACCCAGATTCATAGCTTTCAATAAGTGAAAAACTGACAAGCGAAGATTTAAGTTATATTGCCAAGCACAAAATTATTCGCACTAACCCAATGATATCTAAACCATCAAACTACAAAGATTAAAGTTAACCCAAAAGGCAGCCAGGATTGTTCTGCTGCAAGTGCTCGGTGGACGATGTTTGAAGTAACTGGAGCAGTTACAAATAATAAAACAGGGGCAGAAAATCTTGAGGTGAACTCTACAACATAAAAGAACTGATGAACCAACTAAACCAGATACACACTGAAAAATTCTTATCAGGTCAACAATAATTGATACCTCGATTCTTTTAACTAAGCAATATCATACTTGCACACAATTACTGTCCAGAAAGCACCACCGTTGCATCAAAATACCATATACAGTTCAATATTCAATTAAAAAGATTGCCATGGACATTCCTAACACTACTAAAGTTATCAGACAACTTCTTTGACACCTAAACAATCAAAAAAATAAAAAAATAAATTACACAAGGTTATATATTGAAACTTATAAGATGTTAACATAGAGGCAACCGAACATTTAAGCTATGCCACACATATCTATGTCACCATTCTGACATCACAACATAATCCCATTACCAGGCTAATAAGCAGAACTATGTTATCTGAGTAAACAAGCAAGTAGCCGATTCAATCAGATACCAGAATCTTGCAAGATCGATTCCAGAAGTATTCATCAAGACGAACGCGATCATGGATCCAAGATCAAGATTGATTCCAAAAGTACCCACACGACCAGGTAAAGCAACAATCCCAATAACGCACATTGACCCATAAATTAGATACCACAATCTTGCAAGATCGACTCCCAACAAGACCGGGAAGGCAGCCATCCCAGCATACCGACACCCATCAATTAGGTAACACAATCTTGGAAGATCGTACCCATCAATCAGATACCAGAATCTTGCAATCAGATACTAGATACTAAAAGATACCAAGATTGGGTCGAAATTACCCAACGCCGGCGAGCGCGGTCGCGGAGGCGAGACCAGAACGACCGGCCATGGTCCGCTCCCCCATCTGCACGGGCGCCGTCGTCGTGCTGGCCGCGTGGCCCGCGTCCGCCAGCATCCCGTGACCGCTCGCCTCCAGCAGACCGTGAACGGCTGGAGCGGCGGCGGCCGCCCGTACCTCGCCTGTCCGCGCCAGCTCCTCCCCCCGCGCCGCTACCACGCCGGTCCGCGCCAGCGCCACCTCCGCCTCCCGCGCCGCTACCACGCCGGGCCCCATCACGACCTCCTCCCGCCGCGCCGCCGTAGGGGCGCGCGAGCACCGACTCCCTGCAGCGTGCTGCAAAGAGACGGAGCAAGGCCGCCATGGCGGGGGTCTCGGGCTAGGGCAAGGTGAGCGGAGGAGAAGGTTTGGGATTTGGGTGGCGAGCACGAGGAGCGGGGAGGTCGAGTCAAGGGCAAGGGTGATTGGAGACGGATCGAGCGGAGAAGTTTGAGGGGAGGCAGCCCAGGGCCAGACGGCGCGACGGCGAGCTGGAACTCGCCGTGCGGCGGTTGTCGAAAGAGCGCGGAGAGCAAAACGGTCTTTTTGAGCATCTCCAATCAGAGGATCCGAAATCGGCCTCCAAAGCGTCGCGCGTACCGACCGGACAACCCCTAAAACGTGTGTCATACAACCGTAACCATTAAATAATGCCTCCCAAAAACATATTGACATGTAACTCATACAGATATATCATAGTTTAAATATCAAATGAATAAACAGTGTCGCAGCAGTGGAACACGGGTTCCTCTAGTGCTGCCAAAGATGGACAAGGCCAAGACGCGACACTTGGCTGGCGGGCACCCCGCGAGCCAGCCAAGTCTGCCGGGTTCACAGGACCCCGGGATCCCTCACACCCCGGAAGAGAAGGAGGACCCCGAGAGCCCGAGACCCCGGCAGGGCCGGACTCCCTCTCTGGTATCAAACCGTACCAGTCGAAGCCGAGGGTTTCCAGCACCCTCCCGAAGATGGTAGAAGAGCCTACAAGACTTGGGAAGCAAGAGAGCAGGGAACACCACCTGCGGTGTGCCAGCTTTCCTCCACCACGCTTTCCCCTAAAGGGCGGGGGATCTCACCAAACCGGAGGAAGATACTTGGAGGAGAAGAGGCCACGTCACCACCTCCACCACGGAGAGGGGGAACTTCCCGCCAAGACCCCCTCATGCTCCTCGCGTGACCTCTGTGGCATCCCCTTGTCTATAAAAGGAGGGCCAAGTCATAGCGAGGAGGGGGATCAGAAGACAAGGGCTAGGCAAGATCCAAGCAAGAGCATAGCAAGACATAGCTAGGGCAGAGAAGAGAAGGGAGGTGATCTCCTCCGGGCCAGGATCTGCCATTTCTCCTTCCTCTCGCCAAAACCCTTCCCGGGTACCTCGCCGGAGACTCCATTGTAGCCACACCATGATGCTTCCATCTATCCAGACATGCAGGAGTAGGGGCTGTTAGCCTTCGGGCGGCCTGAACCTGGGTAGATCGCCGTGTCCCTTGCTTGCTTGCCATCCACGACGAGAGAGAGAGACGGAGAGCTCGCCGACGGTACTTCTCCGGGAGACGTCTTCCAGCCTCCTTCGCGCCCCTACCGAATCTACAAAGGGGGTGTCCTTCATCCCCGGTGTCCGTCCTTCGTGACACGACATCTGGCGCGCCAGGTAGGGGGCGCAAGTGCTGATCTCGTCTTCTTCAAGCTCGGAGATCTTCGTCAAGTTCTTCGTCAAGCATGACACCCAAGAAGAAGCCCGAGGCTGCGGCCTCCAAGGTCGCTTCTCCCTCGTGCACCCGAGCCTCCGCCGAACGCCGCACTGCGAGCGCACGCCGCGAAGCTACGCCACCTGTACAGCCTGCGGAGGAGACAAGGCCAGCCGGCGCGGGTGAGCCCAGCCACGAGCACGGCGGCGGATTCAAGGAGGCCTCGCTTCCGCACGCTTCCTCCGGCCTCCGCCTCCTCCTTCTGGAGAAAAGAGCGTCGGCAACGGAGCTGCCAAGGACCAGACGGCTGGAGCTGCTCAGCGTTCCAAGAGCAGGTCCTCCACGCACGTGCCTCCAGATGCTCAAGCTCGCCACGATGCCCTGGTGGCTGCCAAGGCTCTGATGCAGTTCCCACCAAGCACCATCGACCCCAAGGTGTACCAGGCGTGGAGGGCTCTCGTGGAGAAGCTCCTCGACTACGCCGACGGCGGCCCGGTGCCGGCGGCCACGCAGGCAACCACTACAACAAAACTGGCCATAGAGGCATTATTTTGATCCTGTAGAGACACTTAAATTGTCTTTAAGTTGTTGTAGAGGCACGTACCAAAGTGTCTCAAAAGTGTCACTACGGGCACTGTCGCTTAGACTATAGAGTCATAACACAAAATGCCTATATGGGCATAAGGTCACTTTGTAGAGACACCCTGTTGTGTATCTATAGACATAGAGATGCTTCAAAGATACACTTGGAATGTGTATGCAAATGAATAGAGGCACTTTCATGTGGCATTTTAGCTCGTATCTAACAATATTAGAAACATTTTCTTGGAGGCATGTCGCCCTCATATTTCTCGAGGCTGTAGTACCACGTTTGCGCGGCACCGCGGAGGTGGAAGGAAGCGATCCAGGTGTGGTCGGACACAAGCGTGCGCTGGCCCCGGAAAATCTGGTCACATTGGTTGAGCCAGTTCAGGGGATCCACCGTGCCATCGTAGGTGGCAAACTCCAGCTTGGAGAAACGCGGCGATGGCTGGCCGTGAGCGCCGGCGTTATAGGTGCCCTCATGGCGGAGCATCGAGGATGTGGGAGCCGCGACGGCGGGCATAAGTGGCCCGCCTTGGAACAAGGGCCCGTCGATGCTGGCGTACGGTGTGGCGTAGCCCGGAAAGCCGCCGAAGGCCGCGGCTGCGGACGGCGCCTGTGGCTCCGGCACGGACGGCTGACTCGAGGCCATGGTGTAGACCGGCGAAGCGAGCCAGTCCGGGAGCGGCGACGGTGACGACGGGAACCGAATCTGGTTGATCGGCACGCCGTGAGTCGACGGAGAGGCCTGGGTCGAGGCGGAGGCTGCCACGGCGGCAGCTGCGGTGGCGAGGTCATGGGGAGCGAGGAAGGTGCGGATGCCCTCGATTGCTTGAGTGAGGGCCCGGAGGGCCGACGTCATCTCGGCCGGCGTGAGGACGGCGGCGGCCGCGAGCGAGGGGTTCGCGGCGGCAGGGAAGCTCGGCCCGGTGTCGGACGTCGTGGCTGCCGTGGTGGTGGTCGGCGGCGTAGCCGTGGAGGTGGGCATTGGTCCCGTCATGATCGATCCCGAAACTCCTGATACCAGATTGATAGGAACCGGGGTCCTACCAGGCCTAGCACGTAGGTTATAGGGGTGGAAGGGAGGTTGGCGATGGCTGGGGCGAGCACGGCGGCGAGACGGCGCCGTGATGGCTCGACGGCGGCGGCGGCTGCAAGAGGCGGCGGCTAGGGTTAGAAGTCCGACTCCTGAGGGAGTCGGCAACAAAGATATGTTTATTGCTTGCTCAAAAATATCTGATTACAACTCCTTATATAATAACGATAAGTTGGGCTAAGCCCCTAATTGGGCCCATTATTGGGCTTCTTCCGGCTGTAGGTTGTGCCGGTCATAACAGATAAACCCTGTGATAGTGTGAGAGTAATATGTTCCTTTTGGTTTACTCTGTTTCCAGATGCGGTCATTGATGGGCTTGATCGTTCTGTGCTAAACTTGAAGAATTGCGAGGTTCTTGTCAATATTCCTCCTCAGTATGCTTATGGTTCAGCAGAGTCAAAGCAGGATCTTGTTGTGGTTCCAGCTAACAGCACTGTGATTCACGAAGTGGAGCTTGTATCATTTGTAAAGGTGTGCTTGTCTTCGAAATATTCATGTGCACTCATTCTTCTTGAGCGTTCTGTGTGCAGTCTAAATTATAAGGATCTTTTTGATATAGGATAAGGAGTCGTGGGACTTAAACAACGCAGAGAAGATAGAGGCTGTTGGAGCTAAGAAAGAAGAGGGAAATGCCATGTCCAAATTGGGCAAATATGCTAGAGCTTCTAAGCGTTATGAGAAGGTCTGACATCTTTCTTCTATTCACAACTGTAAACCTACAATTATGCTTCTTTTTATGTTTTTCTAGACTTCTTTTGATGGTTCTGAAATACGTATAATCCCAGGCTGCAAAGTTCATTGATTATGACACTTCATTTAGTGAAGACGAGAAAAAGCTATCCAAGCAACTGTTAATGTTCTTGTTAAGAATTGTTGTTTGAAAAAAAATCAGTTTTGAGGTTGTCACTCAATTAATGTTCTTGTTAAGAATTGTTCTGGGTAATATAGCTAGCCCAATTCTAGTTTAATAAATCTGTGTTGCGCTGATGCTATGACGACAGACTGCATATGCCAGTTAGTACTAATTTCCTGAACATTCATTTACCAATGCCTGGGAGGTTGTTTCTGTAACAGTGTTTGATGACAGGCTACTGTAACCGCTCTAATGATACACATGTGGTGCAGCTATAAAGTAAAATGTACCATACCTGGCTGCTCTGATGGGGCTAGCTGATACTTCAAAATTCAGGCAGTTTGCTGCATAGTATCTTGCTATAGTCTGCAACCAATAAACTTTGTTAAACGCAAACGAATCTCAATGAAAGAATGATTGTAGGCGCAAGGCTTAGTGTCTGATCTCTACTTCTTTTTCAGGATGACGATGGCAGTGCAGGGAGGTGGCGGTGTGTCGGCAGCGAGGAGGTGACGGAGGTGCGGCCAGCCACTTGACAAGTGCAGAGTGGCGAGGGAGAGGGAGCTGTACAGGGAGGCGACGGGGCTGCCTGGCGGCGTGTGGGTGGGCGGCGATGCAATGCAGTTGTCGGGGCTGCGTGCGAGGAGATCCAAGTGCGACTAGTTTCCTTTTTGTGTGGGATTGGTTAGGCATGTATACACGTTAGAGATCCAAGGAATCAGGACATGTTAGGTAGTGGTAATTTTTTTTGCCGTCAAGGCAACGATAAGATTAGGAGTCAGGGTGTTTAGGTACGATGCCTGTTAAAGTGTCCCATTTTCACATGGTTTATTTCCTTATTTTTTGTGGGTAATCGTCTCTTCCTTTTGTGACAGATAATATCATGAATTCGTGACTAACTTTAGTGTCAAATATTCGTGTACTTCCCTAAACTATGATACATATATTTTTTCTTTCATGTGGGAAGCACCCTTCTTTATTTTTTCTTTCTTTTCTCCTTACACCATTTGTTGCAAACCCGACCATCCATCTTGCCACCTTCGGCTACCACGTCGAGCAATTTCTTCTAGCGTCACTGCCCAGCTCTAGGAGATTCGTTTAAAGGGGAGGGCGACAACATGACCCACGACAGCATCACTGCTCAGTTCTAGGAGATTCGTTTAAAGGGGAGGGCGAAAACATGACCCACGGCAGATGAAGGCAAACATGACTAGAATGGATCCGACAGGGTCTGCTAGAGTTGCTCTTACAAATCGACTTTTTATAGTTGTATCTCATAATTAAGTTAAACCTACAAAAAAACACGTTTAAACTCATACATTGGTTGTAGTAGGAGCAAGTTTCAAGACATAGTTGTAGATTTATGAATATGTTGGTAATTTTATATTCACCTATATTCAAAGATTACGTTAGTCATTGTACGTAAATTTCTTTTTTTCCTAGAAGTTCATATAGTCTTACTTTACAAACTTGCACACTGATATATTTTGAAACTTTAAATTTATTTCATGATTGTTAACAGAGATGGAGTTTACATCTTTTTTTCACGGCATTTTCCAATGTATCTTTCAATGAAGAGACATATGTAATGTCTTTAGAGAATGACTCTACCGTTAAGTCATTTTCAAATATGTCTCTCTTAATGTCAATACATTGGTGTTAAGAGACATTATGAGGAGTGACTCAAAAGTGATGTCTCTATTATTTAGACATTCTAAAAATGTCTATTAAAATGCCTTTAGATGAAAATTAAGAGACATATTCGAGAATGTCTCTAGTTAGATGTCTCTTCTGCTATGACATTCTCTAAAATGTCTCTCTTAATGTCTCTACAGTAAATATTATTTGTCTATAAGAGACATAGGAGAGAGTGTCTCTATCAAAATGCCTCTACGGGCCAGTTTTGTTGTAGTGCAACCACAGTCGACAACCCAGGAGCCACGACAGGCCAGACGCGCGAACCACGGGCTCGTCCCCGAGCCGAACGCCACGCGGAGACTGAGCCACAGCGAGCCGCTCCACCCCTGGCCAACCAGCCGCGTCAAGGCCGAGACAAGACCATCTCCGTTGGGTCTTCAACCTCGGAAGATCATGACCTTCGCGACGACCTCGACAATCGACGGCGCGAGGACATGCGCATCCGCATTGAACGCCGCTGGGAGCGTCACCGCCGTGAAGATCGCGATGATGATGTCGCCGAAGGCTGCAACGCTCTCGCCCCCGAGATTCGCCGTCTTGACTGGCCCAAGAAGTTCAAGATCGATGTCCTCCGCTTCGACGGCACCACCAACCCCCGGGACTTCCTGCAGATCTACTCTCTGGCTGCGATGGTCGCCGGAGCTGACGAGATCATGATGGCCAACTGGTTCCCGCTGGCCCTGAAGGGAGAGGCCCAGACCTGGCTCCTCAACCTTCCCAAGAACTCCATCCGATCCTGGCGAGCTCTGAAGGAGCAGTTCCTGGGGGCTTTCCAGGGAGGGTATGAGTCTCCGGGTACCCCAGAGATCTGTACGACTTCAAGCAACTACCGGGTGAAACTCTCCGCAAGTACATCCAGCGCTTCACCCACAAGATGAACACCATCCCCTGCATCAAAGAAGAGGTCGTCATCCAGTGCTTCAGCGCCAACGTTCGCAACCCTCAGATGAAGGAGAAGCTGAGCATTCATCGCGTGGAAACCACCTGCAAGCTTTGGGAGCTTGCGGACCGCTGCGCGCGGGCAGAAGAAGGTGTGAGAGAAGACGAGCCCGAGGACAAGGCCACTACTACCAGGAACAAGAAGCGTGATGCTGGTGCCGACAAGCGCGTCTTCGTCACCAAGCCACTCGCGAAGAAGGTCAAGCCCGTCACAACTGAGGAAGAAGCCGACCCATGGTGCCATATCCATCCGGACAGCAACCACGCGCTCAAGGACTGCCGCGCACTCCGGTACCTCGCCGAGCGGGAGCAGCGTCGAACTGGCGGAGCCGGGCACAACGGCTGCTACAACTGCGGCCTTGCCAGGCACATCGCTCGAGATTGTCCCACGGGTCGCCAAGGCGGAGGCGGCCGTGGCTGGAATCGAGGCGGTGGCCGCGGAGGCCGAGGAGGAGGGCGCGGCGAACAAGGAGGGCGTGAACAGAACAATCAGGCGGCTGCCCCGGCTAACAATGGGGAAGCTCTCGCTGTACAAGGAGGCAATGGTGGCCAGTTCCAGGAAGTCAATGGAATTGTTGGATGCATCCATGGGGGCTCTGCGCTCCCTCCATCCAACGGCGCGGGCAAGAGGCTGGTCCGGGAACTCAATGCGGTCGCTTCCGGGCCAACGAAGCCCCTGAACTGGTCTAGCCAGGTCATCACCTTCGACTCAGAAGACCACCCATCCAACACTGCCGGGGTCGGGACCTTGCCATTGATCGTGTCGCCGGTCATCCACAACTTCAAGGTCACCAAGATGCTGGTCGACGGAGGCTCCAGCCTCAACCTTCTGACAGCCAAGGTGCTGAGTGTGCTGCAGATCCCTTTCTCTCACCTCACGGACACCGGTGTGTTTCAAGGCGTGAACGGGAGCGTGACACGGCCCCTTGGAAAGATCACTCTGCCGGTCACCTTCGGCGATCACAAGAACTTCCGCACCGAGGATGTCGTCTTCGACATTGCCGACACTCCGCTCCCGTACAACGGCATACTTGGACGTCCTGCTCTGGCCAAGTTCATGGCCGTCTCTCATTTCGCCTACAACGTGCTGAAGATACCCGCGCCATTGGGAGTGATCAAAATCAAGGCCGACATCGACGATGCCATCTTCTGTGTCCACAAGTTGAACCAGACCGTGGCGGCGACGACGGATGTCCCGCAAGTTGTGATGGAGGACGATGTTGACGCCCCCCCGGGGAAGGAGCTGACCCCGGGGGCTCGACATCGGCTCCTGTCAAGAAGGCATCGTTCCAGGGCGACCCGCAACTGACCAAGAAGGTGGCACTGACCCGTGACGGAGTTCGCTCTATCACCATCGGCGCCCACCTTACCGGCAAACAAGAAAGCATGCTCATTGCTTTCCTTCGGGAAAACTCCGATGTCTTTGCGTGGGATGCATCAGAACTCCCCGGTGTCCCAAGGGAAGTGATCGAGCATAAGTTGGTGGTCAGCGCGGACGCGCGACCAGTGAAGCAGGTTCTTCGGAATCAAAGCAAAAAGAAGCTGGAGTTCATCATCACCGAAGTCGACAAGTTGATAGAAGCTGGCGTCATCCGATCAGTTCCTCACCCGTTGTGGGTGGCGAACCCGGTCGTGGTTCCAAAACCTCTTACACTCAAGTGGCACCTCTGCATCGACTTCACCGACCTGAATAAGGCTTGTCCCAAGGATCCTTTCCCTGCCACGCATTGATCAGATCGTGGATTCCACGGCAGGGTGCGAACTGCTATGCTTCTTGGACGCCTTCTCCGGGTACCACCAGATCCTGATGTCCGTCGAAGATCAAGAAAAGACGGCCTTCATCACCCCCAAGGGCTGCTACTGCTATACACGGATGCCCTTCGGCCTCCGGAACGCCGGCGCTACATTCCAGCGTGCGATGCAGGCATGCCTTGGGCCACAATTAGGCCGCAACGTTGAAGCGTACATCGACGACATCGTGGTCAAGACACGGTACCAGGATTCGCTCATCCAGGATCTTCACGAGACGTTCGAAAATCTCCGCCGGGTCAACTTCAAGCTGAACCCTGAGAAGTGCGTGTTCGGGGTACCTTCAGGCAAGCTGCTGGGTTTCTTGGTTTCCCACCGAGGAATTGAGGCCAACCCAGACAAGATCAAGGCCATCGATCGCATGGAAGCACCACGGCGGATCAAGGATGTACAGCGCCTCAACGGGTGCATCACCGCACTCGGGCGCTTCATCTCAAGACTTGGGGAACGGGCTCTCCCGTTTTTCAACTTGCTCAAGAAGGAGGGTCCTGTCAACTGGACTCCGGAGGCTGAAGAGGCGCTTAAGTCCCTCAAGAGCTACCTCGCCTCGCCACCAATCCTGGTGGCCCCGACAGAGAAGGAGCCTTTGCTGCTATACATCGCTGCTACCAATCAGGTGGTAAGCGCAGTGCTCGTGGCAGAGCGTGACGCTCCTCCGAGAAAAAAGGCAAAACCAAGGGCAAGCGACCTGGGGATGTACTCTCAGGCCAGCCCAGCATAAAGAAGGTGGCGGGATTCTCGGCCTCCGGGGACCCCGACACCCCGACGGCTTCCACAAGCGTCGTCAGTACTGGAGCGCTGGGGCTGAGCTGCTTCCGGCTCAGGACAACGACGCCGCGGAAGAAGAGGTGGAGCCAGATCAAGAAGCGTCCTCCCGCAAGGTGCAGCATCCGATCTACTTCGTCAGTTCGGTTCTGCGCGATGCCCGGGAGCACTACCCCATGATGCAGAAGCTACTTCTGGCGATCCTCATCGCCTCTCGCAAGCTGAGACCGTACTTTGAAAGCCACCCGATCACGGTGGTATCGAAGTACAACCTGCGGAGCCCCCTGGAGAATCCACTTGCCACCGGACGCATATCATGGTGGGCCATGGAGCTTCAAGGTTTCGGTCTCAAATTTGAGCACACGGACAACATCAAGAGTCAGGCACTGGCGGATTTCACCGCGGAATGGACCGAGACAGCATTCGAGGACCCGGAGGAGGAGACCTGCCTCCCCGGGAAGGAAGATCCCAGCGCCTGGACCATGCACTTTGACGGTTCTTTCTCAAAGAATCGAGGGGGAGCCGGGTTGTCCTGACATCGCCAACTGGCGAATGCCTAAAGTACGTTGTCCAGATGCATTTCCTCGGAGGTATTTCCAACAACACGATGGAATATGAGGGCTTGCTTGCCAGGCTTCGTGTGGCCATCAGTCTTGGCATCAAGAAGATCGTCGTCAAAGGTGACTCACAACTGGTCATCAAACAAGTCAACAAGGAGTACGCATGCCCCCAGATGGCACCGTATGTTGAAGAGGTTTGGAAGCTGCAGCGACGCTTCGACAACTTCAGGGCCGTGTATATCTCGCGGGTGGACAACACAGTCGCGGATGAGCTCTCGCGACTGGCTTCACAACGAGAGCCTGTTCCCCCCGGGATCTACATCGAGGTACTCAAGCAGCCGTCGGTCCCATCCGACAAAATCAGGACCAAGCCGACCACAGGGCCGGGGCTGGTGACCTGTCTACCCCGGCAACTCAGGAAGCCAGCCCGGAAGTTCAAGATCCGGAGGTACCTGCGACGAAGGAAGCTTTGCTTCCCTCTTGTCAAATGGTGCTTCCAGTGGAGAGGAGCTGCCCGCCGTGGGCCTTGGACATCGTCAAGTACATGACTGAGCACACCCTCCCGGGTGACGACCATGACGCCGAGGGGTGTCTCGCCAAGCCAAGCTCTACGTCCTGATCGACGGTGAACTCTACAGGCGGCGTGACAACGGAGTCAAACTCCGCTGCATCCCGCAGGAACAAGGCCAGCGCTGCTGAAGGACATCCACGAAGGTACATGCTCCAGTCATGTAGCATCAAGGTCTCTGGCGGGGAAGGTTTTTCGGCACGGGTTCTACTGGCCAACTGTTCTCCACGACGCCGAGCAAATCGTCAAGACCTGTGAAGCTTGCCAGCATTACGCAAAGGATATTCATCAGCCAGCACAAGCCCTGGCCGTTCGCGGTCTGGGGGCTGGACATCGTAGGCAAGATCCCGAAGTCTGTCGGGGGACATGAGTATCTTTTCGTGGCGATTGACAAGTTCACTAAGTGGGTGGAGGTAATGCCAGTACCAAGACAGACTGCCCAAGCCGCCATCAAATTCATCGAGGGGATCGTGTTCCGTTTCGGAGTACCCAACAGGATCATCACGGATAATGGCACCCAGTTCACCAGTCGGGCCTTCCTCAACTTCTGCGAAGACATGGGCATCAAGGTGTGTTTTGCCTCGGTGTCCTATCCAAGATGCAATGGTCAAGTTGAGCGAGCTAACGCGGAGGTCCTCAAGGGTCTGAAAACCAAGGCTTTCGACAAACTGGAGAACCGGGGCAAGAACTGGATCGAGCATCTGCCAAGCGTCCTTTGGTCACTCAGAACTACGCCTAGCAGAGCCACAGGAGAAACACCATTCTTCCTTGTCTATGGAGCAGAGGCAGTCCTGCCCACAGAACTCAAGCACGGATCCCCACGGGTGCTCGCCTACGATGAAGAGGCTCAAGTGGAAAGGAGAATTGACGACATCAATTTCCTGGAAGAAGCAAGATGTCGGGCATCCCTGCGATCCCCCGATACCAACAAGCGCTCAGGCGATACCATGGCCGCCATGTGCGAGCGCGAGCATTGGAGCCAGGAGACCTGGTCCTCCGGAAAAAGCAAAACCTTGATGGCATGAACAAGATGTCATCCAAGTGGGAAGGCCCGTATCGGGTGACGCATACCCTGAGGCCAGGGCAGTCTATCTGGAGGATGAGAAGGGCAGACCTCAGGGCAACGCCTGGAATATCGAGAACCTCCGCAAATTCTACCCTTGATTACGAACACGAATCGCAGATAGTTGTATCGACTAAGCACGCCCGAGGGGCTAGTGTTCTGTAATAAGGTGTAAGAATCGTCGCCGAGGAATAAAAGATAAGTTTTCAATTCCGTGAGCCTCAATTTCTGTCGTAAAGATGATTACCCTTAGCAACCCCCAAGCAGGGGGCTGATATGTGCCGGTGGCTGACGGGGTGTACGCGAGCACGCCTACCAGTAGGAGCTGCCTCCCGATCATGCCGTGCTGTCGCAAAGAGGGAGGTTTGGGCAGTGCTGTGCTTTAAAGCACGTAAGCACAGAAATGCACAGTCAACCTTGCTTGCGGTTTGCTTCGGGTAAACATTTTCACGACATGAAGAGAGGGTCCTTTCTTTTCCTACTGAAAGTTTGCTGTGTGCAGCGCCTTCCCGGGACAGAAACTCGCAAAGGACGGAGGTCTAAGGAGCTGGATACCCGGGAAAGGCCCAGAAAATCAGAAGCGGCAGAAAAGCAGATAAGTTCTTGCATTTGCATATTAGGCATACCATCTCGCTCGGAGTCAATATACTTTCAACCCGAGCATGCTGACAGTCTATGAGAACCTTGGCGGGGGATGAGGCGTCCTCCCCAGTGAACGGTCCGTTTCCCTCTGGCCTAGTAACTGAGGCAGTGGAGTGAGTCCCCGAAGGTATAGTGCTCCTGGGGGTATTACTGTTGCAGCAGACAACATGATACTTGGCATACCGGGAAATCTCCTCATAAACTATACGGCGCGTTAGTGCAAGGGAAGTTTGGAAATGACTCCGGGAGTTGAGATTAGGATTGCATTCATATTTAATATTCGAAGCTACATTCATGCATTACATTCGTAAGAAGCAGCCTATGTGCATATCTAGCCTTGCTACTAATGCCAGCCCAGGCGCACTGGCTGCGCAGATCTGTCTGCCGTTTATTTGCCTGCCAGGTGCACCTCTCTCTCTTCCGGGGACGCCTGGAGGAGAAGGGGAAATGCCTGTGCAGGATCTTCAGGCATCCTTTGGGACAGAAGGCCCTGATGGAAGTCCAGGAACCCCCCGCCAAACAGGCGGACAATGCCTTTGGCTACTTCGCCAACTACCTGGCTATCCGCCTGCAAAGAGGGAAACATCCGCGAATGAAGCTGGCAGCAGCTGGAAGGAAAAAGAGTCAAGAAGGGCGCCGTTACCTGATCGATGGCCTCCAACTCGCTGGGACAGCTCCGGGATCCCGGCAGTTCTCTCCTTCAGATAGGCCATCAGGAACGCTTTCTTGATGGCCCTCACCCGGGCTTCTTCCTGCGCAGCAGAGCCCGTGATGGCTGCCATATCAGCCAGGGCTTGGACGACAGGAGCACGAGATGCGCCCCCTGCTCAGCCGCCCATGCCCTGACCACTCGGGGCACTTCCATTCCGCCGCGGAAGGCCGACTCCGCCGTGGAGACCTCAGACGCCATCTCCGTATCACTGGACATCGTCAGCAGTAGTTAGCGCTTCGGAGGAAGAAGGGTGGAGTCAAGCGGAGCGGTGGGGGAAAGTGTGCGAAGAAAGGTCAGGGGGCTAAGGAGCTTTTATAGGCTCTCCACTCTCCCACCTGCCTTTTGGCGCTTTGGGAGCAGCAATAATGGGACGCGCTTCTTGCAAAAAACCCGTTCCCATTCACACCAGATACTGAAAGAAGCATGCGGAACAAGTGCGTTTTCCTCTTCGACAAACACAAAAGCTCGGGGGCTCGCCTCTACTTCGACCCGGCGGACCCACCGGATGGTCTAAGGAGAAGATCAGGTGCCGGGACCCACTTTGACCTCTTTTTGGTCATGGCCCCGGCAGCCGCTGAAGCAAAGCCGCCGGGACCATGCCCGGGGGCTACTGTCGCAGCAGTGGAACACGGGGTTCCCCTAGTGCTGCCAAAGTAGGTCTACCGCCTGTGGGCCCAGCGTGAAGATGGACAAGGCCAAGACGCGACACTTGGCTAGCGGGCACCCCGCGAGCCAGCCAAGTCTACCGGGTTCACAGGACCCCGGGAGCCCTCACACCCCAGAAGAGAAGGAGGACCCCGAGAGCCCGAGACCCCGGCAGGGCCGGACTCCCTCTCGGGTATCAAACCGTACCAGTCGAAGCCGAGGGTTTCCAGCACCCTCCCGAAGATGGTAGAAGAGCCTAGAAGACTTGGGAAGCAAGGCGCGAGCAGGGAACACCACCTGCGGTGTGCCAGCTTTCCTCCACCACGCTTTCCCCTAAAGGGCGGGGATCTCACCAAACCGGAGGAAGATACTTGGAGGAGAAGAGGCCATGTCGCCACCTCCACCACGGAGAGGGGGAACTTCCCGCCAAGACCCCCTCATGCTCCTCGCGTGACCTCTGTGGCATCCCCTTGTCTATAAAAGGAGGGCCAAGTCATAGCGAGGAGGGGATCAGAATACAAGGGCTAGGCAAGATCCAAGCAAGAGCATAGCAAGACATAGCTAGGGCAGAGAAGAGAAGGGAGGTGATCTCCTCCGGGCCAGGATCTGCCCTTTCTCCTTCCTCTCGCCAAAACCCTTCCTGGGTACCTCGCCGGAGACTCCATTGTAGCCACACCATGATGCTTCCATCTATCCAGACATGCAGGAGTAGGGCTGTTAGCCTTCGGGCGGCCTGAACCTGGGTAGATCGCTGTGTCCCTTGCTTGCTTGCCATCCACGCCGAGAGAGAGAGAGAGAGACGGAGAGCTCGCCGGCGGTACTTCTCCGGGAGACGTCTTCCAGCCTCCTTCGTGCCCCTACCGAATCTACAAAGGGGTTGTCCTTCATCCCTGGTGTCTGTCCTTTGTGACACGACACATAGTTTAAATGTGCATGAACATAGTTCAACACAGTAATAAATCGGACACAATTCATCGGAGACACCGGAGTGGAGGCACACTCATGCAAATTCGTCGGAGAGACAGGAGCTCTCACGGACTGTGGAGAACCCGGCCCTCCTTCGCTGCCGCACGTTCTCTGTAGTGACCCAGCACACCACTGCATGTTGTAGTGTACAAGTCGTTGACATAATACTCACGAAAGGACCACTTCGTAAATATTACATCCTTCAGAGTAGTACAACAGAAACATAGTCGGTCCAAGGTAACACTATAGGATTACAACACTATTCAATACAAAAACTCGAGAACCTCCTTTATAAACAGAAGTAGGTCTCGTGCAAAAGAAACTCCCAAAAGACTCAAATCGAAGCACCAAGCTGGATACCAGCTCTACTTCTAACTCCTAATCCACTACTGTGGTGGTCACAGCCCTAATCTATCCACCTGGAATCTCCGTGTCTAGAGTTGTTTTCCTCCATCCAATTATAGTCATCTTGTCCATAGGAATTGTTGTCGACGTGTCCACCGTTGCACTGTTGTCGCCACGCATCCGTTGACAAAGTAGAGGTTGACTCCTTCAGACCCACCAGGTTGATTTGACTCCTTGTCGAAGATCTCCCAACATCGCTATGGATTCCTGTCCTTCCTCTGCTGTCTCCAATAATCTAAGCAGGGGTCAACGGAGGAAAGAGTGAGCAACACGAGTGTTACTCAGCAAGTTCATATAATAGGAATAAGGTGTTTTATGCACTAGCTACCATCCATACCAAAAGGTCATGGATGAACATGCATAACTTTGTAAAACATTTTTAGGAAACGATTTATTTTATCTTCAGAAAACTATGCCCGTCATCGATTCACAGGTGCTAGGGCCTTGAGGAGCCTCCTTTCCTGCAGCGTTCGCCGTTCCTTCCTGGAACGTGGAGTAACATGTCACATTTTTACACTCTGCAGAGGTGCGTTACTTTACCCATAAGAGACCAACATCATGTTGCACAACCAGGCGTACTTTCCTGTCCACACTTCCTATGGTGTGGGGCCCGATTGTTGATCCAAGCCATTCGCCGTGCTTCTCCAACAACCCCGCATGCCCACCCAATTCATGCATAGCAGAATAACCCCTGGCTCTACCCCTCACGGTAGATACCTAGGCATCCCCTTGCAGACCATCATAGACCCCAGTTACCGTTGGGAATTAAGGGATCCCACCCATGTGCATGTAGTCCCGCAAGATCTACAGCCTAAGGAACTGGCAGTCCGTTGACATGCGAAAGGGAGAAGATCACATATGACTTTCCTGTCCCATTCCAAGTCTCATGGTTAACGCTTCATTTACGGCGCAAGAACGCTGACGGCATTGGTTCTTAAGTCCTAGGTAATACTTTCCCGTGCAAATGGAACCTCCACCAACCACATCATTCCATGGTTCCATCTACCAGCCAACAATATATATATAGCAATTCACATCATTCGAAGATAGGTTTTTCCTTTTCATGCAATGATAACCATAGTATTTTTCATTTACTTTGATAAACATAATCAAGTAGGACATGAGCAAGAGTGAACTTGCCTTTTTGACTGCAAGATTATGCAGCCAAGGTCTTCGATACAAAAAAGACTCCAAAATCTGGAAAAAGGCGTCATTGGTCCGGTAAGGACTAATGTTTGAAGAAGCAATATGCTATTATGCATAAGTATGAGATGCATTGCCCTAAACCCCGTAACTGACTCTCGATGGTTGAGGGTTATTTTGAGTTTGGTGATTATTTTTAGATTTATTTAATCTTCAAGTTTACTTCACAAGAAAGATGAATTTTAAAACTCTAACTTTAAAGTACCATGCTAAGCATAAGAATAAAGTAAAACAACATCATAATACAAAATGGTTGTGTTAGGATTGGTTATCATCTTTATGTTTATAAAGAACATGTATTGACATGAATTTAATTGAAGAAATGGTGTAGTAATATTATTCATGAATAAAAAAGAGTAACTTTTGAAGAAATAAATCATATATATATTTGTTGGTATCATACCATAATGGTACTTATTTAATTGATGGTATATTATTAAATATTAAGAGTAGTTACTTATGTGTTTAACTTTTCTTTAAGTAATAAAATAATATGACTTAAACACTAACATTTGGAAGAAACATAACAATTAAACTCATGTTATGAAGTAAGTATTACTTTGGATTGATGACTTAAAATTTGTAACACAAAATTAATTTAATTATTAAAAGTATTAATAATAGTGATCAAGTTTTATTAAATAGTGAATTACTTTTATAAATTAAGAACTACTTTGGAATATTCATTACATCTTATGAAATAATAATATGGTAAAGTTATATATTTCAGTTTTGTATTATAGAATCATTACCTAATAATTATCTTCACTATGGAAAACATTATTTTAATTAACCACTTGAGGAATATTATTTATATATATGTCCACACATGGAATTTTTAAAATGGACATAATGTATGACATGTTATGATTAAAACATATGTTCATGTTTGAAATTTAAACATATGGAGAAATTTAAATGGAATTGAAATGCATCCAAAATAGCATTTCAAATTAACCCCATATTTAAAGTAATAAGTAAATTGTTGTTTTAATTTTAGAATAATTCAATTCTATTCAAACAAATATTTTATTTGTACAAACAGATAAATTTTATTTTTTGGTCATTTTGGTATATTATTCGTATTATTCTGATTTAAAATGATTTAGTTATGAATTTCCAAAATCTAAATTCAATTTAAACAATTTCTGGGTTTTATTAAATTAAGTTGGTCCCACCTGTCATAGTTTTAATAATTACCAGAATTGATTTCCTAAATAATTAAATATCTGACAGTAGGGTCCACATGTCATAATTTTATTTATTTTTTAAAAGAAATTCAGGAAAATTCCTGATTGGTCCGCTGACGTCAGCATACTGGCGGAGGAAGTGGCACAGCGGCGTCGTCCTCTGCCTTCTGGCGGAGGAAGAAGAAAGTGAAAAGAAAAGGACATTTTGCAGAAAACCCCTAGGTTTCCAAGAAATAGCAAGAACAGTTTAAACAGACCCCTGTCCCCTGTTTTAAATGGTTTAAGGACCTGTCCGTGATGGTTTTGATTACAGAAAAGTCCTGGATTGTTCAAAATTACACAAATGAGTTTCTTTTGAATTTGAAACTTGAATAATTTATATATTTAGTATTCATTTATTGTTTAAATTGCTTGGGAGCATACTTGGAGTTATTTCCTTTTATCAAATATGTAACTTAAGATTTCTATTCTTAAAATTACATTATTTTAACAACTTAAAATATTTTGCCATTTGTTTATTTGAGAAAACTTGTTGTTTATGAAATGTTAACTATGTTTTCTTACTTATTATGTATGTTTAGCTTGTGGTTTTATTTATGGAGCATTATAGCAACAAAACAAATATTGCTTATACTTCGTAATTTGTGATTACCTATTATTATCAGCTTGAAATTTTAATTCTTTGATGTATTATTTCCTCTTTATGCTACCCCTTGTTAGAATCATGGTTGTATCCCATAGTTTCCTACTTGTATCCAGATGCTCCAAATGATCATCCCATGATGTCTTTAACTTGGTATTGATCCCTCCATTCAAGCATGGACTTAAGACGAGTTCTTGGAGTCAATTATCTAGTATTCAACATCACCTGCCTCACACTTATAGTGAAGACATCCATCTCAGTTCTAGGAAAACTTTGTATAAACTATCTATAGAGGAATGTATTTATTTTATGACATCTAGTTGCCTTTTGCATATAAGAAGGATTAGTGAACAAGGTTGCAAAGCTTGTCACCAATTACTTCTCATATTCAAATAGCTAAGATGTACTAGGTTATCTGACCTTCTGTTTATTAGTATATGACACTCAATTGTTTGAGAATACAAAAGTGATTTGTTAACAAGGTTATAAGGCTTGTTACCAAAATACTTCTATAATACACTAACATTAGAATATCACACTCTTTCTAGAGATATTGTTAAGAACAGAGTATGATAGAAGGGTTTCCAAATTCTCAATTCTGATGTGGCATAATACTTCTATGCCATCCTGGAAATCCTTCTTCAACACCTTCTTGTTGCTTTACCTCTTTTCTTGAGATGCTTCCCTGGTTGAATAACTTCAAGAAGATTAGGAGATAAGAAGTTAAGATTCACTAGATAAGGTGAAAAGATCTTTGTTAAGATTTTAGGTAATTCAATTTGTCTTTAAGACTAGAATGATTTCCATCTACTAGAGATATGTCTAACATATAAGGTTAGACAAGATGATGAGATGATACCTAAGAATGACTAGATTTATGTTACACTCCTGAGGTAATGTTTTGATGTAACAAGATATATTCCCACTGGGTTTAACAATTTTATCGAGTACCTCTCTGCCCAAAAATAGGTTTTAAGCCAAGATCATCTCAAAGTTTGTAACGCTCAAGTTGATGATCTACTTCAATTCCACCAACTCAAGTGAAACTTCAATCACTTTGTGTTTTAAAATTATTTGCGCGAAAATTATTCGGATTTTCTGATGCATGAATGCAATGCACGCTTGTGTGTCCAGTCTAATTTGGGACTCTAGATCCTGGGATGTTACAGTCTCCCCTACTAAAATAAAACTTCGTCCTCGAAGTTCGCACTCTCTTATGTTTCGGATTGAAGATGAGACTTATGAATAAAATAGCAGTTATCGAACTCCATGTTGATCTTTGATGGAGATAATTGGTGTATCCCCAAATCCAAAAATGTCCCTTGAATCCTCATCTAACTTGGTAACGGTCAACTGCCCTTTTCATGGACGCCATGAATCCTTCTGGTACAATCCACTCTTGGATCTCTTTTCCTGCAAACTCCTTGGATCAAGACTTTGTTTAATGCTTGTTGGTTCTACTAGTAATCGTATCAAGACTTCTCACTTAGTAACTAACCTCTTATTTGGAAAATATTAAGGATTTAAATTAGTCTCACTAAGGTATATTTTTACAACTCTTTCAGAAAACCAAAACAATGTCGCAGAACCTAGTCCAATCTCATAAGGTTGACATTGAGGTTTACTACTTAGGACTAACTTAATGGAGTCTTCTTTTTCTCATCTCATCTGGAATCTTGATGAAACTCTCATCCTAGTGATGTAAAGTGGTAGTGTGGTCTGTACTACTAAAAGATTTTGTTAACACATTTTCTCCGTCATACTCTTGGTTAGAACCAAAGAATGACCCTTCAAAAGCAAAAGTAGTTCAACAACTTGGTTTTGTTAATCTATTGACTAAAGTAGTTCGACAACTTGGTTTTGTTAATCTCCACTTTATTGAAGAGTGTTAAGAAAGAAACTTTTGCAAAATGGTTTGCAGAAAAGGTACGTTATGTCTAAATTGGTATAGGTCGTTGGACATCTAGTCAAAACTCTGCTGATATAACAACTCTTCATCTGTCTGCTGCTGGATCTGATTCCTTCATTTTGGTTGATCAGACGATATGTTTCTCCAATCTAGTTAGTTCAACCTCCATCGAAGTCCTTAAACTGAGGATGTCAATCATATGGCCATCGATCCCACTATATATTGGCATTGATTAGGACCTTACTTCACTATTTCCCGAGATCACCCATCTCTATTGATCACCTTCCAACTAACTAACTCCATGGACTCCCGGCAATCCATGAACTTATTTCCCATGATTCTAATGTGTGTCCGTTATAACATTGAACGTTGGAGTCATACCCCTTGATCTCCATAATACAACTATCTTGCCTTGCTTAAATATCATACTTTGTTGTTGTCCTCTAAGTATTGAATTTGTTGCTTCATACTCCTCTACCACCAACTTCATGACTCTTTTAGACATATAAGTCATGTACTACTTCTTCTTGATCATTTTCCAGAGTTTGATTGTGCCTTATGACTTCCAACACCCATGTCTTCCGTCAAGTTATGACAACTTCCAACTATATATGACTACATACTGCGGCTTCTTTCATCGTTTTTCAGTTCTCGCTGGCCATTGTCGAAGCTACGGATGGAGAAGAGTGAGAGTGGAGTGGAGTGGAAAGGAGTGAGAGTGGAGTGGAAAGGAGCTTGTACCGGGAAAGGCGGACTTATTCGACTAGATTTGGGATGCGACGAGAGCGTACTCTTCCTGCTCTTGCTACACTGCGTATTTCAGAGGGTCGGTAGCCATGGCCGGAGCCCCCGCCAGCTGACGGTCTAAAGCCCCTCCAAGTGCAAGGTCTTTTTGTGGCTTGCGATCCGAGGGCGCTGTTGGACGGCCGACTGTCTCGCTAGGCGGAACCTTCCCCACCCTAGCTCCTGCCCCCTGTATGACCAGCACGAGGAGACCATCAGTCAACTCTTGGTGGGTTGCGTCTTCTCGCGGGAGGTTTGGACGAGATGTTGCCTCAGTTAGGGCTTCCCTGACTGGACTCTGAGGTTTGGCGAGACCCTGGAAGATTGGCTCTACTCGAGGACAGCGCCGAGGAGAGAAGTTAGGGACCTACAGACTGTCCTAGCACTCGTGGTGTGGACTCTGTGGAGCCACCGAAACGACATTGTCTTTGACGGTGCCACCACGTCGATACGTAGGATTCCAGAGTCGCTTAGAATAGAGGGAGAGACCTGGCGTGTCCCCGACCTCTTGAAGGGTAGCCTGTGACACGTGGAGCGGTGGAGGTTTCGCGAGTAGTCCGCTATGCCGTTAGGTTTCTTGAGCTGCTACGGCAGTGTGGTGGGCGCTCGGCGTCTGGGACGATATTTCAAGGGTTCCAACTGCCTCCCGGGTTGCCTCGCAGGGCGACTCCAGAGGCCCCGCCGCCACACCAAGAGCACCCTCGTCGCCGTCCCACTAGCACCTCGCCGCCGCCGAAGGAGGCCGCCTAACGGCGGACGGCGGCGACGGGGTGACCCTGCCCGTTTTTTTATGCCTGGTGGTTTTCTGTTTTCTCGATCTAGCGCCATTGTCTGTCTCTTGTCGTGGAGACTGTGATCTGAATCACGATCCGCAGCGGTAGGAGCAGATGAGCAGATCATGCAGCACCTAGCCATGGTGCATCTGGTTGTTGCTCCTTGCCATCTCTGGTTGGAGGAGTATGGCTGGACTTGGCATACCAACGTGGTCGTCAGATTTGACCTGGCCACGGATGGAGTGTTCGAGCAGACCATGCAAGCGCCACGGTCGTCGCGCGTCCGCGGCTATGCAGCGACATCTTGGACGATATGTTCATCCGTTGGCGCACGCCGCGGCCGTCACGTCGGGTGGCTATGCAACGGCATAATGACCAATCTGTTCGTCTCTGGGCGCACGTGCGGTCGATCCGTTGACGACTGGCGGTGCGGGGCTGCTGGTTTTGCTGAATAAAGGCGGCGGTTCTAGGTTCCGAAATGCGCAAAGAAGATGAAGATCTGCCTGTACTCCTTGATCTAGCCGATTGACGAGTTTCGGAAGGCTCCGCCAGCAAACTCCACTGGGCGTTTCATGCCTGGAGATTGCTGGATCGGGTGGAATTCGATCGTGTGCACCCATGTTTTACTCTGGCCATTCGGTTTCAGAGGAAGCGCTTCGAAGCTCTCCTGGCTGTTAATATCATGGGACATGTTCTCATTCCATGGTGCTGGCAGAGAATGTCATGGATGCCAAGATTGGAGTTCTAGCAATGGTGATTCGATTCTTTCTGGCGATGAGGAATTGGCTTGGAGTTTCATGAGTTGGAGCAGCGACATGTAAGTGGGGGCGACAACATACGTGAAGTCCACAGTCCTACCTTTCAAGGTGAAAATCTAAGTTCTGATCTTAATTGGTTGTGCCTGACAGTGGTCTTGCTGAAGACATTATTTTGAGAGCGAGGGCTATCTTCAGGGTGAAAACCCAAGGTCTGGACTTAATTGGCTATGCCTGGCACTGTTCTTCTTGAAGACGTTGCTTTTGAAGAATTGGACATCAGGTGTTGTTTTGGTGGTGGTAGTGCGGCTGCTGCAAGGACTGTAACTCTACAGCGGAACTTTTCTTTTTATTTCTTCTTCTTATTGTCTTTCGGCTGTGTGCATCTGTAATAGTTTTGGTTATTACGTTGTTGCAGAGGCTAGATGTAATTTGTATCTCCGCGATATTAATATACACTCTTTATCTAAAAAAGAAATCTGGCCGCTTGGCCCTTCTTCTATAAAAACTGAGTATGCCGTACAGGACATATGTCCTTAAAAAAACTAAATTAGAGGGGCTCCTTTGATCGAGAAAAGTGGGCCGAAGCTGGAGGCAACGAAACTTCGCGAAGGCGGTGGCTGAAGGCGAGCGAGGAAACTTAAGCTAACAGTTGGAAGAATCCCCAAAGTAAGTACACTCACGGATCCGTGATCATTTTTCCTAGTGGAGTCGGACTCGAAGTGTGGTTTCATGGTGGGATTAGGAAACGGTGGTCGTGGTCGTGACGGACTCGGAACACAATTGCCGCCTATATAATGTAGAAGCCTATACTCGCAATCTATTGCTAGATTACACATACAGGCAAAAGGAGGCGAGATCCGAAGAGAGCGAGATCGGCGATGGCAACGGCGATTCGGTGTGCGTCGAGGAGGTTGATGAGCTACATGCTCCAGCGAACCCAAATAGAGTTGCCGAGAAGGCTCATCCACAGAGGTCCGGCGCCTGCAGCCTCTTCTCGCCGGCCTATTCCTTCCGGTGCTACCCATCCACCAATCAGCAACACCGAGGTACAAAAATCACATCTTTTCTCGATTGGCTACTAGTTATTGTGTTCGCAAATAATCCGATCAGGGATCTAACAATACTTTGTGCACAACACCGATCATTTCAGGATAATAATTGTTTCGTTTTCGAATAGCTGGCTCATACCGATTTTGTCAGGTCTCATAATTGATTCGTTTTCGAAACAACAAGGGTGGAATTACTTACCCAATGATTAGTCGGAATAGTTGGCTCCTAGTTTTTTTAAATTGTAATTGTGGCCTTAGATAAGAATTATTTGAGGATAGCAAATGTATCTTTCTCTTTCTTTATGATGGGGATATCCCAATCATCAAATACATTCCAGAACAATCATAGCCATGATCCATGTGTAGTGAGTGCCGCTATTTCAAGTGTTGCATCGAATCAGATCACTAAAAGCAAAAACACGTAGAGTTGCATCGATGAATCTATTTGCTAGTTACTTTTATGTTTTTCTGCATTGAACTTCGAATTTTGTCAAGCAAAATTGCACCACTCAGTGTTCTTTCTTTCCACTATCCTAACCTAATTTTGTACCTATGGCCAGCTTCGGCCTCAAGATGGAAAAATGGACGCCTTGAAGCAAATCAGAAAGAAGAAAGAAGAGTTGTACAATGAAATCGCCATGGCTGAACAAAGATATAACACGGGCCTTTGGGGGGAAGGCTTTCAGAACAGACAGCTCCTCCAGCATCTTTCTGTGCAAATCAACCCTAGACCCAATGACCCCGTGTGGTATTATCTCAAACATATTGTCCTTATCTCTTCTTTTTTGCAATTGTTTTAAATTAATCTAATCTCACCTCCATGGACATGCAGGCGGTCGAACCAAAGAGCTAGAAGGATAACAAATGTTATGATGTTTACGCTGGTTGGTTTAGCAACTTATACCCTGGGGACCGAGTTGCTCGACTCACACGAAGAGGCCAATGCACCACCAGGCAAGGCGGTTCCCGATGGGACCAGGCAATAATAGTCAAGTCGATTTGGTCTGGTTGAAGATCATATATGTGTCTGGAGATGGTTATTACTTATTAGTGCTAGCTCTTACTCCAAGTATGAAGTCTCTTGTTTCTTTGTAAGACGGAAATGTTTGTATATGTTATGTCTACTAGAAGGTGTGTGCGTGCTTTGCCGCGCCGGCCGTGTGTGTTTGTGGCATTGGTCTGCTTCGTTTGGCTCTGTTTGGGAGTTTGGATTCGATAGCTTTGTATAGCATCGTGGTACTCAGTCAGTTGGGAGAGTTCTTGGATACTTCGTTGCAGCTTGCCTCCTAGAGATGACTTCGGGCATGACACGTGTACGTTTAGTTGGGAGGTGTTTTTTTTTTGGTTCCGCATCAAGACCATGTTTTCGGCCGCCAGAAGTACCTCCAACGAGACAGGGACACAAGCATCATGGCCAGCGCCATGCACATGAGATAGAAGTGTTGTCGACGTTGAACATCTCAAACGTGTAGATTGGACCCTTTTTAAACTGTTTTCTGAATTGATCTCTAAGATTGGATGGTATACAGCCTTCCATTGTGTTTCCCTGGAATGTGAAGAAACTCATAATATTTAGAGCTTTGGTAGCAAAGAGTTATTTTACAGTAGGAGAAAAAAAAATCACTCGTTCAGTATGTCACAGGCCAAGTGACTAATCATGTTAGAAGAGTAACCAACCTTAACCTTAACAAAGCCTTTTGTCCCAAACAAGTTAGAGTAGGCTAGATATGAAACCCTGTCACGAAGACTTCTCAGGAGGTCACCCATCCTGATACTACTCTCGCCCAAATGGGTTTCATATCTATGAGACTGGCTAGTTTTTACGTTGGCTCGCCAAGCCTATCACAATCCTTAGATATGAAACCTTTCATGATGACTTTCCAGGAGGTCACCCACCCTAGTACTACTCTCGTGGGTTTCATATCCATGAGACTGGCTAGTTTTTACGTTGGCTCGCCAAGCCTATCACAACTCTCCTCTTTTATCCGGACTTGGGACCGGCTATGCCTAGAAGACATAGGCGGAGTTAGAAGAGTAACCAACGGAATGAATAAATCACACATCTCGATTCCAGAGCAAATTCAAATTTGAGACCTACAAAATCTCATAATTTGTGTCAGTCATATCGCGGACATTTTTAAGCAGACGTACTACTAACCTCTTCAATGCCTCTGCTAGATGTTCAGCAGTTAGACCACCAATTCCGCTAATCCTTTGGCTTTAATTAGCTCCCATGGCACTCACAACTTCACAAGTAAAGAAGCCCACAACTATCGGCTAGTTGATAATACCTAGGGCCAAGTGATTGGAACCTGCTAGAAGAGTATTAACCATGATTGAATAAATCACACATCTGGATTCCAGAGCAAAATTATATCTGAGAGCCAATGTATAACTGATATATTGCTTAACTTTTATCAAAAAAATGAAGTTCAAACGCCAACATGGACTGGATTTTTATATTTTGAAACCATGCGCTAGGAAGTGATGACAAGCAGCTAGTTTCTATCAGTTTTGATCAAACCAAAAATATGTACACTTTAATAAATCCACTACTTAGATGAAGAGCCAGTTCCTGATAGGTACTATACAACTTTCTGTAGTATGTGCACACCACTTCATATTTTTAAGTAACAATTGATCTCCTTGTAGCCCTAAAGGCCTCAACTAAAGTAGCAAGGAAATAATTCAAACCTGAAGCATCGACATATTGCACCAAAGAGTTAAAATATCCTATTCACATGCTACTTTTGTTTCAGAAGGAAACAAAACTCTAGCAAAGAAAAATCATTCACTAAGCCGGTATAGTGGCAAGTACTAATTTGTACATCACAACAATGACAGTAATATCCGTTTCGGTCTGTGTGTGTGCATGTTGTCTTTTACCTATGCCATCTTTGCTCTCCTTGATCCAAAAAGAGGCCAACATGTCCTCAGCAAATCCTATGATAAGAACGTTCCCTCAGCAAATCACCTACTCAACTAACAGACACTGATCAATACTCCATGGACAGAACCTAATGTAGCGTACCGTGATGTTGAACAAAGAATGAAAAGTAGCCAACCGTTGGCAACATTCGCCCACATATAGCTTGTCTGTTGACGAAGAGATAACTGCTAAATTAAATGGGAAAATAGCAGATATTAGAATAGTAAGGAAATGAGAACACCTCTGTCGTGGTGGGAATCACGCAGATGCCACGGGGTGGCTTATTCTGGGGCCGAATGGGTGCTTATGGATTCGGGGAGGGATTGCGCGGTGGAACCGTACACGAAGAACACATGAAGAACACGAAGAACACTGCAAGAACAAGAACGAACAACCAAGAACACAAAGCACACACGATGTACCCTGCTTCGGGGCCCTCGTGAGGAGGTAAAACCCCTACTGCAGCACTAGCCTATTTGGTGTATTCTCCTCTTTGTATACGGTGGGCTACAAGTGCTCCTCGAGCTGTTTGATCCAACAATGGTGGGAAGCTCTAGGAAGAAGAAGGGGCAAGGGAGAAGAGCCTCTGGCTGCGCGCACCCGCGCGTCTCTCTCTTCGAGCTCTCCCCCTGGTGATCCTTATAAAGGGGAATCCAGGGGACAATGAGTGGATGAGGAGGCATAATGCACTATACAAACACTGTTGATGAGTTGACTCCTTTGTCTTCTAGCACTTGTCTCCGGCATCTCTGGGAGATGCCGTCCTTACCTTTGTCTTTTAGCCGTTGTCCTCTGAATCTCCATGTCCTCTTCTTATCCTCTCCTGAAGATATTTGTGATGATTCGGATAAGGATGTCCCGGCATCGGCGGAGATGATCTGGTTAGGGATGTTTCGGCGTCTGCGGAGAGTGATCCGGTTAGGGATGTCCCGGCGTCTGCGGAGAGTGATCCGGTTAGGGATGTCCCAGCGTCTGGGAGAGTGATCCGGTTAGGGATGTCCCGGCGTCGGCGGAGAGTGATCCGGTTAAGGATGTCCCGGCGTCGGCGGAGAGTGATCCGGTTAAGGATGTCCCGGCGTTTGCGGAGAGTGATCCGGTTAGGGATGTCCCAGCGTCTGGGAGAGTGATCCGGTTAAGGATGTCCCGGCGTCGGCGGAGAGTGATCCGGTTAAGGATGTCCCGGCGTCGGCGGAGAGTGATCCGGTTAAGGATGTCCCAGCGTCGGCGGAGAGTGATCCGGTTAAGGATGTCCCGGCGTCTGCGGAGAGTGATCCGGTTAAGGATGAAGAGTCGAGGCCACCCGCCTTGACTTGGAGCGCATCTGACGTCCTAGGAGCTTCGGTCAAAGCAACAACTCTGGGGTACCCGGGGTCACATCCCCGACAGTAGTCCCCGAGGCTGTGGGGGACTCGCAGAGTCGCGCGCAGACTTACAAAGATAAATAAGCATATCCAGACATCTCCATGTACACCACATCCTGCCTGCATGGGCATCATCATATGTCGGTTCCTGGCTCTCCTGGCCACATGCGACATCCGGTTGACCGAGCTCACCCGAATCAACAACGAGATGGACAGTTTGCACTGGAAATGTGTTGCCTGCATGGGCATGGCCATACATTTATGTCTCTGCCGACATTGTGCAATTCGGCACACCGCCTGCATGGTCACCATTATATGTCGGTTCTTAGCCCTCCTGGCCTTTACCGAACTCGGATGTCGCCAGCGTCGGTTAGCCCTCCTGGCTTTTACCGACTCGGATGCCGCCAGCGTCGGTTAGCCCTCCTGGCTTTTACCGAACTCGGATGCCGCCAGCGTCAGTTAGCCCTCCTGGCTTTTAGCGAACTCGGATGCCGCCAGCGTCGGTTAGCCCTCCTGGCTTTTACCGAACTCGGATGCCGCCAGCGTCGGTTAGCCCTCCTGGCTTTTACCGAATTCGGATGCCGCCAGCGTAAGCTGGACCGACATAAACCTGCAAGTATGTATCTCATATGTCTCGGTATCTCGGCCCCTCTGGGCATATCACATATGTCTCGGTACCTCGGCCCCTCTGGGCATATCACATAACTTGGTACCTCGACCTCTTTGGGCATATCACACATGTCTCGGTACCTCGGCCCCTCTGGGCATATCACATATCTCGGTACCTCGGCCTTTTTGGGCATATCACACATGTCTCGGTACCTTGGCCTCTTTGGGCATAACTCATATGTCGGTTCTTAGCCACTTCGGGCGTATACCGACATAGATATCTCCAGCCACTGCTGGACTCACATAAGCATATCTCGAATGCCGGTTTTAGCCACTTCGGGCATATACCGACATAGATGTCTCCAGCCACTGCTGATTTGACGTAACCATGTCTCAAATGCCGGTTTTAGCCACTTTGGACGTATACCGACATAGATGTTTCCAGCCACTGCTGGACTGACATACAACCTGCAAAAACATATCTCAAAGGTTGGCTCTGGCTAACAAACATAAACAAAGATCTGGTATGCAAATGATGCCATGATACGCTGGCAAACAGAATAAACAATGATGTGAGATATGGAATGATGTCATGATATTGTGACAAACCGAAATAAACGGCGATCCGGGATGGGGAATGATACCGTGATACTGTAGTAAACGAAATACACGACGATCTAGAGAATACCGATATTGCTAGGGTACCTTGGATAATTTGAGATAACAAATATAACCATGATAACTTGGATTTCCATTATGACCCAGATTTCCAACATGATCCGGATTTTCAATATGACCCGGATTTCCAATGTGATTCGGATTACTAATATGATTCAGATTACCAATATAATACGGATTACCAATATGACCTGGATTTCCAATGTGATTTGGATTACCAATACGATCCAGATTTCCAATGTGATTCGGATTACCAATATGATCTGGATTACCAATATGATCCGGATTCTCAATGTAATTCGGATTACCAATAGGATCCAGATTTCCAATGTGATTCGGATTACCAATATGATCCGGATTACAACGCACCTCAGATTTCTGGAATACTTCGGATTTCCAGGATAACTCAGTAACGATCGTTCTCAACAAAACCGATGTCACCTTTCAATGTTAGTCCAACATACATATAATGAAAAATATTTGACGGAAACAACCATTATACTAACTGAGGCAAACTAGCTATAGCACTTGATAGAAAACAAATCTAACAGCAGATACTACGCACAAAAAAACTAGATTCGGTCGAGTTACTTTTCTTATCTAGGAGAAGGTGTAAACATACTGGCTATCCAGTTCCCGGGTCAAGACATCTTGCCCCGGTAGAACACTTAGACAAAAAGCGAAAGGGGCAGTCCCCGAGTAACTTTTGAGACAAAACTAAACTGGACTGGCTATCCAGTCCCCGGGTCAAAACACTTTGCTCCCGAGGAAAACAACTAATCAAAGTAAGGTAGAAACGAGGGGGCAGTCCCCGAGCACAGTTTGAGACTATCTAAAAGCATGACGTAGACATATAAACGATACTTACAAGGCCAGATTGTTGGAGAAGTCGAGGAAGACGCTAATGCCGACATGGATATCAGCATGTCGGCCTGGGTCACCAACTTCTCGGCTCGGACCACCTGTATGTCGGATCTGACCAACACATGTTGGATTTTCCAAGCTTAACTCGGATTTCTCCAGGGTATCTCGGATTTTCAAGCCTTAACTCGGATTTCCAACACTTGACCCGGATTGCCAAGACTTGACTCGGATTTCCAACCTCAACTCGGATTTCCAAGACTTGATTCGGATTGCCAAGACTTGATTCGAATTTCTCTAGGGTGATTCAGATTTGAAGGGCAACCCGGATTTCTGGGTGATTCGGATTTCCAAGGTAACCCGGATTTCTGGGTGATTCGGATTTCCAGGGTAACCCGGATTTGAACTGCAGTCAACTCGAAAATGAGTTAACATACGGGGACGATGCCGAAGTCGAGTCCCCGAGTCACTTTTCACTCCACGGATCTGTCGATGATGTCAAGCTAGAGCGCGGGGACCATGGCGATGTTGAGTCCCCGCGTTGACGACGAAGATCCCGTCCGAAATTAGCCCAACAAGCGCCACTATCAGCCCCACGGTGGGCGCCAACTGTCGTGGTGGGAATCACGCAGATGCCACGGGGTGGCTTATTCTGGGGCCGAATGGGTGCTTGTGGATTCGGGAGGGATTGCACGGTGGAACCGCACACGAAGAACACATGAAAAACACGAAGAACACTGCAAGAACAAGAACGAACAACCAAGAACACAAAGCACACACGATGTACCCTGCTTCGGGGCCCTCGTGAGGAGGTAAAACCCCTACTGTAGCACTAGCCTATTTGGTGTATTCTCCTCTTTGTATACGGTGGGCTACAAGTGCTCCTCGAGCTGTTTGATCCAACAATGGTGGGAAGCTCTAGGAAGAAGAAGGGGCAAGGGAGAAGAGCCTCTGGCTGCGCGCACCCGCGCGTCTCTCTCTTCGAGCTCTCCCCCTGGTGATCCTTATAAAGGGGAACCCAGGGGACAATGAGTGGATGAGGAGGCACAATGCACTGTACAAACACTGTTGATGAGTTGACTCCTTTGTCTTCTAGCACTTGTCTCCGGCATCTCTGGGAGATGCCGTCCTTGCCTTTGTCTTTTAGCCGTTGTCCTCTGAATCTCCACGTCCTCTTCTTATCCTCTCCTGAAGATATTTGTGATGATTCGGTTAAGGATGTCCCGGCGTCGGCGGAGAGTGATCTGGTTAAGGATGTCCCGGCGTCTGCGGAGAGTGATCCGGTTAGGGATGTCCCAGCGTCTGGGAGAGTGATCCGGTTAAGGATGTCCCGGCGTCGGCGGAGAGTGATCCGGTTAAGGATGTCCCGGCGTCGGCGGAGAGTGATCTGGTTAGGGATGTCCCGGCGTCTGCGGAGAGTGATCCGGTTAGGGATGTCCCAGCGTCTGGGAGAGTGATCCGGTTAAGGATGTCCCGGCGTCGGCGGAGAGTGATCCGGTTAAGGATGTCCCGGCGTCGGCGGAGAGTGATCCGGTTAAGGATGTCCCGGCGTCTGCGGAGAGTGATCCGGTTAAGGATGAAGAGTTGAGGCCACCTGCCTTGACTTGGAGCGCATCTGACATCCTAGGAGCTTCGGTCAAAGCAACAACTCTGGGGTACCCGGGGTCACATCCCCGACAACCTCATATAACAAATAAAATACTGAAAGAACACATGCTGATTTTGCATGCCTCCAGAGCCAATAGCCTCCGTCCTGTTCTGCCTAGACTGAGTTGCAACAGTAGCGGGAAAATTTGCAAAAAGATCAGAAATCTCTGTTTTATATGGAGGCAGGAATGAGTCATCTTATACGCCACATATCTTGACAGAGGCTGGGAGAATAAACATCAGGAAACATGACAAACTGTAAGGGTACTTCCAGTAGATCGGCAGCTAGTGCATACGTGAGAAATTGCACTCCAAATCAATGGACGTCCTATTAGTGACATCATTAATGTGCTAACCAATTTGGACAAAAACACAAAAATACATTTTATTATTCATCTTTACTTTACTGATATCCTACAAACGAAGTGCAGACGTCAGAACCATAAACCAAACAAATCACTGATTTATGCATATGTAAAGGAAAATAGCTGAAACTTACTACACCCAACTCCGGCCTATAGTTTCTTCATCCTTGTATATATCAATATCTCACATAATTTCTGTTTACAACTTGTTGTATCTTATCCAGCGTATTTTCTGATAGCAAGGTGAAATACTGAAATTTCTAAACCAAAAAAATGGACAATTGCCTCGATCAAGCGAGCCAATGTCCTATGACAATCGACGTTTTAACATATGAACCAAGAAGTATTGAAAACTTAAAGGTATTTGAAAAGCAAACATGACATAATTAATCAAATGAGAAACCTCTGAGAGAGAAAAGAAATACTTGAATTGCTAGATAAAACAAATCACAGTCATCCCACCGTGTGCACACACGTAGAAAATTCAAATTCATTTGATGGTTTACTCCATAAAAAACTTAGGCAATCAGTCGACTGGTGAAATAAAGTTTACCGGGAGGATTCTCTGAATGAGTTTGAAGGAATTTGATATGATAGTTTTTTGTGTAACAATGAGTGTGAGCTTAGGCTCCCACTTCTCCTCGAGGCACTGGCATGCATGCATTGATTAAAAGTAGATGAAATAACACTTATCCACATTGGGGATAATTATTGTATAGGTGACACTATTGGATCTGTAATAAGCACATGTTGAGATCAAATTAATACACTGCCTCAATGATCTGTTCAAGCTTCATGTTTATGCCCGAGTAAACTTGCTTTCTCTAATCCCATCTCTGAAATTAGCATGAGTAATGAGATGGTGGTTCAGAAATCACCAAATATCCATTTTTAGTAGGAAAACAATATTTTCGCAGTTTTGCTGCAACATTCACTGGTATTTGCAAATGGTAATTTCAGACCTGCACAACCACCAATCCTCCTAGAGATCAAGAACAATGCCAAAAGGTATATGGAAGGATGCTTGTAAGATATACCGAACTTTGGAAGATCGCATTGCGTAATCCATTGCTAAGTTGGCAAACATTAAAAATAATCGATCCTTTAAACACATCAGATCAGCCTTTGATCGGGGGCTTTTGTTCCCATGCAGAGATCACAACAAAAATGTTTGCTATACCAAATTGTTATAGGCATCCCATGAAGGCCTCAATTATTGTTGTTAATTAGTACTTAGAGGAAAAACTGCAAAATTCATAGATGTGGACATAATTTAGGGAAGCTTACAGATGCACTGGACAGTCGTCATGCAGTTCAAATCTTCGCCCAACCTGAAAAAAGGGAGGAACATACAGATTGGTACAAATAATTCAATAAAAAGAACAACACACCGCAGAATAGCAATGAAAAACCTGGAGGTAATTGTATTGGTTTTTGCACATTCGTACCCACATCCTTCACTCTGCTTTGCAATCAATCATCTCGCGCCTTGTGTCTGCATCTAAGGTAAAAAATAGCATTGATAAAATAGCACAGCCCTTAAAATCCGCTATAGCTGACGATCGATAAAGCTGAATTTCAATATGAAGTGAAACATTTGAACTACATGTCCACGGATGGCAAAAATCATCATCTGAGAAAATCCCAAAATCAACAAGCCACAATAAAGGTTTTTATGCAAAATCTATTTAGACCAAATGTTTCTTGACATGAAAGTTTCACTGATGTTTGATAATTTGCGACAACTACTCCTGCTCACACTAGCAACAATGCGCTCTGTTTCACTCTGATTGAGGCGCAGAATGCAGCTTCAGTATTACGAAGGCATAATAAGCAAAGAAATCTCATTATCAAGCAAAAACACAAAACATTACCTGTATTATAGCTGATACGGTTGTAGAATCTAGCAAGTGCAAGAAATAACAACTTGGCATTCTGGAGCGGCAACAGTTCAGTTAGCAGCAGCTGTCCAGCACCAGTAGCGAGGCAGGAGCATGCCTCCGTCCTGTCGCGAATAGAAGTTCACACAAGTTCAGATGTAAGCTCACACAAGTCACAAGTGCATGACAGAATAGTGACGGACCACACAAACTGAACAGATCGATTTTTTTAATGATAACTAACTAAACTCATGGACTACAACTAACTGCAAACCATAATGGAAATCAACACTGCCTTTCTGCCATTATGAGGTTATGTTATGAGCTTGGCGTCCTCCAGATCAACAGCTAGTGAGGAAATGGAGAACTGACGAACAACAGAAAACTTAAGCCGGTCGGGGCGGAGGGGAAGCCAGCGGCAGACGCGCACGGGCGTGAACTTTTGTGAGCTGTGTACGGTGAATTGCCAATTGCTACGAAGTAGCGGAAAAACTGAATCAGATGAACCAGGCCCAATCCACCATCAGGAACAGAGAGCCCAGAAAGTCGGGTGCACCGTGGCCTCCCTGTCCGGCTCCGTCCGCTCGCCGCCTGCCCTCCGCTTCGCCGCCACCATCATCCAGTGCGTCTTCCTGCTTGGCACCGCGGCCGTCCCGCCTGGATCCATGCGCTTGCCGACGGAGAGACGCGAGCGGCTAGCTCCGTCTGGGTCTCCGCTTGGCTGCTCCTCCTCTCGACGTAAAGACGCGTGCTCAGTCTGGGTCTCCGCTTGCAGGCATGGAGATGGTCGGCGATGCAGCAGCATGAGAAGCATCGGCAGAGGAGGAGGAAGCGCACCGCAGCTGTGGGCGGCGGTGGAGTTGAGGAGAGGGGATTGTGGTGCAAGACGCGAGGGGATTGGGAGTCAACAGTTCAACACACGGGGGTGACCGACGCCAACGAATGACCTGCGAGGAGACACGGCTCCTACAACCGACTATCAGAGCATCTCCAACAGACGCCTAAAAATTGCCGCACGCCCTAAATAACAGCATTTTAGAGCTGGACAAAAAACAGCGCTCTAACAACCGCTGCATAATTGTGCGCGCTGCAAAAACTGCTCAGCGCGCTGACGGAAGCTGGACTATTTGCCTCATATTTGGAGCGTGAGCAACAGCGCGCTGGGCAAAACAAACCACGCGCGGGAAGGTCTAACCGCCAGGATGAAACTTCGTCTATGTGTTGCCGGGCAGAAACGCTCGGCGGAATCGACCGCCGCCTGTCAGAATCGGCCACCGGACGCCGGAATCGGCAGCCGCCCGTCGGAATCGACCGTCGCCTTCCGAAATCGTGTCCATCCGCCGGAATCGACCGCCGTCCTGGTCTGAATCCTGGCCGCCGCCTGCGCGGAAGGCTGGGCAGGCCGCGCCCAAATTGCGAGACGCCGGCGATTGGGAATCGCTACGGGCGGACATGGAGCTCGCCGAAGATTGGGAATCGCTGCGGGCGGACACAGAGGGCGGCGAAGGCACACAACAGCAGCGACACGCCAACGAACGGCGTACAACAACGACCGAGAGAACGCGGAGGCGGCCTCGCGCATGACGGCGGCCGGGCGGACGTGGAGGCGGCCTCGTGCTGTTGCTGGATGCGTGCGTGCTCCGATCCAATGATTGGGGGCCTGATTTATATTATTTATTTTTCATCAAGAACCTGATGGCAAGTTATCTCGACCTCTTTGTAAAGTTTAGGAGACCTGTTTGTTGTACTGTTGCTGCATGCGCGCTCTATTTAGTGCGTCTGCTGGAGCACGACAGCGCGCACTAAATTTTAGCGCGTCTGCTGAAACAAAACACCCGACCGGCGCGCTAAAACGCTATTTTGGCGCTGTAAAAAAAATTAGGGCGCCGACAAGTAGTGCGTCTGTTGGAGATGCTCTTAGGAACCCAATAGCGCTTCACCACGTGGAACGAGTCCACAACTCGCTATTCCCGGGAACCGCGTTTGGACAGGTGGACGTCTCCACAATCCAGCAATCCTAGCTCAATTGAAGGTTGTAGTAATTAGGGTGGAGATCGTACTTGTCACTTTCAAAGGTTTCATTAAAATTATACATCCCGTTTAATCATATATTTAATTTATTTAACTGAATTATCGTCTGACTAATAAGAACCAATGTTTGACCGTAGCAAAGCACGTGTATTGTGCTAGTTTATGCTAAACGCCGAGATAAAACCACTTCTCATAGGAAAATTTAAATTATCGACCGAGAATCTGCAACGAATTTGAAACAAAAATCGTCTAGAAAAGCTCAACGCGAATCTGGACATTAAAATGTAAAAAAACTAGGACTTTGACGACAGGAGAGATCACTAGATTTTGAGATTTTTTCCGGATTTTTTGAAACTCACAATTTTTTTAAAAAAATGGAAGGAGCACTGGATTTTGAGAGACAAAATTTTTTTTCCAATAAAGAAGAAACATTTACATTCCTAACAAGATCATTCCAAGAGTTTCAAATAGAGCAGAACAACACGCAAACCCCCACACGATATATATGTGCCCTTTTTTTTTCTATGGAAAGCAATTTTGCCGGCTGGTTCTAGCGTCGCGACGGCCATGTGCCAAACCGTCCGATCATTTTGTGATGTGTGCCGCCCGTTATTGACTTAGGGCGCGTTTGGTAGCCTGCAGCCAGCCGGGCCAGACCCGCTGGCTGCAGAACCACCCTGCTTGTTTGTTTGCCTGCAGCCCGAAACTTGCATAGCGCAGTTCTTAAAGCACCCTTGGGCCAGGCCCAGTGGGAACGGCCGAATCGACCGTTTCCTTGCAGCCAGGCTGCGGGCGGCTCACCTAGAGGAACGCCGCGCCGCCCAGCTGCAGGACGCGGAGATGGCGCGAGTGGGGAAAATCAGGCGGGAGGATTTCAGTCACCGCCCGCCAAAAATCACCACTCTATTTAGCTCACCTCCAAATCGAGTCCCGCCATTTGTTCCATTCGAGCTCTTACAATGGCGGCTGGAGCGCTTTGTGTGACGGCGAAGGCGACTTCGACGGCGACCTCCACCGAGGTGCTGACCTCGACGGCGACCTCGCCGGGGACCTCCACCGCCTCCACGGCGACCTCTGGCATGAAGGCGGACGGCAAGATGCAGATGCACCCGGTGGATGTAAGATTTTCTGAACCTTATGCTTGTTCGTACCGTAGATCTGTTACTCGTACCTTATAGATTTGTTGTTCTTCCACATGTAGACCACGAATCCACGTTACTTAGCCTCCGTACTTAGATTGCTCATGTTCATAGATTGCCTGACTAGGCCGACCTTGCCGTGTTTCGTGGATCAGGTTCGCGGTAAGAAGAGAGTGCCTCTGCAAGCGCTATGTGAGAATGCACTGCCCGAGATGTTCGACCATCAGTTAGCTTCCAAGCCTCTCGACGTACTGCCTCTGAATGCACTCCCTATGGATTCAGTGACTGACTCAGATGTGCAATCTGACCTGACTGCCAAGGGGACTAACAAGAGAGTGCACTCTCAGATGTGTAGTGGATCTAATTCGAGGCAGACAATGCAATGGACAGCTCCTCTATCCCTATTTGTTCTGAACAGGGTAGTGCAGCTAGTGGAGCAGGGGATCCAGTTTGACAAATGCTTCAAGGATCTGTACATCAGGAAGGTCAGCGATGTTGTTCTTGAGTTCACTGGTCTGACTATCACCAGCACTCAAGTGTACAACCATCTGAGGAAGTGGAGAGTCAGGTAGGTTAGGATTAACGAACTAAAGCGCAAGACTGGAGTAGTTTGGTATGAAACCAGCACGACTCTGATGATGGCTGATGTTCAACTGCTTCATCACCTTCAGGTTTGCTTGCCCTTCCATTCAACCCAACTGTTGTACACTTTTGTTCATAGCCAGCTTCAAATACTGTGTATACTAACGATTTGAAAATGCCATTACTAGACATTCCCCAGGGACGAGGAGCTGCTGAACCATCCAATTACCAACTTCGCTCAAATGAAGGCCATCTTCAAGGTGAGGACAATTCAGCCACGTAGCATGTACTCTCCAGCGTTGATCATCAAGGCAATGGACTTCCTGGCGGACAACGCAGAGGAGCAGCTCAAGTACTCCAGCATGAGCAAGCCGGAGAGGTGTGCCTGGCTTAGGGCTTACCTGCGTAGCCTGTTCGTCGATGCATTCCCTGATGACTAGTAAGTACTGATTAGTGGTCTGTAATATGTAGGAGGAGGTATATATTAACCCCTCCGTTGATGAACTTCAGATGCAGCATGAGCTTCTGATCGTGCTGCATAGACATGTTTGTGAACTCGGTATCCTATTATGCTATGCTATGCTATGATTTATGCTCCATTATTTGTCGGGTAACATCACCATAGGTGAAAGAGGTAGCCATAAGCAGTGGCTTTGCATACAACCAAACATAGGCATAGTTGCATATGGCCATGCAATGATGTAACCAAACAGCCACAACAAATTGCCCAGCCCATGCGGCGTTCTTTGCTGCAGGCTACCAAACAAACCCACCAACAGAGATCGGGGGCTGTTTTCCTTCGGCCATGCCCGCTGGAGCCTGCCCCCAGCGAGGTGGGAAACCCCTGCAGGCTACCAAACACGCCCTTATTGTTGTGAACAAGCACAAGCAACAATGCAACACGGTATCGTTAGTAGCATCATTTTCACGTGTATGTGTTTTTCTCTATACGGGGAATATATCCGGTCTCTTTATATATCAAGCTATGCACACGGCCATTTTCCTAAAATTTAAAATATCAAAGGTTACAGCTCCATTCGGTTCAAGTCTACGACAACGGACATCGCTCTGCTCCGTCCAAATTTAGTTATCTTTATATGAATTTGGATCATAATTAACAACAGTATAACTGTATAAGGCATGGCCAACTCCCTGGTTTTCCTTAGCAAGCCTCCAAGGCCCCGAAAGTGCCCAATAATCGCGGCGTAAACCCTTTAGGGGCACTGCCGATCTAGATTAGGAAGATTTGACCTTTGGTTTGCATTATGCAAAGTCAACAGAAGAAGGGCTGATTTTTACATTAAAGGTACCAAAATGTATGGCGTGAAAAGCTCCATCTTATTAGGGAACTATGTGTTTATACAGATTGTCCCACCCACTTCTCCAGGATCATCCAACGAGGCACACCCATAATATCACCAATTGAGAGTGTTTCTCCAGACACCGTAATCCTGCCCATCTGACCATTATCTGACTTACGACAAAAGGACGTCGAGTGACGTACCTCTATAAACATCAGCTCCATATGAGCATACCCAAACACCGACACGACAGGTTTTGGGACCGAATCAATAGGACAATCGACACTAGCACCATCAGCCGATCCACAAAAGTCACATAATAAGAGCATTGTGCAATCAATCAAAAAAATGTTCGAGCCATAATGGAAACACTTAACTTTATCAGTACCAGCCGGGAGCTTCGAGACAACAGCAAAAAAAAACTCTCGAAGATGCGTGTAGCGAGCCTTGATGATTGCCATTGAATAATCACAACGAAAGATGAATGCAACTAACTATATCAACGTAGGGTGTAAATAGAGGGAAATGAAAAAAAAAACGATGTTCGTGAAGAATGAGCATTGTTAAGTAGCGTAGCACCCAGCCTGTCCTGGCACCGCGCCCTCTTCAATGTTTAGTCAATACAAGCGTGCATGGCAGAAACAAATACAGTTGCTCAAGTCGATCTAATCTCGGACAAGCTCATCTAACAATAATTCTTGGACAAGCTGGCAAGTGGTGGCGAGCGTTCAGATCCAAGCTCCAACGGCTCCCACATGCCCAGATGAAATTTAAAACGAGCCCAAATTTTCGTGGATTTATTGCAGCCGACATGCCGCATCTAGTGTCAAAGTCCAAGATAACCCACATCTGTTGTAAACTGATGGCCGACTGAGCTTCAAATTTCCCCATCGCATCAACGCAAATACGATTCCTGGAAATATTTTCAGAAGAATAATAAAATATCAACGGGGTAGGTCATATCGACAACAAATTAATCCAAGCACACATAAAGGCCGTTTTTTTTGTAAAAGCCAGTCATTTGAAACAACCACAAATAATTCAATTATAAAACTAAAATTTACAAATAAACCTGAAAATATCAGAAAATGACAAATAATCAAAAAACGTCATGAAAATCACAAGTAATTCCAAAAATATGAAAAACATAAAAATAATACTAATTGGTCATTTTTCTGTTCAACCAGTCCAAGAGGTCAATCTGAAGATTTAAAACAATTAAATGTTTACCACATTGTATCCCACTTACTTAATATAACAAAGGTAACAATATCGTTGTATTAGGTGGATTATTAATGAAAAATATGGCTAGTTGCATGTACTAAGGGAGGTATAAGGAATTAGGGACATTAAAACTGATACACCTACGCGCCACTAGCTTCCATTGCCGTTCAATTTAGCGATCTAGCAATTTCTGGCCGTCAGATCCCACATGGGTCGGATGTCCCTAGGGGACGCTACTCCGGAAAACAAATCAACCGTCTGTGGTTGATTTGGGCCCATACAGCCCGCGACACAACTAGGCGAACCGTCACGCAGCCGGTGGATCAATCTAACCGGCCGCCCCCTCGCTTTCCTCTTCTCTCGCTCGTGCGCCGCCACCGCTATTCCGCCCTTAGCACGCCGTCGTGCTCCTCTCTCTGTTCCGCACTCGTTCCAATCCGCCACAGAGCCGCTCTTTGCCCCCAAATACCTCTACCACTATGAACCCTAGTGTATTTTATGATTTCCCTTTGTTTTGTTTCTAGAAACTCAATACTTAGTTATCATACTATTTGGATTATTGCTATGTATCGCTCTATCACCCATATTAGCTTTTATCACTATCAAGAAACTCAACACTCAGTTACAATGCCATTGGATTATTACTATATAAAATGGCAGTAGAGGCGACTCGAGGACAACGAGGTAGCGAGACTGTTGGTTAAGCAACTCTTTTATAATGTGCCACAAGTAGAATGATACTAGGGATAAAAAGCTTGTGTGCCATGTGAAGATGAGAGTTGCTCACCACGAATAGCGGACAAGGAAGCGGTAGGGCAATGGAGTAGGATCCAGTCATCTAGGGCTCGTCGAAGGAGATGGAGCAACAAAGGGAGAAGAGACATAGCTCTTTGTTTATAGTAAGAAGATTATAAAAAAGAGAGGAGAAAGACGAGAGGGTGGTAAGGTTAGAAGTTTATAGTATGGTCGACTAAATCCAACAATGATGGTGCAACTACTTACAAAATATAGTCACTGCTGCTCGGCAAACACAGATAAATCATGTGCGCGTCGGATAAACGTTCCTTTTAATACGACAGATGCAAAACCATCACTTCGATGATAATTGATAAACATCCAGAAAGAAGAAGATTCAAAAGAAAGCCATACTTTATTTGAAAAGAAACCCACTTTATATCATTTCGCAGAAAACTGAGATCAAACAAGTCCAGTCTGTCTTCCTCCACCTCCATTCTGTTGTACCAACACCATCACCTCCTGTCATCCTCCTGCAGTCACCCCTTCTCCCAGCCTCCCGGCGACTCCAAACCCTCCAGACATCTCGTCGCGCCGCCGAGCCGAGCTGCCTCGGATGCTCCCGGCCTCGCACCCGCTGCTGTACGCGTGCGCCTTCCGCGACAGCGCCGTCGTCGCCGAGCTCGCCCACGACCCGGCCGCCGCCGGCAGCACCCACGACGACCTGCCGGCGCTCGCCGCCGCGCTCGCCGCCTCGGCGCCCCCGCACCACCAGTACGTCACCCACTCCGCGGCCGGGCGCGCGCACGCGCTCCTCCTCGCCCCGCCGCTCGCGCTCGCGGCGGTCTCGCTCGCGCCGCAGCTCCCGGCGTCCCACCTCCTGCTCTTCCTCCGCCGCCTGCGATGCCTCCCCGAGCTCAGGATGCGGGACGAGATGGCGCGCCTCGCGCTCCGCCTGCCCTTCCCCGACGAGGCGCGCGAGGCCGCCGATGTCGCCGCCGCTGAGGCCCAGGCGGAGGAGGCCACGCGGAGGGAGGCGGAGCTCGCGCGGGCCACGCCCAAGAGGGACCGTGGAGCTCGCGGCGGCGCCGGGCGGGCGTGGAGGCGCCACCTCTGGCTCATCATCCTCGCGGATCTCGTCATCCTCGGCATACTCTTGGCGGCATGGCTCGTTGTGTGCAGGGGATTCAGCTGCATTGGCCGGTAAATAGGTAAAAAAAATGACACCTCTAGTGCACACCATCTATATCTAGCTTTATTGGTTCCAATGCGGAGAGTATAGACTGTAGAGCCAGGGCCATGGTTGGGATTGGAGTGTGCAGACTAGCAGAAGCACAGTGAGTCAATACGAATAAAACGTACTTGTGAATTAGTTAGTAAAGCCTGAACAAAACTGTGGCCTAAATCTGTTCTACTAAAGGGAGAGTCCGAGTGTACGTTGAGGGTGTGAGAATCAGGGCGCAGAGGTTGTGGAATGACTGCAACCTGCTTGGATCCTGCTTTTATCTTTCGTTGCACATTGATATAACTCTTGCCCGCGCAGTTTGTATTTCTAAGAACATCAGGCTGTTTTCTTACATCAAGTAGCTGAGGAGGCTGTGCTCAAATTTGTCAGGGTTGGGATTCTATATTCAAGCGAAGTATATATATACTGAGTTTTTTTTTTACTTTTCTAAACAAATGAAACTTTTTATACAAGCTTGCTTAGTTCATTGTGGCATCAATCTTAGTTTAGGTTAATATAACATCGATAATATTTGCCTAGAACATGCGAGAGAACAGAAGAGGAAGGTATAGAGCTAACAACCTTAACAGTTTAAATTTTTATTAGTAAATTTACTGTTCAATCCTTATAGGGTAGATTGGTTATTGAGGAGGATCATGATCCTGAAGGATCCTATGAGAATTGTATAAAGATTCTATAAAATCCTGATCGAGATTGTGTAGCCTTGTTGGACTGCCACATTACACTCAGTATAGTGATCCTGGCGAATGTGTCTGCATCATGTCTTGCCAAGTGCTTTAGGTGGACTAGAACGTGGAAGGTTAAGTGAGTATGTCTTGCAGCTAGTCTGTCGCTATCAGCAGCAACACTGATGGTGGCTTGTGTAGATATATGCTCATCGCTCAAGTCTGAACATCCACCGTCAATTATCTGGTTATTGTGATGAAGAAGTTGTCCATCCACAAGCTTTTGTACACCAGCCTAGATCCCAGCTTCTGGTAGCAGCTTCCTCATTGCTGGACATGATAAGACTGATGCCAGCTGAATAGGGCGTGGTCGAACAGCACACATGAGTGCAATGTGGGTCTCCTTCCCTGTTCTGTTTCGCAGGCTTACCTTTGGCAAATTGGCAAGCCAAACTTTGAGCATTAGTGCAGGGTAGGATGGCCTGGTAATGTTTGTAGCTTCTAGACAGCTCCCAAACTGGAGCAAAAGGAACGATGGTGAGGTAGCACTGTTTGAGTTTAGTGCTGAGGTGAGCCTGGCAGAGCACATGAAACGTAATTGCTACACTGAATCTGTTTCTGTTCTAAGAGCTACAATTAAGATGCAAATTATTCTCTTAGCATCAGTTTTATTCAGATGCGAATGTAATGTTAGGTTAGAAATAGTTCTCAGTACGGAAAATTTGGTGATGCCATGATATGGTGTTTCAGTTATTTTAATACGTTGATATTTGTTTGGTTGACTTTATTCTGTTGAGTGGATGATTCATTTGGATGCATTTCAGGAATGTTTGGTTGTTAGCCACACTTGCCAAAGATGTGGCTACTTTCATGGCTGCACAGTTGCGGCGCATCACAGTTGTGGTGTTTGATTTCTTTGACAAGCTTCACATGGTTTGCCACAGTTTAGCAAAAAAGATGTGTTAAAACCGTGGCTATCAACTAAACACACCGTTGCACTGCTGGTATATCTAGTAATATGGTAATACGTCATATGTACATATAGGTTATAATTTGCTTGTTTGTGACTAAGGGCCAACTCTTCTGGTGATACAATACAACTTCCATTGCCGAGAAATGAAATGAAATGTAAGCCAACAAATGCAATCAACAAAGACTCAGGGGTACAACGCTTGCACCACTAAAGCAGTCCGTCCTGACTTCTACTGGAGCAGTGATAATTCCAAAGATCGAAAGTCCCCCAAAGGCAGCATAAGATGCTTAATCTGATCAGTCCTAACGTTTAAGAATCACCATGGTAATTTGGTTGGTACTTGGTACTTCTTTGTAGTCCTCATTTATCTGCAGGGTAATATTTATTTTCATGACCTCTATATTTCGTTGAGACTTTTCTTAATTAGCATCATATGGAATCTTCTGTTTCCTATTTATTCTAATCTCAACTTTACTTCAATCTAGTTTGCATATAAAATATGTGGATATTTTATTTCTTGACAGAGGTTTCTATTTTGCATATAAAATATGTGGATATATAATATGAGGAACATAATGAAGGAGTGCTTTGTCAAAGTTAGCTATACATGATTTAGTATTAGCACTTCAAGTAAGAAAGACGAGAAAAAAAACTATAATGTCAGTATTGCCTAATAATTATTGAACACCTCATGTATAGAGCTACTATGCAAGTAAACTTCATTTGCACTATAATAAATCATACCTTGCTGTGGCTTGTGCTGTACTACATATATATGTTATATGTAGATAACAATGTGACACGAGCAAGTAGATTTGTTCTAGCATATGCTGCACTTGTCATAGTGTGTCCATAATGCTCGTTTGGCTCCTGCCTGCTGTACTAGCGGACAAGCATAGTAACTCAACAAACCCCACAGCCTCAGTTGTCGCTGAAACAATTGTAACTGACACTTATTCCTTGTGCTATGTGCATGTTTGAGAAAGATAAACCTCGTTCCTACAACCACTTAGGATCACCCAATTCCTGGGCCAGCACTTCAGAGGAGCACTTGTAAAGATCCCTGTTTTGTTTCAGGGATCTGGAGGGTTAGGGGTGTGCACCCTTGAAGACATCTTTGTGTACTGCGTCCACCTGTCATGATTCCCAATTATACAGCTTTGCTGCCTTTTTGGACCTACTAACTCATGCTTCCTTTTCTACCTTTTTATCTCGTGTCTAACATATGATGCTTTGACACCTAGTCCATACGTTGCATATAGGATATGTGATCAAGTCCAGAGGCGGAAACATCTTTCTCTTACAAGAATCACGTAATTGGTTGTTTGTGGCTTCTAAAAATAAGCAAGCCCTAGCTCATCTGGTTGCATGACTGTGTTCAGTACTCTCCACGGAATTCATGCTTTGTGATTAGCCAACTAATGTTAATACCACATATTTATGGTGTATGGTACTTTGAACACATCTAAACTGGACATTGTTGTTAACTCTGCGTATCATATCTTTACAACTATACCTATGCTCTATTCGCAAAAAAAAAACTATACCTATGCTCAATAGGAAATAAGCAGTGCAGCAAATAGTTAGCCATTTATGTTAAAAATTATAGCAGTATATTATTAGAGAATGGACTAATGACTCCCGAGCTACATGGAGCTCGTTTAAAATAATAATCGAAATCAGCACTTTTAAGTTTCCAAAAACTGAGAAAGTATTACCAGATGTAGATAATATCGAGTGAAAACTTAAAAGTCGCTCGACAAATAATAATCGACATTAAGTGTCGCTACATGGAGCTACATGTAATATCGAGAGAAAGTTTCCAAAAACTGAGAAAGTACTACACATGCTACATTAAGTGTCGCTCGACAAGTCGCGACAAGTCGCACGACTTGTCTACTTGTCGGTACCCCAGCGACAAGTTCAAAACCTCGACAAGTTGCGACAAGTTGCGACAAGTCACGACTTGTCGCGCGACTTGTCTACTTGTCGGTACCCGAGCGACAAGTTGCGACAGGTCGACTCGTAATCCTTGTCGAGATCTACAAGTGTGCGAAATTTTAAATCGAAATAAGTTGTATTGTGGGCTGGGCAAAAATGACATATGGGTGGTGAATGGTACATAGTTTTAAAAACTTGAAATTGTACCCGATTTTTCTTATTTGTGCAGCCCCAAATATAACGAATTTTGAGTTGAAATTTTGCACTTTTGTATCTCTCGACTCTTCACATGGGAGTTTTTCACAATTTTTAGAAATTCAAAAGTTCCAATTTTGATTTTTTTCAAAAAACAAGCTCCATGTAGCTCGGGAGTCATTTACAATTTTCGTATATTATTAGCTTTTTGATGCTTGCCTTAGTTGGTTGGGGTTAAGTTTTGTTTTTATTTTGATAGTTGTGTTGCCGTGCATCGGAAATTTGATACATAGAGACATGTATCAGCGGTATGTCAGAGCCCTGTCCAATATCGGGCAGAGATTTGTGGAGTGTCGGTGCAATCAAAGATTGGATCAGCTAGCTAATTTAAAAGAATCGTCTCATTGTGTAAAAGCTGTTGACCGTCTTTATGTGCTAACCGGTCAAAAGTTCTTATTGGTTTAAGTTCAATTTAATTAAGGCTAGATTTGATATGTGGTGTACATAAGGAGTTTGTATCCTTACAAGTAGCAGTTTGCATGTACATGCAGATATTCAGAACTAAAATAGCAACAGTTTGTGCTTGTATCGATTCTTCCAATTTTGGCCCTTTTTGTATTTGTGTACACATCCTCTCAAACAATGCTCGTGATCGTGACTATGCAAAGTTTATGAATTGTTCATTGCACGGTGTTTTTTTCTCTCTCCTAATGCTTCCTCAATGCTAATTTCTTGTAACTGCCAAAAATCGAATGCATCCAGGGTTCTACCATACACATTTAATCTGTTTTGTACTGCTGCCAGAAGTTTGACTTTGAGGAACTGAGATTAATTTTGTTCTTTAGGAAAGCAAGAAAATAGTGGATTACTTTTGGAAAAATAAATCTTTGAAAGCTGTTAAACAGTTTAGAAAGGAACCTTTGTTTGAATTGAATTTCTTACTATTTTACGGTGCACCTTATGTCTTATCTTCTTTTTTTCCTCCGTAGGCTGCCAAATTTCAAGTGAAAATATGGAGGTTATTTACAGAGTTGTTTGTCCTGATGCATGATTAATCAAAACTGATGGCGATATCATCATAGCGTAGTAGACAAAATTCACCAAGATTTGCAAAGCAAAGAGAAGGCACTCAACACCCACAGTTACCTCCCTTGTTGTATGGAACATCTTTGAAAAGCGAAGCTGAATGATCCTGATAGACTTCTTAAGTTTGAGTTTGTTGGTTTGGTTGTTGAGGATATCTGTACACCTAGTGTAATTTGTTTGTTCATTTTTCTATACAAAGCAAATGGTTTTTTGTTTTTGCCGCAGTGGTCTTGTTTTCCCCGTTCTGGCTAGGACAGACTGAACCTGAATCTTACACTCATTACCTTTGTCAGTGCCCATGTTTTCTTTGTTCTGCTCTGCTTTGTTGCAAAGTGCTCTGGTCATGTAATTTTGCCTCCATCTTGTCCTGGGAGCTTTGGTTATTCAACCTTTACTTGATTTCAAGAAGTGTGTACTGCAGTGCCACAAGATGTTGAAGGCCAATTCCCTTCACCAGTACCAGTACTGATAGTAAACGAGAATGCAATTTCTGCAACCATAGTATATGGGCTTTGTGCATTGGCTTGTAACTGTTGGTGATTGTAACTGTTGGTGATCCGGAGAGAGGCTATTCTTACATCCAAATACCCTCATTTTTAACTTTCCTGCACCTGGTTATTTGAGATGGTCGTACTGTTCTTTCGACTTCGAGTCCAACATTGGGTTTTAACAACTTGGTGTAGTGTGGATAACTGTTCTCGATCCTTTGCTCCTTGGAGAACAATCCTGTTGTCAACCTGCCTGTTTCATCGTTGCGCCATGGTCGTGCTGATATTCTCTGTATCTGCATCGTCCCAATTTTATCGGGTCTCCGACGTGATCAACCCTGTCGGCATCCACGGTGATATTCAGCTGAACCACTTCACATCTCTTTGCAGACCAATCTACTGCAGTCTGCAGTGATGGCACTGAGTCCACGGCATGGCACCCTGCTGGTAAGGCCAAGAATGAATGCATGCTTGGTCCTTCCAAGGCCAGGGAGATTGAAACGGCAACACCGGGTGCCTGCTTTACACCGGTCAGTTGGCACCGTCATTTCAGATGCCCAGAACGAGCTCGGCAAGCGCACATTGCCCATGTCTCTAACAGGTAACCAGATCCTTCAAATCAGAATCCAGGGAGGGAAAATCGGTGTCATTTCTCTGCCTGGTTTCCCATCAGGTCAGCTCTCACACCTAACGCTGCAGGAACATATCCATCCCAGGCTTGAATTCAGTTCTAGATCCTGCTACATGGTGGAGGCTTTTGCTCACTTATCTGCTGCACCTGTGTGTACTCATGCTCAATTGCTCGTGCACATGCAGGAACAGTGGTCTCTTCGTCGGTCAGTCGGTCGATAAGATCGGCTGCGGTAGGGACTGGATTCAGCAAGGTTGCCCGCCCTACGTACCGTCGCCGTCGATGATCTCCGGTGCTGTGGCAGGGGGTAGATGAAGGCATCGGCAGAAGCTAGTTGCCAAGAAAGATCTCCTCATGGTTAACTATTTCCGTCTGTTTGTTTGCATGTCCCTAGCAAACATAGGTTAGGAAAAACTGGGCCCAATTGCAATGTGTAAGTGTGCAGACAGTGTTGGATCCAACATTCAGATTCCTGGCATTTAACAAGATGGTAGGGCTTCAATTTGGCGTTGCAGCGTCCAATGGGTTCCTCTATGCTTATCAGCATCCACTGCAGGGGGTCTACTGATGATAAACTTGAGCTCAGAATACAGCCATTAGGAACCAAAACATAAAATATAGGTTGAAAGAAACAGTGTGGAATGCGCGAACAAAAGGCGTAACACGCTTTATTCGGGCGCGCAAGGAAAAAAACTGCTGCTCTAGAATGAAAATATATAGGAAAGGAACGCACTGTGTGCCGACAAGTGGAACGATGTCAAAAGCCTTAAGCCATCCTTTACTGGTCAGAGATGCAAATGCCCTGTATTACATAGAGCCTAACCAAAGCTTATTTCATGCTTCTTTTTTTTCCTCCTTAGTTTATATTTGAAGTCCTCTCCACTAGCTAGCTCTTTTGGCCATATAATTATCTTGTACCACGCCAAACACTTTGCCTAATGCTCGCATGTAGTATGCATCACTGATGAAGAAGCATCCCCAAATCAGAGCTCACTGGATTGGAGAATCGATCGACAGTATGAACGCTTTGCATTTTATTCTGTCGGAATTGCGAGAATGAGATTAGTTTAGTGGCAGTTGAGAGTAAGTGCTTGCTGCTTTGAATCAAGAATGTGATCTCTGTTATGATAGCCGTATGAAATATACAGTCTAAGATGTAGGGAGGAACAGATTAGGAGGAACTAGGAGGCAGCATGGAAAATTCACGGTAGATTGGAGCGAGGTGCAAACTATTTTCTGTTTTGCCAAGTGGAGCTTGATTGGCACAGGAAATACGGTCAAGATTGGTCGAACAAGTTGCAGGGCATATTCTTTTGCCAATCCTATAGGAGCTCCCTTCACCCTTAGGCTCATTTGTTAATTTTATTGCCTGTCAATTCATGGCTTAGGAGAAGCCATTAGGCTGTCTAAAGAATGCATGCTTTGCCTGAAAGCTTAAGAAAGTAGGTAACACTGACATCCTTTCTTCCAAGACTTGAAGTCAATCTAAATCATAGATGCCAAAATAGTCACTAAACTATTAATTTAGCTGTACAAGCTTTCCTGTACATAGTAGTCTTGTCTGAATGATACTTGGACAGTTGGTGAGTAATTGCATCAAAATTGCACAACTCTACTGAATATTGCGTTTTTTCTCTGAGATGTCCATTTCACCCATATATTCATATACGAAAGGACCCACAGTAGAACTTTATACTCTACATTTTTGCTCTACTTTGGAAAGACCAATTGCATTGCGAGGTACAACTTTGAACTACTCGTAAGCAATGAGCTTAATTACAGAACATCCTTGTTTCTGACAATTCCTTTTTTGTGTCTGTTAGTCAATCTCGACACATTTTCCTTGTCATAAGAACACATTAAATAGAAGCCAATATTGTCCCCCATCTGCCGATGCATTGATGTGCTCAAATGTCATATATATATATATATATATATATATATATATATATATATATATATATAGGTGGGCAACTGAACTGTTCAATTTAGTTCAACTAAGGGAGATTTTTTTTAAATAATATCTTTTTAAATATGAATTTCGGACAATAGCATGCTCGGGGACAAAATTTGAAAACTAGCGTGCCGTCGGCCCCGAGTGGGCCGAAACACAACTTTCGGTTGCGGCCGAGCCGAAAGTCTCCTGTCGACACGCTACGCGACGAGAGATGCATGCGCTGCACGCGCGGCAGGCCGGGACCCGCGTCTTTTGGCAAGGAGCGAGCCGAAAGGTGCTTTCGGCCTGGAGGGAGCCGAAACCAGGCAGATACCAGCCGCTCGACGCGCCCTCTTTCTTCTCTTCTTCCCTGGCTCACTTTCCTCTTCCTCCTCTTCGTGTTCTTCCTCCCTCCACCAAAATAGCACCAAATCCAGTCCAAAAATTTGTGCTGCCACAGATTTGATCGGTAAAAAAGAGAGAGGAGGGACGAGGCATCCAGGATCTGTGGATGGGATAGCTTTTTGTGGAGTCGTTTTGGGGTGTGGAGGTGGAGGATTGGGAGCAATGGTGGTCAACAATGGTGCCTAGTGATGGTACAAGTTGTTGTTTGAGAAGGTGGTGTTGTGGTGGAGCAGTGGTGGCCGTAGATTGAAGCCGGAGAGCGGCGCTGACCGGATCGACACGCGTCAAGGGCAAACCCTTATTAGTCACTAGATAATTATTGTTTAGTGTAATAATACTCTGTTAGTGGACGGGTGCATAGTAAGTATTTTGTTGGTGGTTGCGTTAGTAGTAGTGTAGACAATTTTAGTCAGTGGACTCGTTAGTATTACTGTCGGAATAATTTATTTGGTGGATGCGTTAATATTATAGTACTATTACTTTGTTGATTAATGCAGTGTAGAAATTTTGCGATCGGTTAGAATAAATATTATTCATTGGGCGTCATATTTTTCAGTGATCGGCATCTGATGCTGCTATAAATTTGTTTAGGTCATGGAAGTGGTTGATGTTGTTGTGCACTATGGCGCCGGTAATGTCGGTGTATCCGAGTCAGGTGTTGATTTGAGTGAATTTGGGAATATGTTGATTCAGCTTACACACCCAGTGAATTTGAGAATAGCTGCCATTCAGCAGTATTTCACGATAAATTTCGGGTTTGATCCTAATATCTGGGCTGTTAAGATTCAATCTGTATGGAGCAAATCCCGTACAAATATTTTTCGGGAGTTGTTGCCGCGTGATCGGACAAGTCAGTGGACATCTTGGCTAGCATCATGCAAACGCCGAGGTACACAACCTGAAATACTGGATGCAGGTCTGTGTCATGCGTCAGTGAGCATAGTACACAGCGCTTTAATTAAACAACCATTATGGTGGTTACAAACTAACATCATCCAGATTAGATTTAAGACGGGGGACCAAGACATTGCCGGATACAGGGCAGGAAAATTCCCGTACAATCCCACGGCAAACGACAACTCGAGCAGCATAACAACATTTGTTACTACTTGTTAATCACCAAGTGGGAGTGTTTATTTCTTGGATTGTTGTGATGCAATTGCTGCTTGTGTAGACCTTGAATTGGCTCTCGTGATCTGCCTACCAGGCTACCACATGGATGATTTGGCATTGGCAACAGCTTATCATGATGGAGTTGCAGATAAACTTCTTCAGTTGATTAATTAGTTAGTGTATATATCCCTCTGGTCCTCTACATGTGGGTGACAAAGATCCCTAGGGCATCTCGGACCAATTCTTGTGTAATTTTAGCAAATTGTCATGTTCCTTGCATGTGTATTTATATAGCTCTTGTGTAGTATTTTCTTGTGACGGCTATGCTTCCGCGACACGGGGGAGTTGCGATGTGCTAATGTTTGTTTCCTAGTGAAGTGTTGTTCCCTCCATCCTGATTTACAAGCATATTGATCTACAGATTACTTGTTACAATTTTTTGACAAGCAGGTCAGACCCTCGAACATTTTTATCCTCGCATATCTTGCCTATGCTCTATAAATGTACAAAAGTTGGCACCCATAACCATAAGCCATCTCGTCCTATCATAACGCACTAAAGCGATACCAAAAACGAGAAGGGCCTCTTCAGTACACATGATTTTGAATCTATAATAATACTAGAAAACCAAAATTACGATCATCTGGTGGTGATAATGGTCTACATATAGCCTGGCGGGTGAAATTGCACTATATATTATGTCAACACTATCTCTTCATTAGTAGTGTTAAGGAGGGCATATGATTAGGACAAATATATAATTAATTTGTAAGCTCACTAGAGGCAAAAGCAAGCACGGTTGTTTGATACCGTTAGTTGGTCCGACACTGCCGTTCAGGTTTTTTCAACTGTACTTTCTAAAACGGAAGTGCGCTCCATGAGCTTTGCTTTGCTAAGCAGACTAAATAATGAACCTCCCTCGATTTACTGTAGACCTAGGCAAGCTACACTTTCTGTGGTCTCATAAGTCACTTTTGGTAATTAGGTTTAGATGTCAAATACTCTAACCAAGATGAAACATACCAAAAGTAAATGAATAAATAAGAATGAACCCTTTAATTTTCCGTGCAGTTGCGACTGGGACTCAAATTCATTGTTATTACATAGTAGCATAGTGGTCCGGACACGTGGACAACATCTTAATCATCTTTTATTCTTTTAAAAAATTTAATGTACAAGTACATTTTAGAAGTCAGCTAGTTTTACCATATCTCGGATTACAATTTTTTGGGCCAAAATTTTGCATATAACGCCACAAATCCTATAAGATTGTCACTATTATCATACATTACTAATGTTTCCATATTAATATCTTTCATAGCACCTAAGTAAATATGATAATTGGTAGTAAATACACTCTTGAATTTTCTCTATGAGTTTCTTAGACAGAATCTCAGACTGGAAGGACTTACGAGAAAACAAAAGACTAAAAAGATTGTCACTGTTTACGTGCTAAATGGAAAAAGACATATCTATTGAAATTCAAGGTTAAATGAGAAGGTCGACATTTAAAAGTTTTTAAGAGTCATGCAAAATAAAGGCAAGGTTCTATAGACATTGAAACTTAAAGTCCTAATTTATATTTATTTGGGAGGTATGCAAAATCAAGTTTTATGAATACTAATGCATACGGTTCATCACTATTCAATTGTTGTCTTTTGTACAATCCAAATGAATTCGGCTTAAAACTTAAAATATTACATGTCTATACAATAGTACCTTCCTAGCTAGGGATGTAAACAGATCGGATCCGATTTTGCCTATATCATATCCTTTACCCCATTTTCCATCGGATTCAGAGCAAAACGGATAATAACCGGATGCGGATTCAGAGGCAGATATATGTGGTCACGGATTCAGGAACAGAAACGGAACGGAAAACAGAATTAATAAGATATACGCGCGGATAAATAAATCGTCAAACCATATAAACAAAAATAATTGTTCAGTAATACATAGTGTTTACAAGGACTATTTAAGTGAGTTTTTATAACACAAATGAACTTGACAACTCACTAACTGATTAAAACAATCAGATAATCCAATTTAATTTTTGGATAATCCATATTCTAGCCTATTTAACATACCATATCTGGGTGCCAAGTTCAGAATCGGATATACTTATCAACAATCTTATATACTCAGATGGAAACCATGTGTAAGTTTCTAAATACGATTTTAGCAAGAATTGTAGCAATGTTACTAAAATATTTTCAAGGAGACTAGAGATTTTCGTTTTCCGGAGGTTATAGACGGAAGGCTCGAAATGAGCCCGGCTTTGAATTAACGAAGCCACCAACCGGCTAAGAGTTACACCAAGAGTTACAACACACACAAGAGCGCAAAGCGCCCACCGAACCAACAACAGAAGACAACACAAAAGAAATATCAAGTTGGAGCGCCAACTTGAAAGAAGTCGAAGGAGCCTTGTCTTCTGTTGCACCGGAGCGATCTCGACCATGTCCACGCCAACAAACCTCCACCGCATCTTCATTACAGCCCAATGAGGCACACATCGCCGGCGGCAACCTGGTAGAACTTGAGGAACCAAAGGAGGGGGTCTTGCGGCGACGCCTCCAAGAAGGTGCATGGCGCGAGAACGCGTCAACGTCGGCGGCAGAGACCGAGGTCCTGCAAAGCTTTCACCTAGACCCAAACCACCCACCCCTATGGCTTAGGCGAGAGCATACATGGTGATCCACAATCTACAAGAGAAGCGAGACGTGAGGCCACCAGGAGGAGCAGTTTGAGGCGAAGGGACGGAGTTCATCAATTCAGACCGGAGAATCGTCAACATGACGCCTTCAACAAGGGAACGACACCCGAAGGTGACTCTGTCACCGACTCTGGCCAGAGCCAGGCGCAGCTTTCGCCGGGATCCATCCAGATCAACAAAATCTGGTCGCCGTCGCGAGGATGTAGAGTAGACAAGACCGAGATCACTGCCGCACCCCCAACCTAGGAGGACTAGGATCTAGTCGCAACTAGAAACACCCGCAGGCTGAACGCAAAGCTGGTTGGCAAGGCCCGGCCAAACCCGGATCTAGATGTCAGCAGTGACGCTAGACCGGCGATGATACGTCTCCAACGTATCCATAATTTCTGATGTTCCATGTTGATATTACACCAATTGTCACATGTTTTATATACACTTTATATCATATTACGACATTTATTGGACTAACCTATTAACAAGATACCACAGTGCCAGTTTCTGTTTATTTTGTTTGTGCATTGCAGAAAAGGTCAAAAAATGAAAGTGCTCAGAAAACTCTGGAAAAATTCCATAAATTCTAAAATGCAAAAAGACTGCGTGGACCAAAAGGACAGCTCCAGAAGAGGCCCAGAAGACCCCGAGCCACGCTAGGGCACAGACTAGAAGAAAATCTTCTGGCCGCGCCGTGGCATGATGAGGCCGCCTCGGGTGTCCCCTTGTGCCGCCCTTCGGACTATATATTGCCCCCGTCATAAAAACCCTAACCCCCGAAGGATTTTCCCAAATTCCACCCGTAGCTCCGCCGCCATCCAGAACAAGTTTCGAGAGACAGAAGTCGCTGTTCCGGCACGCTGTCGGGACGGGGAATTGCCCCTGGAGCCATCTCCATCGACGCCACCGCCATCTTCATCCCCAAGGGCAGCTGCCGCCGCCAAGGGCCGCTGCCGCCGCTGCCATGGGTTGCAGCCGCCGCCGCGCCATGGCTGCTGCGGGCCGCCGCCTCCACTCCGGGCTGCACCCCTTCAGCAACCTCTCCATCAAGCGTGCTCACCATGACCATGTGTGAGTAGTCTTCATCGAGGCTGAGGGCTCTACCGGTAGCTATGTGGTTTATCTCTCTCCCATGGTGTGATCTTTATGTGATCACGAGCTTTGTAATCTAGTTGAATAAGTAGATGTTACTCTTCATCTATTATGCTACTCAAGTTATTTTATTAATGTGATCTCTGGAGTCACCTTGTCCCACGGTGTGAAGATGACAGTGTGCGCACCGTGTGTGGCTCTTAGACTAAAGTTTGCATAAATACTTATCATGAGTTATAATTTGAGTTGGATGTCTCCATGAAATTGTGGTGTTTGTTTACTCAGACTTTGGGGTGTGCTTTTATAGCCCTACGCACTAAATTGGTATTCGTTATCCAACCGGAGTGTGGTTCAGAGTAGCATAGTGAAGAGAAGATCTTTATGTATTCAATTATGATGTCATTGTTAAGAGTGTCCACTATTAAAAGTATGATCCCTAGGCTTTGTTTCTAAGTATTGAAACACCGTTTACAACCAGTTCTGCTACATGTTTGCTTGCTGCCATTTTTATTTCAGATTGCAATTACTACTTATAATCATCCATATTACTTGTATTTCACTATCTCTTCGCCGAACTAGTGCACCTATACATCTGACAAGTGTATTAGGTGTGTTGGGTACACAAGAGACTTCTTGTATCTTAATTGCAGGGTTGCTTGAGAGGGATATCTTTGAGCTCTACCTCCCTGAGTTCGATAAACCTTGGGTGATTCACTTAAGCGAAACTTGCTGCTGTTCTACAAAACTCTGCACTTGGAGGACCAACACTGTCTACAAGAATAGAAGCGTGCGTAGACATCAGCCGACACCACGACGGCCGCCCCTAAACCAACGCGTCAACACCTGCTCGAGCGCGACCACGGAGGTCGGAGGGAGAGCCGCCGCCGCAAAAGCAGCAGCAGCACGGAACATGCTACCAACCCTGGCGAGCACTACCGGCTCCGGGACCAACACCCAGCGAGCCAGCGAGGACGTCGCCCACAGCGACGCCAAAACTGTCGGAAGACCTAAGAAAGGCGAGCACCGACAGCTCCAGACGGCCAGCACCCTAGCTAGGTCCAAACCCGAACGACACCCCACCATGCGTACCAATGGAGGCAAGGAGAGGGCCGGGGAGCCCCTGCTCCGCCGGCCAGCCAGCAAAGAAGCCTTCTCCACCGCCGGTAGGTGAGCCCCACCGCGTTGTCCACGTGCGACGGTGAGGCCTAGGACGACGCCCGAAGCACTGGGCCCGCATGGCCCAGGTCTGGCCGGCACATAGGCCAGCAGCATGCCTCAGGCCTACGACCTGGCGTGCCTCCGCACATGCGGGACGGCGATTGCCGCAGCGCCGAAGACGAGCTCGGCCCGCGCGACCCAGATCGGGCCCGCGAGGCCCAGATCGGGCCCACGTGGCCGCCACCTCCGTCACCGAGCCGGACCGCCGGCGGCTCCACTGGGCGAAGCGCCCGAGCCGCGAGAGCCGCGACCTTCCTCGCGTGGTTGAGCCGCCGCCAAACGAGCGCGAGGAAGAAGCTCCAAGAACGCGTCCACCGCGAGTTCCCCCCTGCCGCCTTTGTGGAGGAAGGGGGCCGCCGCCACCGCGGCGCCGGCGGCAGCGGCAGCGACGAGGCCGGCGAGAGGGAGGGTTGGGGGCGCTCCGGTGCCGCCCGAGAGCAGCACGGGAGCGAGCAATTTCCGGAGGTTATCAACAAAGCTTTTCCATCACATGTTATTTCTATATTTACCCTATGGAGTAAAGATTCTAGGTGCAACCGTGCAATCGTATGAAGTCCGTCACACGAGATATGTTGAACCGGCGTGGTTGGCGGCACCATAAATCAATTTATGATGCATAGGGCTACGTGTTTTCTCCATTTCGTTAGTTGTTCTTTGTATCCACTTTGCGTTATGTGATTTTTAATATACTATAGGCCAGAGTATTTCCTCATGGGTTTTTTCTGCCCTGGATTTTCTACACTCTCAGTCCCCTTGGTAGCCACTGTTATCTTCCTATACAGAGTCCTACAGTGTCAGACAACCGCCCCAACTGATCCTGTGATAGCCTGAACACGCGTGCCACTAATTCCTACTGAGTTGGAACCATAGAAAATCCAAGTTTAAAATACATAGAGCAAATACTTTTTTGTTTTTACAGGAGAGCGAATCCTTTGTGGGATGTCATGTCACTTGGCTCTGAAAGGAGACGATTTATTTATATATTGAACTAGAACGATGTTTTTGCTGGGGAATTAAAATTTGGCAAGCTGCAGGTGCATGAACGGAAGCGTCCCCATGTCAGTTTCAGAAACGGAGACAGACATGAACGGAAGCGTCCCTCCATAGCGTTGCCATCGTGGCTTGGCTCGAACACACACACTGTGTTCAGCCTGAGAGCAATTCTGAAAAATTATTCCCCTCTAGAGCATTTGGTTTGTTTGCACTGTGTCTTCTTTGCTCTTACAAAATCATATTTACGTGGAGTATCAAAATATTTACGTGAAGCGATAATAAGAAAAATATAGAAAATTGTGATTTCGTATGTATTAAAAAAAGTAGAAAATAAGGTTGCAAAGAAATCTTTCAGCGCCATGGTTCATGGCATTGAGCCACTGAGCCGTTGAGGTTATAGCATCTCCAACAACGTACTTACATTAGGGCACCCAAAAAGGCTTTACAACACCAAAAGTAGTTTTTAGGACACCATTTTCTTTTGCCGTGGCAGATGATGCGAAATAGGACATCCAAAAATTTCTGCAGATGATGAAAATAGGGCACTAACTATGCTTTTAATCTCCCCAATTGCGTACACATTAAAACAAAATACGAGCTATGTATACAATTTTAACTTTGCAAGATCAGCACAAACGTATCAACAACATATCCAATTGTACAATAGTGCCAATTCAGCACATTTTGAGGCCTCATGGATGGGTCTTGGTTTGCTTGTTACAGTGGCTCACCGACGGAGACGAGGAGCCCCTGATCCGACAGGGTATTGGGTGAGCGGACAGAGCCGACATGATTGAGACATCGCTGGGCGGCGGGTGGATGACCGGCAAACGGCAGCGCCGGGGAGGCGATTGGGCTGGATGGAGTAGGTCAGCAATGTGAGCATGCAGTTGTTCTAGGAGAGAATTCCTTCCTTGGCCCTTTCTTAAAATTTTGTGCCCTATTTGACCCTAAAAAATAAAATCTTCCCAATTTGCCACCTTAATTTCGTTTTCTTCCCAATTTGACACAACCGTCTCTTCCGTTTTATTTTGCCGTCAGTTGATTTTTCATTGGACCGAAATGCCCCTCCCTAACTTGACCGAACCAAAGTCAACCTGGATCGATCGCCTTCTTCTTTCGCATCCCCTTTCCAACCCGACACAGTGAACCCTAGCGATGGCGGTGCGGTGGCCTGTAGTGAGGGCGGCGGCGGCGTGAGATAAGGGGAGGAAGAGATGGCGGCGGGAACAGCTGCGGCCGACGGCGCGGGCAAGGGTGCCGGGTGCGGCTGGCGTCGTGGGCGGCGAGATGGCGGCGGACACGGCTCCGGGCGGCCTCGTTGGCGTCGCGGCCACGGCTCCGAGCGGCCTCGTTGGCGTCGCGGGCACGGCTGCGGCCGGCGGGGTTGTGGGCGGCGCGGCCATGGCTGCGCCCAGCTGCGCGGGCACGGCTGTGGGCGGCGTCATGGCGGCGCGGCCAGGCTGCGGCCAGCGGCGTGACCACGGCTGCATTCCAGCGCCACCGACACTCGCCCGTGTCTCCCCTAACACCTCCCGCGAGCCCTGCCATCAAGAACGGCCCGTTGTCGCCGTCGAGCGCGCTGCTGGCCTCCGCTTCGTCTTGATGCAGCAGTGCTACACGGATCAAAGTGTGCTAGCTTGCTTTCGTGGGTGGATTTTTGTAGATTGATTTGTGTGTGGAATCGATGTGCTCAGTGCTACATGGATAAGAACAAAAGAAAATAGTTCCAGTACGTTTCTTATTTTCTTAAATGTGTCACAGACATTAAAGAGTAATATTTGGTCACTTAATTGACCAGGGGCAAACGAGTCTTTTTACATTCCAATTAAACACCGTTGGTGTTCAGAATGCACTGCAGGGCCATGTTGGGAAGAAACTGAAATTAAGGTGTCAAATTGGGAAGACTTTATTTTTTAGGGCCAAATAGGGCACAAACTTTTATGGAAGGGTCAAGGAAGGAATTCTCTCTTGTTCTAGAGGGTGTCCACATAATTAGGAGCTAGCTACCGTTGCGGAGGCGATTCCCGTGAATAGGCAGGTGTTTGTGTTAATTGCGTCAACATGAAGCTCCACGAGTCTTGTATGAGCGCGCTAGTGATATCATTTGCGTACATCTAGATTGTGTTTAAAATAAAATAGTACTTAAGAAAAACACAAACAACCGACCCACGTGTATGCATCCTGTCGATGGGACAACTTTGAAAGAATACCAAACTTAGATAATGGAGTTACACTCTGACAGTGACCTGTGAAACACCAATCAAATAACTTGTTACATCGGTCAAAGTAAAGAAATCTATGGGCCAGGGACAATGTGACATATTTACCACTAAACTATATTGCCAAATTGTTTATCTTTTTGCGAGGTGCAAATATGCTATTTTTCACACTGCTAGGTTTTTTTTATTGAGAAAATTCACAACGCTAGCTGAGTTGATAATACGCTGAGCACAATTGGCGCCGCCAAACAGAGGGACAGGCGGACAGCCTATGATTTGCCTCTATCCATGTGCATCATCTCATTTTATAGAGTTAATGGCACCAGCGGTCACACAACTTGTCGTTGATGTGCACTTAAGTCACACTTCTTCAGAACGTGATTATTTGGTCACATAACTCGACAAGTGCGTGCACGCAGGTCACTGACCCCACTTGTCAGTCCGTTTTGGACGTTAAATTTTTAGAAAACCCCTGGAGTAATATTAATTTTACAAAATGGTCCTCCTAATTTTACAAAATGGTCCTTCTAATTTTACAAAATGGTCCTTCTAATTTTACAAAATGGTACTCCAAGGGAACCATTTTGTAAAATTAATATTACTTCAGGGGGTTTTCTGAAAATTTACCCTCCAAAACGAACTGACAAGTGGGGTCAGTGACCTGCGTGCACGCACTTGTCGAGTTGTGTGACCAAATAATCACGTTCTGGAGAAGTGTGACTTAAGTGCACATTGGCGTCGAATTGTGTGACCGCGGGCTAGCTTATCCATTTCTACAAGAAATTGATATGGTGACCCCATCGTGTGAGAGTCATTGATCTCTTTTCAAACATTGGACGACCAGACGGACTGCTCACGGACACATATTAACAAATTAATAATTAAGTGTATTACCGGTTGTGAGTTCTAAAAATTAGTGATGTGCATGACACACATATCAGCGGAAATATGGTTACTCGAATACTTCCTAGCAACAAGTTCATAAGAAGAGAGGTTTTCAGTTTTCATGATAAGAGTTGTATCACCTTTTCTCCTTAGATCAACTCTAGTGGTTGATAGGACGATTTATTGCAAGTTATCTAGACACGACGAAAAAACAGAGCATAAAGTAAATGATCTCTCAAGTTATCTCTATTAATTATTGTTGGCACGCTCCTAAAATTATGAGATTTTAAAACCAAACAACAAAACATATGAATAATAGAAAACGTCTCATGAAAACGTCTTATCTTATATTTATATAAGATCATCTCACAGTTAAGAGAGGACAAGTATTTTTCTTTTTCAATTTATCTCTCGTTCAACTCAACATTTATCTTACGTGGTACTGATAAGATAAATCAATTTTACATGCCCTCAATTGTTCTTATTTGGTCTCACTATATTCTAGAAGATACAGGTATGGCATGCATACATATCAACACGCTTTGGGTATGGACTTTGCATCTTTTACTCTTGCATATAAAATTTCACAACGGCTAGGTAATGGATCCTACGTGTTTGCTTGAAGCTAGCCCGACATAGCTTTTGGCTCCCACATGGAGGCCTGCGCCCGGGTAACATTTATCTACCCAAAAATGCTAAACTATCAATGCACCTTTTACAGCCTTGCAAAGCATGGATGGTTGCATACATATATAATACATAAACCAAGTCTCTCACTAGAGTCACCACACGAATATTCCCCATCCAACATGTGATTGCTGCATAAGAAAAGCAAGATATGTTAGCAATAATACATCCATGGAAGATTTGGTTAGTTAGTTAATCAATTAACTAAAGTACGAGGAGGCCACGAATGATTGAACTCTTGTTGTACATGATGAAGGCAGCGCTGGCTGTGATTTTCTATTTTTTGTTTGTTGATCAATCCGATTGCGTAAACAGAACTGATAGTGGTGTAATGGTGTAATCTTTTGAGTACTTTTATTTCCGTGTGTCTGGTGCTAATTAAGTTGCTTACCCGTTCTTATTTCTGACAATATTTGTACTCTAATATTGAGTGTACACTTGTACCAATGCATAATCCTACCTAAGCCAAGTGAGCATTAAACATATAATCACCGGATTAAAGTGATTTAAGATATTGAGATTTAAATCTTAAATTAATAATTTAGTGATTGATGCATGTAAAATGCTTACATTAACTTTACATTTTATTACCTGATATTCCAACTTATTTGCATCATATATGAGTTATATTTATGTTTTATAATGATTTTAGGGGATAATTCACAGTTTTCCCATTTATTTGGATTTACTCTGTTTTCCAGAAAACGTCTTTTTTAGTGTTTCAGACTTTTCGGGAGCTTCGGGACTCCAAAAAGGGCAAGGCCAAAGAGTACGGTTCAGAATTTTCGAGAAGAACGCAATGGGCTTAAATTGAAGACCAGAAGCCCAACAGGCTGGAAGATAGAGGGTCCCACGTGGCCCCTGTACCTGGCCACGTGGGCCCACCTTTTTTCCCCCTTGTGGCTCCGATGCCGTCCGTTTTCGTCTCCGTGGCTTTGTCTTGACCTAAAACCGACTATAAAAATAGTCCCCGAGGAGTTTCGCGAGGAGGCGGCGGAGAAACACAAAACCAAGAAACATGAGGCAGAAGGCTGCCGCCGGAGAAGATCGGAGGGGGAAACGCCACCGGATCACCTTCAGAAGGCTCCTCCATCCCCCCTCCGGAGTCTCCATCAACACCACCGACAAGACCAGCACCATCTCCATCACCATCTTCGTGATCCACTTCATCCCCCTCATAGTTTGAGATTGTTCGAACCCTAGCTATTGTCTAAGTACTATTCTACATGCTTGTGAATTGCTACTTGTCATTGTTTTGTGGGGAGATTATATTTTCAGATTATGTTATATCACTTATACCATTGAATCATATCATGTCTTTGCGTTGTGAGTAGTTCTCTCATGTTCCTGGGGGCATAGGATGGATTGGCAATGATTTTCCACTTAACATGTGTTGGTATTTTGTCTAGTGTTTATCTTTTATGTAATTCTATGATGGTGTTGTGCGAACGTCGACTGCACATCACTTCACCTATATGGGCTCATAGGAGAGCACCGTAGTGTAATGGAGTGAGGAAGACTTGGGAGGACAGTAAACCTGAGACCGAATCATGAAGTTGCATTATTAGGGTATTAGTATCGGGGACCTTAGAGTGTAATGCTATGGTGGAACTTTATGTCTTAATAACTCTTGTGCAGTCATTTACTTGGCCATAAGAACCATCATAAGGGGGTTTAGTTTATTTATTTAGCTTTCCCTAATTATGGCTCCGTCCAAAGAAGATTAAAACTTGACAAAATGTTACCTTGTTGTTTTAGAAATATTTATGCCATGAAGTCTAGGTAGCCATTGGGAACGTTTTCCACTTATAAGAAACACGCACTTGAGCTTGCCCTCTTGTTGCATAGAGGATTAGGCTTTCTCTCTTTGAGAGCTTTCACTTGTCATATTTTATTTTATTGAAAACTCTACACAAAAACCCAAAAACACTTGCATCATTTTACTTTGTCTAGTGCATAGATAATAAGAATAGTGACACTCTTATTTGAAAGGATAAACACTTATACCTTCTACTCCTCGTGGCATCGATACTAATACTTACACATTGAAGATTTCAACGATCCCCTATACTTGTGGGTATCAGTGATACTCTAATTAGACACTTTTTTGTGGGACGACGTGTTTTTATATAACTGTACACTAGTCACTATGTGCATAAAACATGATAATCATCGCAAAAATAAACACTAGTCAACCTAGCAGATACAGAGTGGCTGCAGAGACAACTATCAGCCGGTATCACGACCACCATATCGCTCTTGCGTGACAACATATATCTCTGCCCCCTCCACCCTCTCTCTCCTAGCGGTCATTGGATTTATAGCGCTAGGAAGAGCCGCTCTACTAGTGTGGCGCTCTCTCGATGGACATGGCAGGGCGTAGCACCGACTCGACGCCCCGGTGGTGCTTTAGCGTGTCCACCGATAGTGGAGGCGCGTTACTTGGTGTATGATGGAAAAGAAGCTCGAGGCTCGGCTCGAAGGTCGATCAAGCCAAGCCTAACATTCGGCCAACCTCGTAAGCTCGACAAGCCGGGTCGATGAAGCTCGCAAGCTGGCTCAAAAGCTCGATGTATTAAAATTTGTCATTGTTGTACTAATATTTAAGAATTCACAAGTACATTGAAAAACTTGCAGTCATAACATTATCAATGAACTCTAACATCAACATTCATATACAAGTGCTTTGCCCAAAGAATTTGAAAGAGAAGTTACACAAACAAATTTTAAAAAATGACCATGAAAGACTATATATGTGCTTTCTTGTAGCACAATAGAATTTTTTTAGCATACGCACCATTATAACAAAAGCTACTCGAGAGAGTCACCTTAAGTGTTCTAGAGTGATCGAAAGAGTTACAAAGAAAAAGCCTGGAGAGTACAGGAATTCAGCGAAGATTCTTGTGAACCCTAATGAGCACCTGAAGGTGCAGGTAAGGTTCCAGAACATTCCAGAGAACGCCATGAGGCTACCCACTTAGCTAGGCCACATTTAGACGGCTACATGGGCCTCTAGAGCCCATTAGTGGGGCACCCCACCCCCACTTGCCTTGAGGGGCAAATAAGGAGGAGCTGGATGGACCCCGAAGGCCCATTAGGGACGTGCCTCCCTCTTTTCTTGGGGATCAAAGGCTTCGCGGGAGGGGGTGGCCTTCCCTCTCTCCCTCCTATATATAAAGGAGAGGAGGGGAAGCCCCTCACCCTCTCCCACACATACTGAGTTGTGGAGGTTGTCCATTTCCTCTCAGTTATATCGCTTTGTTTTGAGGTGTCGTATCGAAACAAATCTCTATCTCTCCCATGTGTTGGAATCTCCATCATATGTACTACGACTCCTCTTGCACTATGGTCGACGGAGTGCTGCTTGAATTTATGATACATGTGTGTGCGAATCCACATAGGCATCATACATTTGATCCTACCAGGGAGTGAACTCCATGTTGTTGTTTTCGTCATCGCCCACATGACGATCTGGACGGCGGGACGTTGAAGTCTTGGAGTAGGGATACATCAACATCCTCATAGTAGCTGCATCAATATTTACTTCATATATATGAAGTTGGTAATAATCTAAAACTAACCTCTTGCTTGTACCTTCATTGATAGATCTTGTTTTTTCATGTAGGCTTTTTTCTTGTTATTCATACACGCACCCTACATAAATTGCCCCTTTTCTTTTATTACCATCAACGAGGGAATATCGGAGATCCAATTCCTACTCTCTGCATCCACAGTGAGATCCTTAATTAGTACCATACTCCGACGGTTGCCATGGGAGTGTTCGTGATAGTTTTATGGGGTGTGTGACCAAGATTTCGAGCACATATTTATGTGGGAGTGTGCTCGCACACGACATGCTTATTATAAAATTCTACTAAATGCTAGTGGTAAATCCAACACTCAATGAGAACCTATTTAACCCTTGTAGTTTCCTTCATTTATATCGCTTACTCTTTGTTCATCTCTATATGTCGCTTTTTCCCAATATTGTTTCGCTAACACAATCACTACAAACACTTTTGAGATACTCTTTCTTGGGATCAACTTGCGCGTACGATGTGATAAACTCACACCACGAAGCAAAAGATTATTTTCTAAGTTGTGGGTGGTTCACTATTGTTACTTTAAAAACAGTTACAACAACCATGTGCACTTGATGCCATCAGGAGGGAGCCTTTCCGATGTCCACAACAAAACCGAAAGGAAGAAATGACCACATGAACAACGATGAACCATCCTAAACTAATTGGAGAGGAAGACACAACCACAACACCAATGAACACTGCTCGAATCGAGGACTGGCACCACCGCCACAAGATGCACGGGCACCGTGTCACATGGCACACCCCTACTCCATCCCACACTGCCAGATCGGGCCGCAGACACACCTCCTCTGTGGTACCACCACCCCATGACCAAGCCACCAGTAACACACCGATGACGGTGTGCAGTGGCGGATCTAAAAACTTCCGTAAGCCTGGACAAAAATGTTTAGTTGTCAATTCTTTTAGACAGAGATTGTTGTAGAAAGTCACTATTGTAAGTTGTGTCACCGCCGGCAAGTATTGTAAGTTGGGTCACCGTCGGCAAGCCCGGACGTCTCTCGGGTATGGAGGGGCTTTGGATTGCCCATGCCATTGCGGCAAGGGGAGGGTACCCTGGGCCGCGCGCCAACGCCGCTGGATCGAGTGGGGGAGTTCCGCTGGTCATGGCGAGGGAATCACCTCCCGTGTTGCCCTCGCGAGGAGTTTCACGGGGGCTTGGTTTGTTGTCTCTTGCTGAAAACACCAAACTTTGGCGAATTGAGAGGATCGTTTAACGTCCGAATGCAGTAGACCAGCCTTGCAGGCAGGTATATTTTTTGGCACATTTGCACACTCCGGCTAGCCTTTAGTAATTTCAAAAATAAAAATTCTTCCTTTCATACTGTAAGTGTAGGAAAGGTGCCACGGCTTGAAGATTCCAGATTCCGGCCATTTTGTTCGTTTGGAATCTTGCCTAAATATTAAACAAATTTCTTCGATGATCAGAAGTTCGGCTTGTTTACTGACAGTACTTTGCCTTGTTCGATGTGCTTTTATGCTGTTCAAAAGCTAAATTCTGCATACTTTTTCATCGATATCTTAAGTTATGAACTTATGATTAGCAATACCACAACAGTCGTGTGGTCTTATCACCCTTGCATGCATGGATCCCTCCACTATATATATTAGGTGTATTATTTAATCCTAATCGAGATCACGAGCGTGAACAAATACTATCAGGCTTTCAAGATGATATTGGACTTTTTAAATTATGTTCGCCAGGAAATGGCTAAATACTTAGGCATTTGAAATGGAGCTGGTCGCTGGCCCTTTCGGATAGTAAAAAAATACGACAATTCCTAGTAATTAATGAATGCTTACACGATGCTCCATATGTATTTGAACTTAGCTCTTTACATCGATTCAATACGAGTCCTTTTTCTAATAATGGCCGGACAACCTGTCCATCATTACTTCATTAACGGGTCGTCGGGCAGAAAACTAGTGATACATGGCGACATAAACATACTCCTACATGGACTCGCGAAGAATACATTAGGACCTATTGATTAAAATTTGGATTAACACATGCTAAATCGTAATTTGCATCAGGGGAGCCAGCAATATTTAGAGATATATTAGTCACCGGAAGAGCCTTTATAGTGGATACCAATATGTACAGTAGTAAACAAGTCATAAGACTAGCCATAGTGGGGAGTATCATATAGTGGTATCATGCATATGATACTAGTCTATGTTACTACCTCCACTATGGGTAATAACATATTTGTGGTATCATATAGTATAACATTAATTAGGTTGTAGACTCATCATGTCTTGTAATGCGTTATGTTACGGTCTCTACATATGATACCACCATCATCTCTTTCATCATTAATTGCAGTGACACATCATCTTTTTGCCAACATGGCACGCATGATACTGCCTATGATACCACCACTATGGCTAGTTTAATAGCTTGTAAAATGTGGCATGTCATAGTTATGGTGCATAACAAACACCTGCCGATGCATGGCCATGGACGTACGGTCTAAGCTTACCATACTGTATCTGCATCTGTATTTGATAAAGGTGGCTACAAAGCAAATTTATCTTGTGATACAATGCGTCCACATTAGCAAAAAGTAAAGTGATACAATGTGTCAATGTTTTTTGGTTTGCAGATTTATATCTCAAAAGATATTTATCGAGTTTCATGTACTGATATACGTGCCGAAGTGCACGCTGGTTTATTGTTTGGTATCTACAAGTATCCAACCCCATTTTCTGCGATAAAGCAGGACCGGCGTTATAGACGATACATACGGTACAGCCACGTATTGTTTGCAAGCGCGCACAAGACTCTCATGGTGTATTGGCGTGGAGCGCGTGATCACAGGTTAGACCACCAAAATGAAAATGGCGTGAGCGCAATGGTCCCTTTTCTCCAAAAATACAAGAACCGGACCCCGAGAATAAGGGAAACTGATCCAAACTTTTACCGCGCGTCATGGTACTTATCTCTATGAATGGAAGCAAATAAACTGAATAACTTTCTTCCATGTTTTCGCTCTAAAACATTAATTAGTGCGTTACTATCCCAAAAAGCAGGGTGCATTTTACAAATCCATCCACAATTTTTACTCTAATAAGGAGTACTAGGTTGGCTTGGCGAATCTCTATAATCCACCCAATACTTTGGCATAATTCACTGTGCAAAGCATTTTGTTGTTACACTAGGGCTACTCTTCCATTTAGCAGAAAAACCCTACAATATTGTTAGATTTACCATGATAAATTTAGGGAAGATCATCGCAACTTAGCCCGTACTGCTAAACCTAGATTCTTGAGTGACCAATACTACAACCGCGTCTAATTTCTATAGAATTCTAGCGCACAACTGTTTGATTGTAGAGAAATCAAAATCAAAAGGTATAAGCAAGGGATGGTACCAGAGAGGAGGAAGATACAAATGATGCCAATTCACATATAAGAGGGACGCTTTGTTTCCCCGATATGATCCCATCAATCTCAAAAAAATCACTTCATACCTGTTGAGAAACAAGAGGAAACCAAGGATTGGTTGTCATTGGTCGCACCTATAGTCGAGTGGAACATAACAAGCGCTTGATTATGAGTGTAGTGGGATTTGTAGACAACAATGGTTCCACCGAGTTGTGCATGGTGACCGCTGGACTACCATCGATTGAAAGGGGGAAACGTCGGATGGTGGGACTTGGGAGAAGAGAGGAGAAGAGGGAGCGGGTGTTCATGCGTACTCCATGCATCTGTATTTATGGAGTGTTCGATCCTGACTTTAGTCGCGCGAATACCTATTTTATCCTATCGCTTTGTGTCTACATTTTTAGTGGTTGTGTGTAATAGTAGCGACATATTTTTTTTCTCAAAACGATCATTTTTTCTTAACCCTTATATGTGATAATCCAAATACACACTCTAATCAATCCTACTATAATGAATTCCCAACCAGGACTACCCCTATACAAAACCCACACACTTGCCATGTATTTGTTGTCCCATCCCTTCCCATGAATCGACAAGCCGAATTGATGTAATTCCATCTGAATGTGATAGTCCATGATGTGGAGGGAACCACACGCCTCCTCATCTGTCCCGCCCTACCAGGTAGGAGGAGGAAAATACATACATGGCAAGAAGGGAGAAGCATAGGATTCGTTGTCCTCGATGGCACCAACAATAAAGTGGGAGATAACAAGCCCATGATTATGAGTATAGCGGGGTTATTGATATTGTGGTGATTCTCATGAGCTACGTATGAAACTCACTGATGTTTTGATTAACATCGACTGAAAGGGGACAAAATTTAGAAGGTGGTGCTTGGGAGAAGAGGAAGATGGTGTTGTTGGTATACTCCCTTCATATTTGTCTATCGAGTGTGAAGGATCTTGACTTCAGCATCAGGTGTATTTCTATTTTAACCTATATATATATTAATGCATGTCTACCGATATTTTATAATGGTACTATGTCACAATTTCAACATATTTGCCTCAAAATCCACTGTCCCTCCTAATCATTAGATCTAGTTAGGAAAAATCCTTGTATTATAATCATATTTACTACAGATGTATCCACAATTATGGTCAACCTCTCTCCAGAACATACACACACATCCACTCCCTCTTTCCACCGCAGCATACCTCCCCATAACCTGACTGGATCGTCTTGTTGGCATGCTCGCTCAATGTGGTCATCCATGATGTCGAGGCCACCACATGCCTCCTCCACTTGCGTCCTTTTGCAACTTTGACCTTGAAGAATTCATCAATTTCCCACATCAAGGGGCTCACATGTATTATCAATCCTTTATGGTCTATTTATGCACCTAGGTTACTAAATCGCCACCGATGGTCGTCTTCATGAATTGTGAAAAGTCCCTCCTCGGCCCGGATCAACTCTCAAACATATTCCGACATGACCGAGATCTTGTGGACCTTAATTATTTTTAAGCGAAACATGTAAGTTTCATTAAAACATTTTCACATGAAACAAATTCACTTTTTGTGGCCAACTACTACAAATGTAACATCAACATCATTTGACTTTATACACCTAAACAAGTCGTCCAAACCCTAACATGTGTCTTCCTCCCTCTGGCCTCTACCACTACCACCTGCATGGACCTTCCTAGCCTCCCCGTGTATGTGTGGTCTTTGAGGGACTCCCTTTCCTCTTATCCACATCACTTCATTGGCCATCATGTAACTGTTGTATGAATATTAGTGTTTCCCTTATACCCCCAACATCTTGCTAGTTGTCAGTTCCTACTTGACATCATGTGTTTCACCATTCAAAATTATCAAACACCACCATCTACTAGTGTTGTAACTGTTGTATGAATATTAGTGTTTCCCTTATACCCCCAACATCTTGCTAGTTGTCAGTTCCTACTTGACATCATGTGTTTCACCATACAAAATTATCAAACACCACCATCTACTATCTTTACATGGTTATGGCAGTGGCATTGCCTCTACCACCTACCACTAGGCCACTACCTTTGAAAAGCAACTCTCCATGTATGAGGTCTGCTGAACCCCAAACATATCACAGTAATTATGTAGACCAAGAACCTCACGTGATTCAAACATTAACTGGTATATGTATTGAATGGTCAAAATTAGATTTGTGTTGGTAGATAAGTCTTTGTGTCGAAGGGCCTAGCTCCATGTATAGGAGGGCTGTAGTTTTGGTCAGATAAAAAGTGCACAACATGACAACTTAATGAAATACGGAAACCAAACACCATTAGGCCCATGTACATCCCCAAGGCCTATCGCAGCCCCCCTTTCGTGCATTAATGGGCTGGCTGGACTCTATGTATTTGGAAATTTGAGTCGTTTTATTATTTATAGAAATAAAACACCTCTTTGATAGTTTCTTCCTCATTTCTCCATCGTAATGTGCCACACTCCAATAATATGAACCATATACGCATATCAGCTCAAAAGTATAATGAATGCATACTATTTGGGTAAACATTTGATCGCATATGGTGCATTTAGCTGTCTACAGTAGTTTCTCAGCCCAAGCCCAGCTCAACCTGGCCACCTGTGGACATGCCCGGGTGGGATTTACCATTTATGGCCCACGCTACACGGAGCGCACATGGGGGAGCATGTTGTTTGTTTGTCGAGGTGACATTTCTGTTGGGTAGGGCTGATATGTGTTTGGGGGGGGAGGGGGTATACCATTTTAATTTGTCGGCACGACAATTTTATTGGGCTGGAATGATGTAACCACACCATGTTGTCTTCATCCAAGTTTGCATATTGGTCACTTGACTAGACTGGTACTACGGTCCTACTAGCCATGGCCCTAGGTCTGCCATGCAAACACATGTACTTACTCTTAAAAACCACTCTAATTTCTTATCGTACAGTTCATACATTGGTATGAGGATGGCTTAACTTATCAGATGATAGTCGATAATAAAATATGAAGAATGAAAAGAAATGCATCGATGTGTTGACATTTTCCACTCTCTACGTGAAAAGTTTTATTACTATACTTTCTTCAGGTATCTTAATTAATATTTACATGATGCTAGCTAAATACACGTGCTTAGCTAAGAATCATCGGTTAGACAATCTCAGTATTCCAAAGAACTGTTGTTGTGCTCCATGTTTCACGAGCATCATCATCCAATCCTGAAATGGATCGCTTATTAAAGAAACCACTAACTTGGACCATATTTGGTTTGGGTCATTATTTGAACCAACAATACATAGGGAGTGTTCTTTATGATAAAAAATGGATGATGGTAATTAGGAAAGCTAGCCAACTAGACACATATCCATCCATGTGTTTATGGGCTGATTGGGCCTTCTTGGCATGTCATGTGTTTTTAATTCTAATTTTATTGCTAGGTGCACAAACCGAGCTAGTTCGTACTATCTAATATTGTGCCTGTATGAGGTATGTCCCCCGAAATGGCATGGGACTTGCTCTAGCATACCTAAGGTGTGAGAAAGTGAACACACTGCCACCAACTCAAAAATTAGGATAGGAAAGAGTAGTGGATAAATGTACATCCACTACCGCATGGATCTAGAAGTTTTTGTTGGAATGAACAATAATAAACATATAAAGTAATTGTTTCATATTTAGACATAGTGAGATAATGTGGAATATCCCTCTAGTCAAGCAAGATATTTCGATGGCATAGACAGGTTCGTAATATTTATTGATGCTTCGTTCAAATCTTTGCCCCTTTCTCTATCCGTTAAATGTTCCTTTTTATTAATAACATTCTATTGTATATCATCGCATTCTAAATTTCTTATTGTTGCCTTGATTTTGATAGTGGAACATAATTATCATGACCGAATCATGTGAATCAAAGGGCCAAGACATGGGATCCTTTGTAAGCCATCTGATTCATGAGATCACACAAACCTGCGATGGTATTACACAATAAAATCATGTCCATGAGCACCACAATTGATTTCATCCTTAATCGTTGTAGTCAACCGATATAATTTCTTGCGATTTTTAATAAATAATGAAAATCATGTGATTGCGCTTTGAGTTTCCATGTTCTTTTGTATGTATTTGCTCGATCAAGACATTTTCAGAAGTTTTACGCGACAACGTGAATGGCGCATCTTCGTGCAACCTATCGACATCGGACCTTTAATTTCTCAAATGCATAACTTTCACGTTAACTATATCCAGTATTTTGACTACCGTGGACAAGTTATTCATGTAAATGACTTCATGTTTCATGAACACAACATATTTCTTGTAGAGATTCTCAACGCAACATGCGAGCTATCCTTCTAGTTTATATATGAGAGACTATGTTGTAGAAAATAAACTTCGGATCATTAGAATACCCAAGTTTTAAAACAAGTAGTATACTATTGTAATAAAAACCACACTCACTCTATCTCTTGTAACATAAATTTTCATTTCGCATGTGAATGCTTGTCAATGGATGTTGATAATGAACGGATGAGCTGGTTCAAGGATAATAATAATATTAATCGACGATGTAACTACTAATAAGTGTTGTTAGAAAAATAAAAGATGAAGGTATAAAATTTCAAATACATAGAGGCTGAAAGAAGGATATATCATTAAGAGAATAGTAAAGGCCTCGATTTAACACTAGATTCTTTCGCCAGACAAAGTTGTTGAACAAATTCCAGCATACATCAACATAAAAAATAGTAATGCACTGAAATCCTTACCCTTATGCTATGTGTTAGATTTTTTCCGGAGGTCGCTTTTGTTTGAAGAATGTCATAGTCAGAATGAAGGCTCCAGTCAAAATTTTGGCAGTGGGACTTTGATAATTTGAAATGATCAAAACAAGTGATTAGCTACAAAAACAAATTGAGGATCACATGAACTAACACATGTGCTGAAATAGCATCTCAAAAGAACTAATGGTTGTTGTCATAGTAAAACGATTCAAGTATGTGTATGTGTTGGGTTTGAACGTATGTTTTAACTGAAGTCATACACTTTAGCTAAGCCATCAATAAAAAGTTGTTTCATGTGTAATGATGTCATTAAGATACTTATATTTAGTCGTCTATATACCAACAAGCATATAATTTTCACGTTCTATATATATCCATGTCGGTCTTTCATCAGTAGCTCAATTGCTACATCATGTCGTACCAATTATAACATGCATATGGAACTATGATTGCCTGAGATCTAAAAATAAGTTGTTAATTTTCTTCTAGAGATAAATACATTAGATTGGGTGTAGTCAAAATAAGCCCTATCAATCTTTGACATAGTTGATAAAAAATCCATCAACGCGTCAAAATGTCATATTTAGTGGCTCCTGTCATACTAAATGTTCCTCCATACATAGGGTTATGTCCTGATGGGCTGGATTTAGTATAAAAGAATGCTACTTTCATGCCCCCTCAATCGGATATATTTCAACTCTTAAATGATCTAAATATACCACTTTTGTAAGTTACTTTTAGAGAGTGAGAGGTTTTTATGATCGATGGACAAATCTTCTCATAAAAAGTGTTGGAAGTGTTAATGCTGACTCTTAAAATACCAAAAAGAGATCAAATTTAGTTCATTAAGGATGTTTGCTTAGCTATTTTGTTGATATAGGATCATATTGAGTCATAGGTATGCCATAATATGACGGGGAAGCTCGATGAAAGCAAGAAAGGTGACATTAATCATGTCCTAAAGAAAACCCCATCAACACATTTGTAAAATTCCGTCAGTTATTCGGTTCATATGTGATGGTAGGTTGTCCTATGCTAAAAACCTAACGTATTCTCAGTATTTGATACCAGTGTGATGGCTCGGTCGGTTACCACATGAGTGGTCAAGGAAATGTCATGCATGATGTTAGTGTCTTTTATTACCGAGTGGTGTGGTACCTCAGAGCAAATGCCACTAGGTGGACGAGGATTGTTGATGACCACTAAAATGCCGACTAGATTCCTCTGGGCACCGTCAAGAAAATCACTAATGCATCAAATCTTGCTTGTGTATATGATATTTAATTGCTCTTGATGTGTTAATAAACTTGCACAATACGCGAAAATTTGACCGATCACTCTTATTGTTGTATCTAAGCCATCCGATCAGAGTCCAAGGCATGTGTTCGATCATATCACCCCATGCTTTTATTGATCAGTGCTAATGTCGATCACATATGAAATACAATATTCTGTAAAAATAATGCACTATTTTTGCAATCTTCAAGTTGAATCCTGATTCTCTTGTGTGATGCTACTACTTCAGGGTCTAAATATATTTGGACATATTTTAGAATTGTAGTCGGTTGAATCTATGATTTGATTTAAAAAGTTATAATTCTATGATTTACAGTCTTACTATAAGGTTTGGATCTTATTCAAGATCCATGATTAGGATAATCTTGGAGGTGTCATTGTCGATCATTAGGCTGATGCATACAATGAATAAATGATTAATTAAGGACATAAATCATACTCTCCTTCACTTGTAACAACAAATTATCATTTTGACAAGACGAACTTCTAGGGGCTTGTGTGCAAAACATGTTCATCCCAAAATGCTATTTTACCAAGTGCATGCATGCAGAGACCGGAGGAGGAATTTCTAATTTAGAAATACGTAGTGTTGATGTGCAAAAGGTGGTTTGAGAGGGTAGGGGCCGGGGTGCAGGAGTGTTAAAGCCATAAAGGCGCAAGCTCTGTAACGCCGCCGTTGTGTGTGCTTCGCTCTCGATCGGCTGCCGCCGCTTCCTCTCTCCTCCCCACCGCGGCGTTCTTTAATGGGGGCAGCCCAACAACAAACACTCTGACACAAGGAGAACACCACCCGGTCACCAGACCAACTCCCTTCTCCTTCTCTCCCCTACCACTTCTTCCCTCCCGAGGAGGCCAAGCCAAGAACCCGGCCACCACCACCAAACCCACCGCCACCCGTGTCGCCATGGCGCAACCCGGTGAGTATCTTGTTTTCTGAGGTCAGGCCGGCATGCCGGGTTCACTCGCTCATGGTCTGTTTTTTGTTGGCAGGACGAGGACGGGACCCGGAGCTGTTCGCGGAGCTGTGGCGCGCCTGCGCGGGGCCGCTCGTGGAGGTGCCGCAGCGGGACGAGAGGGTCTTCTACTTCCTCCAGGGACACCTGGAGCAGGTGCGTGTTGAATTCTCCTTGGTTTCTTCTCTGCGTGTTTCTCTCTTCTGTTCCATCCATTTTCCACCGGCTGGCTGATGGTGGGTTTGCGCGTGCAGCTGCAAGAGCCGACGGACCCGGCGCTGCTGGCGGAGCAAATCAAGATGTTCCAGGTGCCCTACAAGATCCTCTGCAAGGTCGTCAACGTCGAGCTCAAGGTATGTAACCGCAGCCGCGCCGGCGCCGGCGTGTTTTCTCCTCTCCACCCGAGTCCCTCCCTTGCGGTTTTGGCGCGAGCTCGTCGTCGTAACTCTTTACTCTTCTTTTATTCACGGCGGCGCAGGCTGAGACGGAGACGGACGAGGTGTTCGCGCAGATCACCCTGCAGCCGACCCTGACGTGAGTGTTTCCTCGCCACCACCCCACGGTTTTGTTCTCTATATATCTTTTTTTCTGTTCTTCCGTGGTTTTGAAATGACCTGAGCGCGGCCGCAATTGTTGGTAATTTCCTGGGCTCCTGAATTTCGGTTTCTGAATTCAAGTGTCGCAAAATTCGATTTTTTCGATCATCTGTCTTTTTACAGACAGGAAGTAATTCAGTGAGCATTACTCAAATTCAGGTAGTGTCCCCCATGTGGATTCGTGTTTAACCTTTCTGTTGTTTGCAGCAAGAGAATCTGCCCACATTACCCGACCCCCTCTGCCGGAGATGCCGAGGCCAGTGGTGCACTCCTTCTGCAAGATCCTGACGCCGTCCGACACCAGCACCCATGGCGGCTTCTCCGTGCTCCGCCGCCATGCCAACGAGTGTCTCCCGCCTCTGGTGCGTCCAATTCTCATGTCCTTGGTAATCAATAATTGCATACGGATATGGTACTGCAAAGTTAAATTCCTCTCTGTTTTGCTGTCGATCAGGACATGTCGATGCCGACACCGACTCAAGAGCTCATCTCAAAGGACCTTCATGGATCTGAGTGGAGGTTTAAGCACATCTACAGAGGTATGCAAATCAGTGTTTTCTTTCGAGTTGTCTACTGAATTGTTCTGTGGTCATCTGACAACAGATCAGGACCATAATTGCACTTGCTCTGTGTGTCTTCTGCTTCTGAATTCATGCAATTTCTTGGGTGTCTAGGCCAACCCCGTAGGCACCTTCTGACGACTGGATGGAGCACATTTGTCACATCAAAGAAGCTGATCGCCGGCGATGCTTTTGTCTACCTAAGGTTGTTGGATATCAACTGAACTTATAATTCTGTAAAACCAGTCATGCGTGACGGACATGTTTGCACAGATGTTTCATAGGAAGTATGCATCACAACAAAGACGCCATGTTTTCTTTTCGCAGGAGCGAGACAGGAGAGCAGCGTGTCGGAGTGAGGCGCCTCGTGCAGAAGCAGAGCACGATGCCGGCATCCGTTATATCAAGCCAAAGCATGCATCTGGGGTGCTTGCAAGCGCGTCACATGCTATCAAGACCAATTCCATCTTCTTAGTGTACTACAGGCCAAGGTTGGACCTTTTCTACTGCCAATGTTTGGTTAAACTGTGATTATTCTCTGCTAATGGAAGTGATTTCGTATTTATTTATCTAGGTTAAGCCAAAGCCAGTACATTGTCAGTGTGAACAAGTACCTTGAAGCTACTAAGGTTGGATTTACTGTGGGGAAGAGGTTTAGGATGAACTTCGAAGGTGAAGATGTCCCTGTGAAGAAGTAAGGGTTCAACATGTGTTCTCATATACTGTATATTCCTTTCAGTCTGTTGATCATCTTCTGCCATCATCTCATGGTTCCATGCATGTTAAACCTGCAGGTTTTCTGGAACTATAGTTGGTGATGGAGATCTTTCTCCACATGGTCAGGTTCTGAATGGAAGTCACTGAGGTATGATTCTATTTTATCTTCTTTGCCTTATATTTTCCATTTAAAAACTCAGATTTTATTCGTGGTTTAGGTCCAATGGGATGAAACCACAAACTGCAATGGACCTGAGAGTTTCTCCTTGGGAAATTGAACCATCTGATGGCTCTGCACCTACCATCAATGTACCCCTGCAATCATCAGCCAAAAACAAGAGGCCTAGGGAGACAACTGAAAACTTGGATCTTCCATCAGTAGGTATGAAGTCGCAAATTTTCACTGCTTGCGTTATGATAGTGGAATTATTCGTTTCTACGTTCTTAATCTTTTTTTGGCTTAATTTGCAGAACCGGCTCGAGAGTTTTGGCTGTCTGGAATGCCACAGCAGCATGAGAGAACATTTGTTGGTTCCAGTGATCCCAGCTGTATCTCTGGGCATCAGGTGGTTTGGCCAGGCGAACGCGCTGGTTATGGTGCCATGAGCAGCAGTTCTGTTTGCCAGAATCCATTAGTATTTGACAGTTGGCTGAAGGAGTTCAACCCATCAAGCAAGGGGCTCTCCCCTACCTTGTCAGAGATTTCTCATAAGCTGTTCCAGGTTACCAGCAACGACCAGAGCTGCTCCTTGGCCAGCACTTTCTGCTTACCAGGCTGAGGAACCCACTCTTAAGCTGCCCTGCAACACTTCTCTGTGTGTGGTTACCTAGCTGAAGAGGCTGCCCAACTTTGTCCAGAGTTACTGAAAAGAGCAAGGAACCCGGCGTGGTTCGTCTGTTTGGTGTGAATCTGATGAAACATACCAACATCGCTGCTACTCCTGACATCGCAAGTGCCGGAGCAGGGGAAACTTCAGCCAGATTGCTGGTTCTTATGAAGAGTCTGGTCAGCTGTCAGCATTCTCAAAAGTAACAAAAGTTGTGAACGAGAGCCCCCGAGAAATCCAAAGCAATCAGAGTTACATTGCAAGAAACCGTGTGAAGGTACAGTTTGTCTTTATCTCTTTCCAAGTCCTCGGCTCTGCTTGTTAACTGTAGTCTAACCTTATGTCGATATTTATCTGTTTGCACTAGGTTCAAATGCATGGAAATGCTGTCGGTAGAGCTGTGGATCTGGCAACCTGGATGGGTATGAGCAACTGACTCGTGAGCTGGAACAGATGTTCGATATAAAGGGCCTCAAACAGAACTTCAAAGTGGCTTTCACCGACGACGAAGGCGACACTATGGAAGTCGGAGATGATCCCTGGATGTAAGCTTGCATATATATTTTTTAAGACCAAAGTGGTTGTTGACTGTTCATCTGACAATGAGTTATGGCTGACATACATTCTTTTGACACCTGCAGCGAGTTCTGCCAGATGGTCAGAAAGATAGTGATCTATCCCATTGGAGAGGAGCCTCGTCAGGTGCCGATCTCTGCTGCTGCTGCTACTGCTCCAGACAGGATCCCAAGACTGAACTTTAGAAGGCGGGGAGTAGGACTGAAGGGTGGATTTTTGGAGCCCTTCACTGATGAAGACAGATGGTGGTATATTGCAGCAGCAAATTTGTTGCTGGCCTCGGTCACTTTCTTCACAAGCACTCTGAAGAAAGATTGACTGATGTAACATAGGTTTCCAGAAAGAAAGAAAGAAGAAAAAAGTGTTATAGTGTCTCTTTAATTAGTTGGCTGTCAAGAAACAAAGATTGTCATGCAGGGTCTGTTTAGAAGTTTCCTTAATTTAGTCGAAAAACTTAAATAATCGGGTGGTATACCATGACTGTTGTTGGTGTAAGTTGTGTACATATTATATGGGAGATCATAATATCATATGGCATTAGCTTCTATCCTGTTTATTTTAGCTTGCTTTTGTATTCATCTGAATTTGGGATTTTTCTGGGCATTCGGATTTCTTTTCTGCTGGGATTTGACTTCAAAATGTTCAAGTTTTTTTTTCTGAAAGGGAGCAAAAGGTTTCGGGAAAAAGATAAAATTCAATTCCCAGAGGATGTCACCGAGGGATTTTGAGGTGAAATACAATGAGGCATGCACTATTCTCAAGAAGAGCTTGACGGAGGTTCGCCATTGACCTTGTTGCAGTTGGTGGGTGGAGGCTAGAACTAGAGTACTTGAGAATTGGAGCATTACATGTCTGGTCCCCGGCCTCTGGATCTCAGCGGCACTGATCAGGAGCTCGACAAGGTGCAGAGGTCACGCGAGAGTAGTCCCCGGTCGGCGTAGCCGTGGTGGCCTGGCCTGGCCTGTCTTGTCGGATGGAAACCAGCCGACTTCTGCCGCCGTGCATGGTGCCGGTTTTGCCGACCTCCAACTTCCCCCGGGCCGTCTGCCGTGCCGCCCTCGCGTCGCCGGAGTGGGGACGCCGGCGCGGAGAAGTTCGTGGGGGCAGAAGGGACGACGACGATCGGTTCAGCGACAGACCGTTGGCTCAAGCGACGTGGGAATGGAGGGGCCCGAGGCCTGTCATGGTTTTGCTGGTGCTATGGAAAACGTTCAGAGATAAAAAAAACCATTGCCAAGTTCAGAGGTCGGCATGGTTAGCGCTGTTCAGTGTCAACAGGCACAACATTGATAACGGCTGAGAATTAACTTAGTGCTCAGTCAACTCCCTAACCATTTGATCGTGCGTTGAGATTCGTGCGTCACTGGGATTTGATGACGTCATGCGAGTTGCAAGTCCACTTGCAACTGCTCTGGACCATTTGATTTGCTTCATGATTCGTGATAATCATGAGTTGCAACTTGAATTACAACTGTGATTGCTGACGTCACTCGACTGAGAATTAAGCTAATTCTCAGTCGACTGAACCCTAGAGAGACCCCATTAATAAACCAGAAGTTGCTTCGACCAGAGAAAATACTATATATCGCAAAGCTATTTCAAACATAGATATCAGGTCCCATAACTTAGGAGGCCCTCAGCAGCTTGCAACACTGCCTGACTACATCTCAAAACACAGTGCGAAGTTCAGACATCCCCGTAATGACCCACAAGCACATTTCCTGCCCACGCAAGCCGAGGAAGCCAATCTTGGCTCGCTGCTACGTCTTTACTTGAACATGGAGATGTCAAAGGCGCGAGCAGACTTATCCGAGGAGACCGAGACGATGGAGTTGCCGTCGGCGGAGACGGCCAGTGACTGCACGGCGTCCCTGTGCCCGCTGAACGCGCGAGCCAAATCCCCGGAGAGGCTGTCCCAGATGCGCACCATGCCATCGATGCATCCTGACGCTACGTATCTTGATGAACCCAGCCACACCAAGCATGTCACACCCTCCTGCATATCAAACACCACCAAATAACAGTCAGTTCATAGCAACAAAAAAAAGACAAGAGAAGCAAAAAAGGTCGATTGATTTTACACCCACATCATGCTCGCAGGTTGATCGAATTGCTTGACGAGCGAGGTCCCAGATAATGAGAGTCTGATCAATACTCCCTGTAGCCACCCAGTTATACCTGCAGAAAGCAGCTGGTCAATAGGAAGGCAATGTGCACGGTACAGCCAATTTACCTCCAAGGATCAAAAAAGCGTATAAATGTACCTCGGTGAGATGCCAATGCACTCGACGGAATTAGTGTGGCCAACTAGTGAACCGACAACCTGCAAAAACAACCAACACATGTTACACACAAATAAATATCTTAGCTGAAGCCATGGCACGTGTTTCCAAAAGCTAAAAAAAAACATAGTACATGCGACTTTGCCAAAAAAAATCCTAAAGTATATCTGAGTAACAAAACTGCAGAAATCGCTACAAGCCAGAAAAATATAATCAATAATCAAATTCTTTTAACATGATCTACCATGCAAACAATATTTAGAACCAAAAATTGCATTAAAAACCTTTCATTCCAACCCAACTTGGATGAGAAAGGATTCAAAGCTCATTTTGCATGGATGGGAGTGATTCGTCAACCTTTTTGTTAAGAATAAAATAGCAAAATCATGATATGCACCCACCTTGCCTGAGTTTATGCTCACAATGTGCACGGAATTATCCTGAGAGCCACTAACAATGGATTGTGAGTCCCAAGTAATAGCTAAACATGTCAATCCTTCAGTATGATAGCCATGACCTGGATTGAGGTAAAAAGATCGGACATTAAAGTTCAGGGTTGACAGAGAACACACAAAAACAACCATATGAATATATGGTAATTACAGCTAGAAAATAATTTTTATTTACCCCGAACAACATGTCTGCATTGTGCACTTTCACGGTCCCATATCCTCAATGTTGCATCGTCTGATCCACTACAAACAAGCTTACCTTCATAAGGAAACACAAGAATTAGCTAAAAATGGGTATGCAACATCAGGGATCTAAACTACTAAAGTAAGGGGGTGAAAAAGGATCTAAGATGTTAAAGCATCATAGAAGAATTAACTTAGAACACAAGTTAGTAGCAGAAATATTTAATACACAATGATCCATATGTTTCTCTGAAATCTGAACTGATATGAAGAAGCTCTATGTTGATAACTAAAAACAGATTGTCACATACAGGTGAAAAATTTCACGCGAGGCGTTCCAAAAAAACACGACTCAATAAAGTAGAATGGGATGATATGTTTCATACCATATTACGAGGCAGCTTAATGACGTTAACATACATAAAATTAAATAACAGTAGAGAAAATTGCTCAGTACCATCAGGGGTAAAGTCACCACATGTCACTGTACTACTGTGGCCAGCAAATGTATTCAGAAAGGCATTGTCGTCGGCATTCCACATCCATATATTACAGTCCTCTGATCCTGCAATTATGAAGTGATATTGTGGATGCCATTTAAGCCACTACAAAGCCAAAAATATATAATTAATCACCGAGTACCCATATAGAGTTTAAGAGTGAGAAACAGCAATGGAAACAGTTACGGGATATGTTCAGCTAAACAAATGAAATCGACCAGCATCATATCACCTCAAAGCCTGATTCAGAGCCCTCAAGGGTTCCCTGAAGAGTTCGTGTAGCTGTATTCCACACATTTATCTGTCCATCCATACTTCCACAAGCCACCAATTTCCCATCTGAACTGAAAGCCACAGAGCATACAGTATCTCTATGTCCTGTATTGGCCACAGATATTATGTAAGCCTTATAGACTAAAAAATACATAAGTCGATACAACAGGATCAGAAAAAGACAGTTTTGCGAAAAAGAAAAACCAATGAAAGAGCCTTGCTGGAACATAGTATTAATAATACTTTACTGAGTTCTAGATAGAAGAACTAAAAACAGCAAATTTAACAAGTAATCTTGTACTCCCTCTGTCTCAAAATATAAGGCGCCCTTTAATTCCGCTGGTCAACGCCGTGTAACTTTGACCATAATTTATACTTATATTATGTAACCAAAATTATTATAAAGATATTTGAAACGAAAGAATTTTGCAAGACGAATCCAACGGTACCATGTATACATTCTTATTCTATATATTTTGTTATATATTGGTGGTCAAAGTTAAGCGTCAAAGACCACCTTAAAAATAGCGCGCCTTATATTTTAAGATGAAAGGAGTAAGAGAAAGTCTCGAGAAACATTTACATACCAGAATCAAGTACGGTAATCCTAATTAGACTACAGAAGAAAGATAAGTCAGCCATACCAGGCAGCTCCTGAACATCCTCCGCTGATCCAATCCTCCAAAGAAACCCACTGTCATCTCTACCTCCAGAAACAACAAGCGATGCGTCCATAGGACTGCATGCAGCAGCAAAGACCTCATCTGTACCCAAGATATCAAGACCAGCTATTACAATAATTATTTTTCAATGCAAAGATACTCTGAGACTAGTAACTGACAACTGGCAAGCAATCAATCATAGCCACGAGACGTAGCAAGTTAATTTGTTCAACAAGATCTTGCCTGTATGCCCATGGAATGCATATGCTGAATCATCAACCTCATCTGAAACAACAGAAATTAAAGAAACATTTAATTACTAGCACATTATAATGTGATGAAATATAGAACTTGAGGTTGTCTAGAGTGTACTGCGTGTAATATAAATGACAAAATAACTGGTAGCATGGTCCAACGGTTTATCAGACATAAAATTAAAAAGGTAACCCTAGAAGAAGAGCCATGCCTGAGCTCATTTATAAGAAGATTCAGTGTAAGAGGAAATATTCAGTCATCGCTACTAAAAGACGGTATCTTATTCCAGTAAGAACCATTGCTCTCAAATAAGAACAGACACAAATGTAATATGTTAGCCTTCTAAACAGTACCATTATACTAAAACAGATAAATCCTGAAGAGCATCATATGGTGAATAGAGTTTTGGTACAGTGTATAATTCTTCTAGACAAAAATGTAGCATGTAACTTTATGGATCATCAGGCGTAATTTTCCATAATTAACGATACCGCTAGGCTAGCCAGGGAAGTTGATTAGTAACAAAAATCTACATACCCATCATATCTTCTTCCTGCTCGTCATCATCGTCTTGGTCGGGAAGATCTGAGCAAGTCCAGCAGTAAGCACGGAGAAAGCAAAATTAAAAAGGATGGGGGCACTTGTATAGGCAGTACCGACCTTCCTCATCGAGGGGTATCTCATTGATAATGTCCTCGTCATCGATGAAGACCTCATCGCCATCAGAGCCTTCACCGTAGACGTCACCTTCCATACTCATCACCGCAGCCGCTGGTCTCTCAGGGGTCTTGGTTGCTGTAAGCGCAGTAGCCGGAGAGAAGTAAAAAAAAAAAACTGCGAGAAGAGGAGAAACAGAACATGTCAGCAATCAATTTCGTTATCATTAGGGAGCTTTGTCTATAGATATTGGTGTCGCTTCTATAGCATGCATAATATTGCACAGAGCAAATTTACATGCAAATTCTACTGCTCTCGTTTTAAAATTTTGCACATTGCAATTTGAATTAACCAATCGTGTACATAGCAACTTTACATGCAAATAGATACAAATAGCAATTTGCCATGCTAGTTTAACAGTGGCATGTCCTGTTGGGTTTCTGCTCAAGCTCACCTTGAGCCCGCGATGCGGGTCGACCAGCGGTAGGCCGGAGCTGGTGCTGGAGGAGGAGACCGGGGCAGCTTCTGGAGGAGGAGGATGACGGAGACGCGGCGGCCGGAGCAGGTACTGAAGGACGCGCGCTCGGGGGCGGGTCGGGGGCGGCGCGAGGAGGAGAGAATGACAAAGAGATTCCCAGGTCATTTTACGGCCAAGATGCCACCGCCAAAAGCGAGACACACCGTTTCGATTTGCTCCTCCTCTGCACGCACAAGGTCGGTCCAGAGAAAGAAAGAAAGAGAACAACGCATACGGCCCACACCCGACGAACGAACCCTATCGCCGCCGGGCCGCGATCTCCACCGCCGACGCCACCCCCGCCGTCATTTTCCTCCTCCTCGGGCCGCCGCGTCCCGACCCGAGGTCGCCCCGCCGCGTCCCCGACCTCCGAGTCACCGACCCCCTCCTCCAGCGATCAGCTCCGGACGCCGCTGCCCCGACCTTGACCTCCGGCTGGTCGACCCGCATCGCCGGCTCAAGGTGAGCTTGGGCAAGAAACCTAACAGGGCATGCCAAATTGCTATTTCTATTGCTATGTAAAACTGCTGTGTCTGTTGCATCTCAGATTGCTATGTGCACGATTGGTTAGTCGAATTTGCTATGTACAAAATCTAGGTAAGAGAGTAGTAGAGTTTGCATGTAGAATTGACCTGCAAAATTATGCGATGGAACGGATGGGAGCGACACCAGTTTTGTTAGACAAGTGTCAATCATGGAGTGAAATAATTATTTCACAGTTATCCACGACAACTCCTTCGATATTTAAGGAAGATGTCATGAGCCGCCTCTGCCTTGTCCCAAATTTCACCTCACCATAGGTAAATCGCCACCCTGCACCTCCAAGCTCAGGGGCATCCCTCTTCTGTATCCGAAATTGTTGGATATTGTGCTAAATAGATCTATCACCATTGGTATATGGTCACAGTTGCAGAAAGTCTCGTGCTTCTAGGCCGGTGGCACTTAGATCCCAGGTTTGTTGTCCTATGGTTGAAAAAATCTCTGCCATAACCAAATTTTCCCAGGGGCTGAGCAAATTCACAGCAGAGGGGATTCTTATAATGGAACCACATTGTAGAGATCACCAGAGACTTTAAATATGGTTAGAGGCAAGTAATTGTTGGGGTGCGTTGAACTGTTATTACCATGAAACCTGGGATTAAATGCCACTAGCCAAGAAACTTGTGGCTTAATCCACTTTTATCAAGGCGAAAAAGGGAAATCCATTGTATCTGGTGATGACATCACCTGGTGCACGTCTTAGGATTGCAAAACTGGGTGCTCGGAAATTTGTTAGAAATACAGATGCTGCTAAGTCAGGCGGCCTCCATTTGGGTGCAGTCGCCAAATCTTATCATATCATAGCTTATCATCCCTTATACATGTCTAAATTTTGCTAGCTAAAAGAAAAACTAACTTCAGTTGACATGGTTGGTGTTTTTTTATTTAATGGATATGTCAACTAGTTGCTTGTGCTTCGTTGTAGTACAGAAGCTATAGAATGATCACCATGATAACTTCTCAGATATGTCATTGGTTACATATTTGTGATACCACCATACATAATCATTACATGGAAGTTGCGATTACTTCTGTCTTCCTTAGTATTGTGAGTTGATGGTGCTACAAACTTGCACAATTGGTGTTGCTTACTTAAATAGTATTATTATTGAACATATCAATGTGGATTTTCGTTTAATCTTTATCTTTCCTTTGAAATTTTATTATGCAGGAATCATAATGTCTTTTGAAGATAAAGCAATGGCTAGCCGTGTCACCTCACCCTCAATGAAAGCTGCGGTATCAGAATCAGATCTTCGGGTAATAAATGCTGCATCAAATTTGGATTATTCTCAAGCAAACAGCCAGGCAAATGCAGTCCTTGGTCCAGTGGCTATATTTTGGGACATTGAGAACTGCCCTGTTCCAAGTGATGTACGACCAGATGATGTGGCTGGGTATATACGGACGGCAGTACGGCTGCATCCTGTTGTTAAGGGTGCAGTTACAATGCTCTCTGCTTATGGAGATTTCAATGCTTTCCCTAGAAGACTCAGAGAGGGTTGTCAGAGAACCGGAGTTAAACTTGTTGATGTTCCAAATGGACGGAAAGACGCAGCTGATAAGGCCATACTGGTAGATATGTTTCTCTTTGCTCTGGACAATCGACCACCATCATCCATTATGCTTATATCTGGTGACGTAGATTTCGCTCCTGCACTCCATATACTTGGTCAGCGTGGATACACTATTGTCCTTGCCATTCCATCTTCAGTTAATGTCTCATCAGCGTTGAGCAGTGCTGGGAGTTTTGTGTGGGACTGGCCTAGTCTTGCCCGTGGTGCAGGCAGTTTGCCCCCCAGATCCTTAGGACATCGTGCTCCTGATCCTTCATTCTGTCCCAACAGTGTAACGATGGGGAAATTTCCTGAAATACAGACTGAAGAAGAGGCCATTGTTTATATGGGAACTTCGAGCAACGAGTATGGTGGCAGAACAAGCAACCAGACATATTGCTACAACTCTTCACAGATGACTGGGGAATCATGCAAAGCTTTTTATACTGTGGCAGATGAGAATTGTGGCACCAGCACGTCATTGAGGTCACATAATGTGTCATGTGGTTTGAATGAAGTGCCAGCGGTAGACCAAGGTTTTACACGTGATGAGTCATGGTGGGTTCGTCCTGGTGATCTTCAAGGCTTGAAGGGTCAACTTATAAGGTTATTGGAGTTGTCTGGTGGATCTGTTCCACTTGTCCGTGTTCCTTCTGAGTACTTAAAGCTCTTCGGAAGGCACCTGTATGTAGCAGAATATGGAGTTGTTAAACTTGTTCATCTTTTCGAAAAGCTAGCTGAGTCTTTTGTTGTCATAGGGAAGGGTCAGAGAAAGATGATTTGCCTCCGCAATTCTGGTGATCGAAACCTGAAGAAATATTCGAGTACACCAATCATTTTGAAAAATGAAAAGAGAGGGATTGCTACTCTTGAGGAAGGTACTACCAGAACATGTCAGCAGGTGAGCAGCTCATCAGATGATTTCTCAGAGGATGAACAGAACGTTAACCCTGAGGTCGTTGGAGCATATGTATTTGATAGCCATCTAGACATTTGCAGAAATGAGATCGAGGATCTTCTTGTTTGTTACTTCCACTACCCTATTCCACTGTGTCATTTCGAGTCCATGTATGAGCAACGGTACAAGAAGACTCTTGACTACCAGAGCTTTGGAGTTGATGGTCTGGAGGAACTACTGGGCAAGTTAGAAGATGTTGTCGAACTGAGTGTGGATGATGTCAACAACACGACGTTTGTCAAAGCCAAGTCAGGAAAAATGTAGTCTCTCATAGCCAAGTTAATCGGCGATTTGGCCTACTGTTGTTTTAATCAGTAGTACAGTTACTTGAGTACTTCAGATTTGGTTTCCTCACTCAGCGTGTTTGTCAAGCACGTGACCGACGTCTATTTTTATCATGTCGGTGCGATAAGTGCAGGTGCACAGCAAATGCTTGTAATAGTATATTGTCCTAATCTAATCGAATAGATGGTTTGCTTCATCTAGTGAAACGAAACCATCTTTTAGTTGTTCGTTGCTTTTGCATGCTAGATACCTAATTGCTTGTTCAGGTTAGACATGACTTGTTTTTTCTGGAAGTAATCTTTATGAACATATCTATTTTACTTTTTTGAAATGGAAAAACTTTATTACGAAACAGTTTGGGCAATATCACCCGTTGCAGCACTACTAGCACACTCTGGTACTTCATACTCCCAAGCCAGACTAGAATTTACATCACATTTAGACCCAAGTTGTGCTAAAATATGTGCAAGCTTGTTCGTGCTGCGCTTTGTAACTCTGAATGAACATGAAGCAAACCACGAACGACTCTGAATCTTCAAATCTTCAATGATAGCAGCCTCGCGAGAGAAGTCAGCCCTCTTGCTATTTAGTGTTTCCGCTAACAATCAGTCTATTTCGTATGTAATCTGTATCTATACATAATAATAAAAGTATTAAGTTTTCTTGTGGTACGTCATTGAAAATATCCCTGAAGTTCGCAACTCACAGAAAAATTTAACAAATATGCAAATTTGTGTGCGTCATCCTCAGATATGTACGCATCTTTAGTTAGTTTGAAGTTTTTTGATCTGAGCAACGCAAGTGTCTTGAAAAAATTCGTCTTTACGAACTGTTCTGTTTTAGGATGATTCTATCTTTTATTTTGCATTCTCTCTTTTACTAGTGTTGAGTGGAATTCTTTTTTTGGTGGAAGAGCTCTACATAACATAAGTGGTTGTAGCTAATGTTTAAATTAAAAGTCAAATTTTCTCTATACAGAACATGTGAGTTTTTGATTATGCACTAACCCTCAAATGAGAACTATTCTGAGTTTAGTGTGGCGGAAGTTTTTAAGGTCAAGAGAGAAGGATGATATAATGTGATCAAGAAGAGTGAAGAGTGTAAGCTTGGGATGCTCCCATGGATCACTCCAGCATATTTCAAGCTTGGGATGCCCAAGGCATCACCTTCTTCATCATCAACTTATCAGGTCATATCTAGTGAAACTATATTTTAATGCTTTCACATCATATGTGCTTTACTTGGAGTGTCTGTGTGCTTTTATTTTTGCATTGTTATTTTATTTTCTGAAATCAACTTGATTTGATCCTAGCATTCTTGTTTGGGAGAAAGACACACTCCGCTTTCGTATGAATACTCATATTCTTCACTTATACTTTTTAACTATTATTGTCTAACTACTGCTATGCTTTTTAGCTCCTGTTTTTCATGCATCTCTTGTCAGAGCTGTTAGTTCTTTTAGAATTAGTACTCTCTTGCTTATTTTATAATTTTTTAAATAGAGATTTTGTTGAAATAAGTTGACTGGTATTTGGTTGGAACAGAAAATACTACATGTGGTAGATGGTATAATGGAAAAGACTTACATATTCTTGTAGATCACTGTCTTGAATAATTTAATACTTGCCGATTATTTTGAGTTATCAAGTTCATGTTTAAGCCTTTGTATCATATAGTTAAAACCTATTAGTAAAGAAATACTAGAAAGCTTGTTGAAATTTGGTTTGTATAATTGGTATCTCTAAAGTCTATAAATTTTCTAGTAAAAGGGTTTGGTTAACAAGGAAGACAGTGTAGAGTCTTATAATGCTTACAATATGTTTTCATATAAGTCTTGTTTACCGGTTGATATCATGTGTTTGCTTTAAATAACCTTGCTAGCATCTCATGCCTTGGCATTTATGTCATTTGACCTTAGTGGCTTAATGACCTGATCAGAGACTTGGCAAGATGATACGTCTCAAACGTATCTATAATTTCTGATGTTCCATGTTGATATTATACCAATTGTTATATTTTTACATACACTTCATAGCATTTTTATGTATTTTCTGGGACTAACCTATTAACAAGATGCTACAGTGCCATTACCTGTTTTTTGTTGTTTTTGTATTTCAGAAAAGTTGTTCTAAAAATATTCTCGGAATTGGACGAAAATCATCGTGACGCTCCTATTTTTCCGACACGTACACGGAGTCCAGAAGGGACAAGGAGGAGCGCCAGGAGGCGGCCACGCCATGGGCCGGCGCGGCCCCCCTCCTGCCGCGCCGTGGGGTGGAGTGGGCCCCACGGGCTTCTCCAGCCGCCGCCCTTTCGCCTATAAATTCATCTATTCGAGAAAACCCTAGATACTTGAGTCATATTCCACGAAAAGTTTCAGAGGCGCCGCCGTCGTCAACTCTAACTCGGGAGGGTTCTGAAACTCTTCCCGGCACCCTGTTGGAGAGGAGAATCATCACCGGAGGGCTCTACATCATCATGCCCGCCTCCGGAGTGATGCGTGAGTAGTTCATCCTTATACTACGGGTCCATGGCAGTAGCTAGATGGTAGTCTCTCCACTTTGTGCTACGATGTTTAGATCTTGTGAGCTGCATATCATGATCAAGATCATATCTCTACTATAATGTGGCCTAACAACCGTACGTGTCGTACGTCGTGCACGACTTTTTCACTTTAGCCCCCTAAGAAATTGGACAACCAACCCACACTCCCTCTGTCCGCATGGCCTGGCTCCTCGCTTCCCTATCCTGAAAATATCACACGCGCTTCGTTCCTCTACCGCTACCGCTGCTGTCGCTGCATGAAGATGACGATGGCCGCCGCCTCCTCCATGTTTTTTTCATGGTCTGGGCGGGCAGGGCTGATGTCTTTCGCCTGTGTAACGCGCGCGGCCGCTCTCCGCGTTGGCGTCTCCTCTCCCAGGCCGTCGCCCCTTGCTCCCTGTGTCGCCTCGCTGTGAGTAATCCGTCCCCTGAATCACCGCCACCGCCTCTCCCGCCTCACCCCTGCTTCCGCCTCAACTGAGCCACCTACAGCGCGCCGCCTCCGTTCTCCCTATTCGACCGCAATTTTCCCTCCCGGTCATCTCTGCTCGCTCGCTGGGCCGCAAGATTCCACATCACAACGATCTCCTCGAGCGCCGTCACCATGAGTCTCCGGCGCAGCCGGTCAAACGACGACCACCACCGCTTTCTACTGCCTCCCCGATTCACTGCCTCCATCTAATCGATGTGCCGGCGACCGGATGAGGCACTCGAGGTATGGCGCTTCCCCCGCACGGACCGAGATCCTCTTGTCACGTCGCGTCCCCAACGCCGACGAGTTCAGAGTTCTATATTTTCAAGCCGGCTGAGAGCAACCAGTACTTTTCTCTTGATGATGACCATGGAAATCTACAGAGATGGCACTCCGTGAGGAGGAGTTTGATCTCTAGAATGTTGTGAGGGCACCGAGGGGAGACGTAATGATGGGGAATGCATCCCTGCCTGTTCAATATCTCCTCCTTGTGATATTGAATTGTTGATCATACTGTACAGATTTAGGTCTCTCTACTATGGTAAATCCTCACTTTTTTATACTCGTTTACTTTAGATTCAGATCTTAATGATAAGACCAGGGATATTTCGATTGCTTTTCTTGCATATTGGAGAGAATTGAGTCAATGTTGTCATTTTGTGAAGTATGAGTTTTGATTCTTCATGTTCAGTTATATATCATATATGAGCAACCGATTTAATGTGTAAGTGAGAACATTGAATAACATCTTGCTGAACCACTAAAAAAACATCTTGTTGATGCCTCATGATATGAAAGCAATATCTGTTACAGAGTTTTGGTGGAAGAAACTTCATGAGTATTACTTAGGAGGTTGTGACATAGTAGTGGTTAGGAAACTTTACTAACTCGGTTAAAATACATGTCATCTTTGCAAGATCATATGGTACTTTGACATAGAACACACCACTGTCCAACTTTACATCAGGAAATTTTATATAGAAAAATTGGTTCCAACTTTTTTTTGTTTCCCTTCCGCGGTTCTACTATAGCAACATGTTTACGAATTGGTTGCCTGAAAACAATGCTTATTTTTTGGGCTAACATATATTTTGTAACACTAAATTATTTGAGGTAATATAGCCATATTCAGTTTGATTTTTCTGTGACACACATGTGCTGATGTGCAGAAGAGATTATGAAAACTGATTGTTCCGTCGGCGGGCATCCCAAAGTGTGTTTTCTATAAAAATGAGTCTTGCTATTATGTGACAATAAGTACGTGCTATTTGGGTTGTTATGCACATAGTTTGATTAACTTCAGTATTCAATCTTTGAGCAATGTAACAAAGACACTCGACAAACAAACAAAAAATACAACAGTTTATTTTCTAAAGTATACCCAGTTTCATTTTATTTGGACCAAGTGCCTCAGCAATAAATTTATCATAAATTATAATGAAAATATTTGGATTAACATAATTCAATTGATATCTCATATATTAATTTTTTAAACCCGTTGCAACGCACGGGCATTTTGTTGGTTATTGTAATGCTACATGTTGTGTTTGCTGGGATCCGATGAATATTGAATACTATATCAAGTTGATTATCAATGTGATAACCCGTATTTTCAGGTTATTAAGTAATTTAAGTTAAATAGTATTTTACTACTACTGATTTTTTTAAAATATCTTTATTTAAGATAGTTTTAATTCTTGCATTTCAAGCTAGCCTTGTACCTGATCCATCGTTGGACCAAATTAGAATTAGTACGTGCATGCATCCATTCAGGTAGTAGGATCCATTTTATCAGAGGAGACGATCCGTTCTTGTCTGATTAGGCGGCGAGTAGAGATTTTTTTTTGCATGGTAATACGATTCTCATTGATAAATAAAATACGAGATACAAAGTACGTATACACCGATCTTACAGATCTGAAAAGATATGATAAACCTATGTGACAAACCAACGCCTATCCATCTTCTTCGGCATCACCGTAGCAACCATTAAGGAAAAAATAGACAGATCACCTCTTCACCCGAGTTCGACGCGGCTCCATCGCTGATCATCAGCTTTTCGGACCTCCAATGTAGTTTGCCATAGGACAAACCATTGCCGTTGAAAGAATCAGACCGGGGCCGCATGTCCCCGGACACGCCATCGAACTTCAGCACTGGCACCCACGCACGACAATATCGGAGTAGGGAAACAGAACCATCAGCCTTCAACCACGAACCCACCACAAGGTGCACCATCTTCCAGCTGTCACCAATGCAGACCACCGTCTGCACGTACTCCTGGACGAATCCTCTCTGCTCCACCTTGGCGCCGGAGACAACGCCGCAGCAACATGGACATAGCAGGAGGAAAAAACCATCTGATGGAATCGTCGCCGCCGCCTCGCCGACACCATCCATGAACCCTAAAGCCAACGATCTGAAAGATCGGCCAGCACACAGTGCCACCAACTCCGAGACGCCGCCATAAAGGACAACGCCGGTGTGGGAGAAGAGTTGAGGCAGATTTATTTGCCCGGGCGCCGCTCCCACCACCCCAACGACGCGCCATGCTAGAGAACTTCTAGCCCTAAGTACCATGCAAAAAACGGGCCCCCCCTCCCTCCTGCCGCCGGAGCGGCAAGCGGAAGGAGAGGGGCCCAGCACAATCGCCGGAGATTGGAGCAGGAAAAGCTTTTCCGCCGCCGCCGCCTGGCAGACGCGGAAGACCTACTTTTGGAACGAATCACCACAAATACTTCGAGTGGAGAAACTGGGGGCGTATCATCTTCGCCGGTGGTTTCTATGGATACGCTGCTGCCGTATGAGCTCGTACGCGTATACTGATCCACGCTATCGAGGAGGCGATCTGAGAAGAGGCGATTTGTAGGCTTGTGGTTTTCTTCCGGCTATGCTGCCGAAGTATGTGCTGGTCTTAGCTATTCTCGGGAGCGGTCGATCATATTGGAGCCGATCAACGTCTGTTATATTATTTGGTTGCTACGGCATAAATTCATAAGGCAAGCACTTCTTACCACTCTCGTATATTTTGTATAGTATGCTTTGATTGAACATGTGTGATACGCGGAGTGGTACGAGCTTTGTGTTGATATACGGGGCTAATGCGCTGGTGTCGTTACGGTGATGAATCCGTAGGAGCTACCGGAACGAGTCGGGCTTAGCACGTGTATTCGACATGTGATTGAACACAGTGTTTTTATAAAGTAAACTTGGTGCTACGAAGGTGATCGTATTGTACCAGTCACAGTACAGGTATGGGACTGTCTGAGTTCTCCGCGAGGGGCGGCCCTTGAATGGAAAGTGTCGGTGATGGATCCGTAGGAACGATCGACACGAGTAGGCCAGGGTGTCCGGTGTCTGAGCGGGTAAAAGGGCTATGCTCGTTCTGGAATCCTGTGTGGTTCTGGGCGAGGCTGTCGATATCGGAGTACCCCTCTTAAGAGTGTAAAAGCGTGGATATTCACCCCTGTGATTCCCGGGTAGGGAAACTCACTTTCATGTGTGGCACCATGTATTTTAACTTGCCTAAGAACTTAAACACACAAATATTTTACTTGCCTTTCGAAAACCTGGTGTATTTTACATATGAAAGTGTCTGAATTGTTTGCTGAGTGACTTAATTGTTTGTACTCACCCTTGCTTCCTATGTTTTTATGTTATTAGAGTTTGAAGCGGAAGACGACGTTATCCGAGGAGTAGGCTGGACCAGAGGGTGGGTGCGACTAGAGAACTTTTATTCTGCAAATGTAATAATCTTGTAAAATGATTAGAAGAGCTTCTTGAGATCCACTTTGCTGGTTTATCCCGCCTCTCTAGCCTTAGGTCTATAGACGCGCGGCGGCTGTCATTCTACCGGGCCGGGTCTCGGGGCGTGACAATCAATCTATCTTATATGTTATTTATGATCTTGCATGCTTTCCGTTACTAGTAGATGCTTTGGCCAAGTAGATGCTTGTAACTCCGAGTATTTATGCTAAATAGTGGGTTCATGCCTCCGTTTAATCTGGCATAGTGACATCAACTTCTAAGATTGTGGATGTGTTGTTGCCACTAGGGGTAAAACAGCAATGCTTTGTCTAAGGATAATTGTCTTTGCTTACGTTATGCACTTTACTTAATGCAATAATGTGTTGCTTGCAACTTAATACCAACGGGGAACTCGGATGACAACTTGAAGGTGGATTATTAGTCATAGATGTTGTTGGATAACGATCTATGTATCATGTTGTAATGCCCAATTAAATATCATAGTAATCATCATGTCATATATATGCATTGTCATGCGCTCAATATTTTGTCAATTGCCCAGCTGTAATTCGTTTACCCAGCATGTTAGTTATTTTTTATGGAGAGACACCACTAGTGAACTGTGGACCCTGCTCCATCCTTTTACATCTGATAAGTACAACCTACTGCAATCATTGTTCTTTTTCATTCTCTGCAATTAAACACCATTTTCCACACCACACATTTAATCCTTTATTTTCAGCAAGCCAGTGAGATTGACAACCTCGTTGTTTTGTTGGGGCAAAGTAGTTTGATTGTATTGTGTGCAGGTTCCACGTCAACAGTTCTTTTCTGGCACCGTTGACAACCTTCAGAAGTGATTTCTTACTCCTACTGGTTCGATAACCTTGGTTTCATACTGAGGGAAACTTGCTGCCGCACTACTACATACCTTCCTCTTGGGGTCTCCCAACGAACGTGTGTCTACACGCATCACAGGACTAGGTTCTTTAGTCTAAAGTTTGACATGTGTAAGTATATTAGAATCCACGCTATTTTATTCTTCTAAATAATTTTATTTCAAGACCAAGAACAAAGCATGCATATTTTGTTAAATTTTGACTTACTAGACAATTAGACCATAAAAAGTAATATCATTTGTTTAGTCTATATTCTATAAATTTCTATAGACATGCTTACTTAATCACACACTAGAAATCGTTGTTAAGATATTTGATATATCATACTCTTTATAGAATTTTACCATATATATAAGTTGTATATATTAGCATCATAGAAAAAATTTATAGAACATAATTTGTTAAAAAATATAAATTTAATATTTTCGATAATATATGGTACAAAAACAACACCCTATGTTTAATAATATTGCTAGTTATGTGATTAAATTATGCAAACAATAGAAATTAACTTATAATATTTTGACATTCTAAAAGTAAGATCTCGAGAAGTATTAAAGTTCAATACAAATTGTATTTTAACATAAAATTCATCGGACTGGCCTAAGGCTTACACCGCATTGGGCATTAGGTCAGCTCGAGGAGGACTCGTGGGTCGATTTGTTCAGCACATCCGGTTAATGGTATAGTCGGTTTGCATATAGGGTTCCTCACAACAGTCTCGGAGGATGGTACGAATACTAGATGAATGCCCGTGCGTTGCTACGGCTATTTAAAAAAAAAATTGTCGTCGAAACAGGAAAACCGGGGAAGCATATATCTACCTCCTCTCTACATGTTCCGTTGTCACTAAGATGTTACTCCAACCTCTTGTCTCCCAAATCCACATCACCGTCATGTTTTTCGGCTCTATATATACATGTTAGATTGTTATTGTAGGATTTAAGTCCCGCAAAATCTTTTCCAATAAACAATCCTTACAATGTATGATTAACGCTACCTTCATAGATTCGGTACACTCCAATTGTGTATGTGTATAACATGCTACCAAAATGAGATCGTGTGTGATTCCACCGCCTCTGCTGCCTCCGACCACCAACTCTCATGCATGAGAAAGCTAGCAAGATTTCATGAACTACCATTCTAGCAAAGAAGAAATGTTTACAGCAGGAGAACTGGCAGAATTACATAAGGGTATAAGCATGTGGAACAAACACACATTTTTCTGGAACAAACACATAATTTTAATACTGTAAAATTAATTGTATGCAAACAGGTGGATGCGATAAACAACAGACATATCCATCTGTGAAAATTGTCTAGACAATACCTGTACAACAATGATGCCATGAAGTCATGTGGAAACCATGTTCATCTATGCGTACATAAAACCCATTTTATCGGAAGGAGATATCTACAGGAAAAGCATGGCAAAATATCCATTAGATGTCGCAAGAAGGCTGGCTATTATAGAAAAGCATGTACATTTCTTCATGAAATACATATTTTTTATACAATCCAAGGGCCTTGAAAAGTTGGTTACATATGCTCCAAATTATTAAATTTTGGAGTCTCAAACATGATCTGAAAATGGAACAGAAGCTAGCAGCATGAAAAAAAAACTAAGCTAATTGTGGAAAGAAAGATAAGGGCACTCATGATGCTCATATTCTTGCTCTTCTTGACAGTTACATGGCTCACACCAGTTAATGAACTTCATGCCAATCTTTAGCATGGAGGTCCTGCTCTTTTCTCACTCCGTCTCTACTTAGAGATCTTCCACTTGCATCACCTCCGGATCATTAGAGCATAGGAGTATAAATTAGAGACTTCCGAATATTGAATGCCGCCAATAAGTTACAGACAGGAAAAATGAGTCTAACATACAGAACATGACTTGTAGGAAAAATCCACATTTGGAAAACTCAGCAGACATGAAAGACACTTTTCTTTTTCTTGCCAATAAAAGAAGTAGTGCAAATAATAAATCATAAAACAGTGGCAAATAAAGCTGTTATAGTATAGTGGCATTTCAAGACCAATTGCAACAACAGTAGGTTGCCAATAGCTTAAATGGAAGAACACTAATATTATTGTTGTCCAGTGTATGATGAGAGGAATAAGATGTGGCTTTGGTACCGTGTTGCGGTGGTGATTCTCCCTTTTGTTGTAGATACTCAAGATGTAAAGCATCCGCGGTGAGCAAAGGAAATAGCTGGAGCACTAAATGTTTTGACAGAACCATTGGTCTCATCTATTTTTGGCTAAATTGAAATTTTAACAATACATTGTACTCTTAGGACTAATACATTGTAATTTGGTGTCGTGTTAAAATAACTCACCCTGGAGAGCAAGTGATGCACGATGAGTTGGGTTGAATGCAAATTTTGTATGCTCTGAAGAATATACAATATATGGATAAAAAAGATCAATTACCAAATTTAATATCTGTCTCCAACATAGTTGCAATAACAATAGGGTTGCCGTCTTCAGCCGTGGACCACAGGTATGAGTTCTGAATCAATTGAGAACCCCAAATGCCAACGGGAATAAGATTGCGCCTACAGTTTGAAGTTTTTCAAATTATTATTTAAAAAACATATTTTTACTAACATGTTTAAACATAGTTGTGGTGTTTATTTTCTAAGTACACGTACCACTCATCCATGAAGATAGCCTCTCTATAATTGGACATCCCAATACGTTCACATTCACAACACTGAACGACTATGCAAACTATGTCTGTACAAAGTACCATTAGTCGATCGAAGTTGCATTGGTCCGAGTGAGTATTATATAGGTGAAATATATACGATACATACCTACAAAGGTTTTATTTGGTCGCTTGACAACATCCCAAGATGGCATAAGATGCTTTGGGAGTACTGGGAACTCAAGCGGCATAGAAGGTTCAACAACTGTCCATCGACTAAACGAGCATTCATATTCATGTCCAATGGCTCTAAAGTAAACATCTTCCATGTTACAACCAAATGTAACCCTATGAATAACATACTTGCAACCAGGTTGCAGTATGCGGTTGAATCTCTCTACTTCCACATGCCCCCAAACATTTGCCTCAATTTTTGCCCCCTTGGATGTGTTTGAGAAGAAAAGGTATGGTTGTGATAAATATATCTTTACATTTTAGCAATTTATCAAAAAGGTTTTGGTACTTACAGTCTTATCCATTAGAATAAAGGAAATGTTGTCACCATATTTGTTAGGACGAAATTTTACGTCCACCCTGATGCAAATGCTCCACTTTGCGTAGAGAAGGGTTTCTTGGAACTCAACTGCATCAAAATCCTTAAACCTAGGGGTCGGTGGGGTTTCAGTGATGGTTGCATAGGTCTGCTTACTTGTAAGTCTAATGGGTTCCATCTACACAAGAAAGATACTAAGGGTTTAATGGTAGCCCTGTCACGGAAAGCCTTCCCGTCCCAAAATATGCATGAAAATTGTACAATAGGATATCATAAAAGATGTGTAACACAACCAAAGACATTCATGTATTAGGCAGAACGCATATCCAGGAGCAAAGGACCCGTGCATCTAAGAAAAAGCAATACGTGCAGTAAACAACAATAACCTTTTCTCTAAAAAAAATATGGTACTGATGGACAGTTTTACAAATAAACAGAGTTTGCGGGCATCTGGAAACTTTAAAATACAAATACATATGTCCATGTATTTATTATCAGGAAGTTTAACAACCAAAACAGTGCATCATAAAAGCAAAAACTGAAGACAAAATCCTAGAAATACGTACCTGTATTGATGCTTTATTGATGCTTGCTATGACTCCTTGAAATCTGTAAATGTGGCAGAAGTGACAATATGTGAAGCAATAACGTAATCAAAAGACTATCGGCTAAAAATCTTCTATGGAAAAAAGATTGTTAAATAGACAGTTGAAAGCTTGGTCCAAGTCCTTAGGACTGAGCTACGTTTCCATGCATCATAGTGTGACTGTGTGACTTAACAAAAAAAGGGTGCATGTCAAATTATCTAATGCAGAGCAATGAGACTATGAAAGTGCAAGCGTTTCTTAGATTTAAGTATGTCATTGCTAGATTTGTAGATATAGAACATCCATTGTTGTTAAAAACCACGCCTTAACCACCGTAGTACTCACATGTTAGATTTAAGCACTTTCTTTAGTTCTGTTCAAAACAGGACAAACCATATTGAATTCATAATCTACAAAAAATATATAGCAAGGAACAGGCGTTTTAACATCAGCAAAACATTATCCAGAGATTCCATATTTGAATTCATAATTAAATTCCAGTTCCAAAAGAGGTATACAGGGGTACACGAAGTTAGTACTCACAGAAAGATCAATTGCTGGACAATAAAAATAAAGTGGATGTTGCTTGCAAATAGATAAAACAAATTTGTGCAACCAAGTACTTGTTGTAAATGCATACTACAAATTCTATTTATGAGGCTGTGCCCAAAATATGGTCATTACCAACCCAGATTATACAGGAAACTTACTGTCCAAAACCGCGAACTGGGGCGGCTCTCCTAACTGAACCTGATGTCCATTTTCAGAGCAGCACGGCCTGCGCCAGGTGAAACGCTAGTAAGGACTAAGCTAAATTCCTATTTGCTTAACATTCCTAATAGATCCATATGTGATGAAGCAGGAACACAAAAGGGGAAATGTAAAATATCAGAACTATGAGTTAGGCAAGCCATATAGCCAACAAGGACCGTTCTGGAAAGGATCTTTGAATGCCTGATGAGAGATACCACAAAGGTTTCACAAGGCCTTCAGTACAATGGTTTTGAGTTGAGCCAGGTAACTTGTATTTGATCAGACAGTAAAAATCCAATTCAGAAAAATCAGGATGTACTGCTCTTTAATATGAACAAGCCTAAGACCCAGACAATTGATTACAATTTAAAAACTGAGCTCCCCAGTTCTCTTGAACCCATAATCTACACAAAACTAATGCAGAACTCACACAAACACACATCTTCATTATATCAATGTATCCTCACATGATCAAGCTAATTGTAAAGTTGCAAAATCACTTTCAGAAAGCTCTCTAACTTCGGAATCCTACTTCAGAAATCAGAAATTACACAAGCCAATCAATCAACGCAAACAGTGCCTTTATAAAACTTCAGTGCACCTTGAGCTGTCAACACGTAATAGCTAGATGTTCTGAATTCGAACATCTACTGGTAACCTAGGAACGAACCTCAAACAGGGAGTCGGCGGTGGTGAGGATAAGGTCGCTGGCAGTCTCCTACACGGCTCCGGCTTGTCGTCGAGCAGGTTGTGCAGGAAGAGGTCGTTCAGGTCTCCTCTACAACTCCAGCGTAGTCGACGAGCAGGTTGTCCTACATGGCTCTGGTTTGTTGTCGAGCAGGTGGTGCAGGAAGAGGTCGTTGAGGTCACAACGACAACTCCGCTGTAGTCGTCGAGCAGGTTGTTGTGAGAGTGACAGGGCTGCGTGAGCACAAGCGATGATGACCATAGCCAGAGAAAGAACCTTGCTGGTCGTGATCCCCGTGGAAAACTCACCTTCCTCTCCCTAGAACTCGTGCTCGACGCGGTGGACGGACAGGACGACGGCGCCCACAAGGTACTTCCGGAGCACGACGCGTCGAGGTGGTTGTTCTGGGGGTTGCAGAGTTGCGTGAGTGATGGTGACGGTACGGAGGATGGGAGGAATGAGGCGAGGAACACGTTCTTGTACTGGCTGAGCGTGGCAACCGAGCTCCACGATCGGCGCTGAACGGCGGTTGCCGTTGGACCGATTGGAACGTGGCGGCGGTTGCCATTGGAGGCGTTGACCACGACAGGACAGGAGACGACGGATGCTGCGCGGGTGGCGCTGCAGTCTGACGCAGAAGGCGTAGGTTGCTCAGCTGAAGGCGGACGGCGGAGGCGCCCGACGGCCGGTGTGCAGCGCCAAGATGGCCGACCGCGGGAATGCACTCCCGGCGGCGCTCGACGCGGCGGCTCTGGTGGCGTGGGGGCAGGAACTGGTCCCAGTCTAGCGGTGGGGAACCGTGGCGGCGCGCCGACGCGTTGATTCCTGGTCCGGCGACGACTGAACCGCTGTGCCGACGTGCATGAGGTGGTGAAAGGCGGCGGCCATCGATCGATGGTGTCGTGGGGGATTGAGATCGTGGGGATTTTTTTTAGAGAGGGTTTGTGCCATCGTGGGTAGTTCGGGACGAAGAGGGCATTAGATGATTAGAGCCATCTCCAAGCGGAGTTGTCAAACCGCCCCAAATGTCCGGGCGGACAGCCCTGACAAGATTTGAGGTAAAAACATGCACGAACCATGGTCTCCAAACACTCCTCATATGACCGGCCTGTCCGGCAACCCCAAACCCACCCCATATATGGAAGGGTTTGGGGCGACCGGACGCGTTCGATGGGACATATTTTTCTTTGTTTTCTTTTCTTTTGTCCTTCATTGATCATTCTCTCTCCTTCTCCAACAATCACATGCAAGTGACTCCACAATTTGGGGAGGTTTTGGGGTACATGGTTGGAGGAGGCCACTTTTACGGGCTGTCCGCGGACACGTCCGCGGACAGTTTGGGGCTGATTTTGCCAATCATGACTGGAGATGCTCTTACGGGGTTTGCACGTTTTTTCCGTAGCGCGTATCAGCGGAAAAGGGATTCGACGTACGACCATCACCACCGGCTCCGCTTTAAAGAATAGTAAAGATTGTATGCATGCATATCTTATGGACGAGCTAATGAATATAGTATTTTTTTTATGTGTGAGCTTTGTTAGGTTTTACAGTTCTAGTGGGTCATGTTAAGCTATTGGAAAATTTTACTCATCCATGTTTGACAAGATAATTTGGTTGGAATGCCCTTGGCTGAAGTGTTTAGCATTTTTTTTTTTTTTTGCATATAAATGGTACCTTATGTCTTCACTTGATAAATTTCAATGATTGCAGGTGGAGAAGGGTATGGCGAAGAAATCCCTTCAGTCATTGAAGGTGAGGCTACTCTTTGGACCATATGACCTGCTCAGATCTACAAAAATGCGGTGCGACACAAAACTAACAGAAGACGTTCGCCAACTGCCCATTTGAATTCAAATCATTGTTTCCATGTTAGGACATGAAGATCGTAATGTGTGGACGGGGCTTGCCTGCTCCGCGAGTCCGCTCCCATCCGTTCTCCCTGATACGTGGCACGCATCGCACGTTTCAGCCCAACGGCTGTTTTTATGGGGGTAAAACAAAATGCAAATACATCGAAATACTTCACGATCTTCTCGTCGGTTTGTAGATTTGCTGGACGGGACTATCAGAGTGACCGGCTGACGGCTGTTTTTCAATCGCGACGGCCTCGTTTGGGATTGGATATATTCTACTCCTTGTTCTTGGCTCTCAGGCAGGTTGGCTGCTCGAGCGCCGCCGCGCAGACGGCCTTACAGACCCAGCGGAATTGCACCAAGCAACAAGGTGATAAACCAATTCATTTGGATAAAAATTGTATAAATCATGTAGAGCAATCCTCGGAATATGAAGGAAAGTCGTCGACGTGAAATTTCCCGGTCCGCCGCGGCAACATATATACGGGACGAACTCCTTTGGCGTTCGCACCTCTAGGCTCGTAACTAAGCACGGCCTCGTCTTCGTCTTTTCGAGCTCTGAGTGCTTGTCTCCAAGATATTGCCGTCTCCGAGTTCACGCGGCAGCGGCGGCGGAAGGAGGAGTAGGCAGCGGTGCAAAGAGGAGTAGGCGCAAGGAGAAATTTGGCCGCGGAGGAGGACAAGGAGGTGGCCGCGCCAAGAGACCAGTGAAGTCGCTGCTGACTCGCTGCTGCTCTCCTTCGAGCCAAGATCGGTCGTCTCAGTTCACAAGGGGAACGCCGACGAAGAAGAAGAAGTCAATACCTGGTTTATTTTATTTTTTTCTATCACGAAATAGGACGTGGGGTCGACTGCTGCTCGAACCGTTCGATCAAAAAATAATTCAAGGGGAGCACGGATGGGAGCAGAGTCGGGGAGCATGCAAGCCCCGTCCGTAATGTGTTGCATATTCTTGTCGCCTAATTAATGCTATTAGTTAATGGCTTAAACATGAGAAAGGGGACGAGATGGTATAGTGGTAGTCTTAAATGTCCAACAAACATATGCTTTTAGCGCCTTCTGTGTTTGATTATTATTATGCATAGTGATCTTGGATAGTTTTAACAGATTACTGGCGCGTCCTGTATGCTTGTGATTATGCCCTCGTTTTTTCTCTTTTGGATTTCTCCAATTACTTCCACAGCCCTCGAAACAGCTATTTTTGTTGTGCTATGAAAACTATAATAGTTGTTTTAATCTGAAATGAAAGAAACTTTTTGGTCGGTAAGTGTTATTTGCTCCCGGGCACCGGTGAACCCTCCAGTTTAAAAAAATGGAAAATCAAATTTATGAGTTTCAAATTTTTTTTAAACAATCACGTGTATAGATAATGGTGTATACCATAAACGTGTAAAATTTCATTTTGAAATAATTTATATTATGGGCTATACAAAAATGACAAAATAAGTTAAACTTAGAGATTTGAAAATAGGCATATTTTAGATCCACAATTTGTCATTTTTGTATAGCTAAAAATACAATGTATTTGGAATTGATATTTTACACGTTCACCGGTGCCTGGGAGCAAAAAAAGTCTCTACCGTGCTTTTTGGTTTCCTGCCTACTCCCTCCGTTCCATAAGTAAGGCGTAATTTTTTTTCGTAAAAATCGTCAGAATGTAAGGCGCGGGTGTAGAGAAAACCGTAACCATGCATCCAAAAGTACCCCTCTATTCGCATGCTCAGCGCCGCTCCTTCCCTAGATGCTTTTCTCCTGCTACTGCAATCCGAAATTAATGCATCCAATAGAAAGCGTGCAGGCAGTTTTTTATTTGGAGATGAGCTCTGCATGCAAGCCTTTGATTGGCTGCCATGCGCATGCAAAACCTTTAGGATGTGTTTGGTAGGTTGTATGACTCTAGCCTCTCTTTCTTCCTAGAGACATGCTGACTTGGGCTTGGTTGGGCTGAGATATTTTGCTTTGTTTGGTGGCCTGTATGACATGAGCCGGGTTGGGCTGAAACAGTGTTTGGTAACCTGTATGTACTAGGCCACGCTCCAGAAATTGAAATTACAGATAGATCCAGCATATTACAGAAAGGACCTTGTACAAAAATAAAAAAGCAATCAAGTCCAAATCAAAAAAGTTGCTCGTCTCCGGTGCGGTGGTTGTCTCTGGTGCTCCTCTCCGGCGCGAGGAGCCGGCTCCGGTGGTCCTCCGCGGCAACGCGACGAGGCAGCGGCCTAGTGCTCATCTCCGGCGACAGGACGAGGCGGCTGTGGTTCCGTGGCGGTGCTCATCACCGGTGCGGGACGAGGCGTGGATGCGGGACGAGGATCTCGGCCTCGCGACGAGGAGCTCGGCTGCGGTGGTCTCCGGCGACGAGGAGCTCGGCCTCGCGACGAGGCGTCGATGCGGGACGAGGAGACGATGCGGGACGCGTCTCCGGCGATGAGGAACTCGGCTGGCGCGAGTAGGAGGCCGGCCGCGCGACGAGGAGCTCGTCCGGCGCGAGTAGAAGGCCGGCCACCCGACGAGGAGGTCGTCCGCGCGAGGCGGCGCACGGAGGAGGCTCGCCGGATTCGAGGAGGTCTGACCGCGACGAGGAGGTCGACCGCGCGAGGCAGCGCAAGGAGGAGGCGGCGCAAGGAGGAGGGAAGGAGAACGGGGGGAAATGGCAACGAGTTTCGGGCGGGGGCTGGTCCGCGACCGTCGGATAGGGCCCACGCGTGGGAATTTTGGACGAGCTCAGCCAGGCTGAGGTGAGAAGCTCGATTCGAGCTTCACAACCCGGCCAGGCTGAGGGGGCCTTTTCGCATGAGTTGGGCAGGGCTAAAGAGGCAAAACCGGGCTACCAAACACCCAAAAAATTTGTGGGCTGGGTTGAGGGGAGATTTTCTGGGGAGGACCGGGCTACCAAACACGCCCTTAGTCTTTCTTAATCGGCGAGCATGCAAATATACGCCTTCCTCATCGGAACGGAGGGAGTATGTTTTAAGCCTCGAGGTCGAGGGTGAGCTGAACGGAGGGGGTATATATTTCTTCTGAATCTGTTTCTGGGTTTGTGTGTTTATTTTTCGCTTCTCACGATATTATTGAAATGAATGTGGCAGCATGCATCTCTATCCCGACTTCATCTCTGGTGACGAGGACGACCATGCCATTCGGACAACGTGAAAGCGGCAGCAGGCAACAGAGAAAACCGAAGAAAAGGATGAAAGCGGAAAGACAGGCAACAACCAACCGTGCGTCCATCCCAACTTAAAAAAGGCCATCATCTCTCGTCTACGCGGGCAGATCACTGCATGTCCAAAAGAGGGAGAAGCACCGGTCGGGCCGTTTGAATTCGCATGCTGCCCGTGCTCCTGCTACTCAACTACCGGCGGCTTTCGCTACCCGACATTGCAGATTTGCAGTACCATGCTGCTCGTGCTCGCTCAAGTTCGTTCAGCCATGGCATGGAAGCTGCATCAGCAGCACCCACCATCGGTCTTGATTGCCGGCCCTGCTCCATTCACGTGTGCTCTAGGCCCCATATTGATGTTGTCTTTTTCTTTTTTTAACACAACACAACCATCACTGTCATTACGAATCAAAGCCAAGTACAACAGCGATTACAACTTCATCCTGAAAATTGAAACCTAGCTGAGCACCGAAAAGAGCTACTGAGAACATATCGTGGATATGTCGAAGAGCACAACAGGAGCCTATCAGGGGGTCCGTCGAGAACTCGGACGCAACAAACCTGCAGTCGCACTCTTCCAGGGCCTCTCGCAATCTAGCCAACCGTAGAAACAGCGGCTCAACCAGCAATCGCGTTGGCCGACGCCTATGAGGTATAGGATTGAGCTGTGGATATGAAATGTCCAACACCGAGCCCAAATCAGGAGGTTCTTGGCTGTTAAATCTGAGAAACCGCAGCAGAGACGATCTCACTCGCCTCCGGCCTGTCCCGAACAGCAAGAACACACATCCCACATGCACAGAAGCTAGCAAAGGATACGCAGTGCTCCATCCAGATAAATAGCAATGAAGTACGAAGGATGAACTGGTGAGAGTCGACGTCACCGAGCTTGCCATACTGGTAGCATCAAACGCACACCTCCACCAACCAGTCCGCCACCCAAGCCCAGCAGCAACACCATCTTCATCCTCTCCCACACCACCACGGTCGGCCAAGAGAATGAAGAAAGAATTCATACCCCGGGAGCACAACAGACGCGCTTATGAAATGAGCAAGCGACATAGACCATCTCTTCTTTCTCCTTCCTCCGGAGCTCGTCGGAGAGATTCCGCCGCCGCCACCACCTGGTGCCGCGCGAAGACACCAGATGCAGATACCGAGCACTCCGTCCGGCACCAGCATCACACAGCACCACTCCACACTTCTCCTCCCACTCACCGCCACGGCCGGCCAGTAAAATCAGTGTCAAAATGGAGCTCCTCGACTGGAGCAAGGCAGGAATACTCTGAAGACGAAACCCGAGCTCGAGCTTATTGGATCCGCAGCGGTCAACACCAGACGCAGGGGAACTCCTCCATGGAGCTCCACAGCGCGGCTGAATCTTCCACTCCAACGGCGCGCTCGCAGCGCCGCTAGGATAGCTGCAGGGCATCTGCTTCCACACATCTCCACCCTTCTCCCTCTCACCACCAAGGCCGCCCGGGAGCAGAACGGAGATCAGCAGCAGCAGCAAGATGCACGGGCGCTTATTGAAGAAGGCGCCCAGCGATGCAGGCTCCACTCGCCCTCCACCATGGAGGCTCGACGGAGAGCACCTCGCTGGGGTGACCGGCTCCGCGCCGTACGCCGGAGAAGACAGCCTTCGGGGCAGAGGAAGAAGCCGAACGGCAAGCGCCACGAAGGACGAAACGCCTAAACTACAACCTAATCTACTGCTATACAAGAGTGCCCACCATCCCATACCAGCTCTACGCCAGCCAGCGCGAGCGCCGGCGGCGGGAGCGGCCGGATCTAGGCAGCGGCGGCAGTGGACTCTCAAAGACGAGCGAGGAGAGAGGGAGCGGCCGGATGCTGTCGGCATGCATTTTGATTTAGCGTTCAGGGTTACGTATTTGTCGTCGGGAGCACAAACATTAACGGGACCGGAGTACGATAATCACCAAATGTAGACCGATGTAACTAGACAAATCTAGGTGGAATGACGACTGGATCCTTTGTTTCTCCTCCAAATCTATATGTACTATATACACGATCATGCCATGTGGATCCATGATTAAGTCTTTCTTTTTTTTGGTTGGTTTGAGGTGGCTTATCAAGTGTTCCACGAGATCATGATTAAGTCTTTCAATACTACCATCACTTACTATCGGTGGTCCACCCATTAATCGGGTTCGTACCAATGCTTTCGTTTTTCTTTCGAATACAAAGACTTGCAATTTGAGTTGTTCCCCGTGTATTTTAGCGGTTACATTTACACCTCGCGTGCATTTTAGGAAAAATGTATTTCCTACCATTCAGCGACAAATAATATGGATTGTAGGTAGTAATTCCCGCGCTTCCCATGAATCCTACACGGCTTATAGTGTTGTGATTATGGCGTGCTCTCGTCTCATCATGTGTTTGTGTGCTTGTACATGTCCGCGTCTTTCTTACCCGAGATACGCGAGTAATATGCCATTTTATTGCTTGACTATATCTATGGCTCATTGCCTCATTTTCGTCTCTAAACTATGAATCTGATCAAACAAGTCTCACATATATAGTGGCTCTGATTTGCCCTCTTAGCGTCGCAGCACAAATGGCATCCCGACTCATCTCATGGGATGGTTATTCTAAAGAGAGAGAAAAACTCATCAGGGGATGCTTGAGCTCACATGGAAACTCCAAATACCTCGAAACCCTTTGGTTAACAATCATAGTCCAAACAACATGGAATTTCTTGAGAGCTCATTTGACACTCATCATTTTATTTCACTTGGCAAAAATTAAATAGTGACATCAATCCGTTTAATCTGAAAAGCGAAATGATAGGGTGATGGTTGCTGAAATTCTAAATGAAATGACACGAATTAGCCATAGAAATTGACATAAGATACAGTAAATATTTGTCAGAATTTTAAATTAAATGATATGTCCCAGTTTTTTTTTACAAACATATGTGTCCCAGTTTCATGACAGCCATACATTACTCACTATATAAAAGTTGGATTATATCGCGAATTGTGAGAGCCCCACGCACTGTAGCAGCTACAGTCTGCTACAGTGTTGAACAGTAGCGCAATCTGCGCCGTCGAATTTCGATCCGACGGCCAACACGAACCCGCCCGCGCCACTTTGCAAAAAAACCCCTCGCGGCTGAGAAATTGCTCCGCAATCCACTAATCCTCGAACGGAAGGACCTACACATAACATCACGAATCCTCAGGGGCCCCGTCGTAAAACTGCCCGCACTCCCTCCCTCCCTCTTCCAAAGTTGGATTATATCGCGAATTGTGAGAGCCCCACGCACTGTAGCAGCTACAGTCTGCTACAGTGTTGAACAGTAGCGCGATCTGCGCCGTCGAATTTCGATCCGACGGCCAACACGAACCCGCCCGCGCCACTTTGCAAAAAAACCCCTCGCGGCTGAGAAATTGCTCCGCAATCCACTAATCCTCGAACGGAAGGACCTACACGTAACATCACGAATCCTCAGGGGCCCCGTCGTAAAACTGCCCGCACTCCCTCCCTCCCTCTTCCTCTCTCTCCCGCGATCCCACCGTCGCCGCCGACGCCGACGCGCCGCGCCGCCACTACAAACCTCCCCGGTCGAATCCAGCCAGCCAGAGAGCTCCGCCGCCTTCTCCTCCACCTCCTCGCCAGTTATTGCGCGCCCGGACGGCCGGAGTCGCCGCAAATCCACCGCCATTCGCCGCCGCCGCCCTCTGCGTGCGCCGCCGCGGGAACGGTCGCCGGCGGCGATTCCGGCAACCATATGGCGCGCCGCGCCGCCCGTTGGACTCGCATCGACGCGCTCCACCGGATCCACGCCATGACGGCCTCGCGCGCATGCGCTGTGCGCGAGCGCGAGCTCGGCAGCGCCGCCGTGCGCTGCGTCCCCGCCGCCGGCTGACGGCACGGTCCCACCTATCAGTCCTTCACGGACGAAAAAAAAGAGAGAGAGAGACAGAGAGGCCGCCGCGGCAGGGAGCTGGGCTCCCAGCTGGGCTGGGCCGCTTTCTCTGCGGCTGGCTCAGCCCAGCAGATGCCTCGGTTTTTTTTTTCTTTTTTACTGTTTTTATTATTATTCAGAACTTCCAAAACTTTTCAAACACATCTTCAAACCAATTGAAACCAAATTCTCCAAACTTCCTGCAAAAAAAAAATCTACATTTCAATTATCAAAATGATCACACAAAAAAAAATTATACTTCTGCCATATTGTAAACATGTTTGAAAACTCAAATTTGTTGACTACTTGCGAATAAAAAACAAAATCGAAGCCCGGATTTGTTGACTATTTGGGAATAAAAATAAATTCAAATCCTCCGATTACGGACATTTGTTGACTACTTGAGAATAAAAACAGATCCAAATCCTCTAATTACGGATTTAATTTAACGGAACTCACATACTGCATTCTAATTCTATCCAGCGAAAACAAATAGAAAAAACCAAATTACACAGACAAATACATAATGTACCAACACCACTGCATCGTCACGGCATGCCGTAAATTTCAGATTTAAGAAATTTTACAAATTTGAACACAACTTCCCACATAGTAAATTACAGATTCAAGAAATTTTAAAAATTTGAACACAACTTCCCACATAGACTAACAAACGTTTATTTTGTTTAAAATTTGTCGAATTAGTCCTCCCGACAATGCTTCTGTTTTCTCACTTAAAAAAAACAAAACTACAAAATTTCAAGCACATCATGCACCGCGTATCAGCACACTAAATTTTCCAGCAATACTATCCAATGTAAATTAAGGTCACAAAAAAAAGGCCTCCTCCACGATAATTTCAAACCGATAATACTCCACACAACAAATTCAGACAAACTTCAACATTTCGAATCCCGACAGGTGCAGCATACCCCCACATAACCATTACTGTTTGCACTAACAAAAAATAACCAACTCTTAAAACATATTTAAAACACCAGAGCTTTCCCTTAATTCACAAAATGGTTATTTTTGTAAGAGAATTCAGATGTATATAACTATTTCCCGCACTTCAACAAATTACGAAATATTAAAATGAACTAATCAACATATTTTGAATTAGTTCTCCACATGGATTTCCTATTTTCCTGCTTGAAAAAAAAATCCCTAACACAATTCAAAATTTTCGATCAAAACGGCCACGGCATGCCACCACGCTGAATTTTCAAACAATATTGTTCACTGCAAATTCAAAAATAAAATACCCAGACTCTTCCACAGGTGCCAAATTTAAATTTCATTGCAGGTGCATTGCTTAATATTTGTACACATTGTAAGTGCCCTTCATCTAAATAAGAATTAAAATTTAATAAATGCTTACAAAATAAACTTCCTTCGATTATACTACGCAATCGATAGGAAAAAATATCAATCATTAGTTGCACTACTTATGGCATAATGAAAACATATTTCAAGGGTTCAGTTCCCCGAACATTTCGAGAAAATCCAACTTAATTCCCTCACATTATGGATTGAATTTAACGAATGTGCACAAAATGTATTCCATTTCAATATGAAGTTCAGCTAAATTGTGAAGTCAAAATACGAACTTATTATATCTTCCCAAGTTGTTTAATAATCATATGTAAATTAGCTTAAACACCTCCAAATACGCACATAAAATCTAAGCAAATTATGAACTTCAAAAATAATTCAAACCTAGAAAAAACACTTACCCATTATAAGAATTTTTGAAATGTGAATTTTTTTAAAACACCGACATCTTTCCAATTATGTACTCCCATTAAAAAAAACCTTGATTCAATTAGTGTTTCCACAAAATGCAAACTCACTAACTCTAATTATAGATTGCTTTCAAATTGAATTTCAGCTAAGCACAATATATGATTTACAATTACTGCCTTTTTTTACAACCTACGTACTTCAACTAAAAAATAAAAAAAATGACATAATATTTTCAGCAAGGGTGTAGCGTGCCGCAGAAAACTTCGAAAAATCAATGCTTCCGAATATATCCGCTGCAAAAAAAATACAAAAAAATATATCAAAACAAACAAACAAATACATGCAAACTACTTATGCTACACAACAACATTGAATATGTACATTTCGTCAAAATGTGCTGATAATTCAATTGCACTTTTCCTAATTTCAACTAAGTATTGACATCGAAATAAGAACATGTCCGAAAATTTCAACACTCTAAATATTGTAATATTGTACATGATAAAACAAAAAAAAAAAACCCTTCAACAAAGATGGAAGAAAATAAAAACATGTTGCAACGTCCCGTTCCGTTTGGGCAACATTTAAACGAATATTCCAAATATAGCTTACATAATTCTAATTATGTATTCACATTAAAAAAAACCACATAAATATTTCCAGAAAACAAATTTGTTCCCCCTAATCACACAATTATTCCAAAATGAATTCAAACTAAGCACATTACACTAACTACAACTATCACCTTCCGTTATAATATATATAACACAACTAAACAGAATACACGCATTAACACACTAAATATTCTCACCACGCCGCGCAAAATATTACTAGTGTTGTGTATGGAATCACAAATGAAAAGTCAAGAGTCCGATTCAAAATGATGGCTACCAAACGCGGAGGAATGTGTGTGCGCGTGCCAACTGCTACGAACAACTGTAACACAGAAAGATGGTACAAGCGTAGTCATGTACATGTAGTAGCTTAGCTCAAATGAGGCAGATGTTCGAGGACGACAACTACAGATGCGTGAGGGCAAAAACCATAACCAGTTGTTTGGTGATTAGCTTAGGGCTTAGCTCAGTTTGATGCTCTAGACTCTAGAGACGAAAACTACTCATCAGAGCGATTAGCTGATGCACATGAGCTTCGTGTGAAAGTAACCCCGAACAATGTAAACCTATGGCCCACACGGCAGTGACCCGGCCAGGAAAGAACAGCGGTCCGTCTATGGCAGCTCAACAACCTCTGCAGTTTGCCCCCATTGCTCCGCTCCCCCACAAAAGTGTGCAGCCAAAGCTCTTCTTTTCCCCCTCATCTTCTTCTTCCCGTCGCCCCCATCCATCCTCCCCTACCCTGCCTGGGCCCTGCTCCCCTCGCTCACGTCGCTACCAATCACTACACCACGACCACGAGGACCCGAGCCAGATCTTGCCGTGAGTTGCTCGAGTGCTCAACTCCCCGTGTAGGTGAGCCGGCTCCCCACCACGATAGAGAAGCAGGCGCGCCCTCTTCTTCAAAAGCCATATATTTGCTGTTCTTGGCGTTCCTGGAGGTTTTGGCCCGCCGGCCCGCAGAAGAGGAGGGTTTTGGTGTGCTTGCCGGTGGGGAATCTTGGCCTAGTTTGCGCCCGGTTGGTTGGTGCCGGTGCCGCGGCTTCCATCATGGAGGCAGCCGCAATGTCGCCATCCTCCGCCTCCTCCCACAACCTCGACGCTGCCTCCACCAGCGACGACGTTCCCTCCCTGCAAGAAGGACTCCTCTTCTCCGACAGCCTCAAGGTACCTCACCTCCGCCCGCAGGCCGCAATCTCTGCCTCCACCTGCTCGTTTTCTCTCTCGTGGATCTAGGCCAATGTTCGTGCGGAAATCGGGGCTGCATTTCTTGATTTTGCGGCTGCGTCGCCGGAAAGTCTGGTGGTGGGTTTAATTCGGGGGCCGCACTTGATTGTGGCCCGCCATGTCGCTGTCAATCACAAGATTTCGTTCCTATTTTGGTAGTAGAAACAGAGTAGGCTCTGCAGTGACCTTTCCATACTGAGTGTAGTTATAACTTCTGAAAATATTTTACTAACCCCTTCTATTTGTGCACCATGTAGCTGTATATCAAATCATGTATTGCTTCTTTTAAAAAGATCTCATGTTCTTTACATAATTGGGTGTGAAACTTTGTAATGCTGAACCTTTTTTCTGCTTTCCCCCCAATTGAGCAAAAGCGCTACCCCATTAGTAGGATTTTAAAAATGCGCTGTCTGTGCAGTGGAATGGTTACTGAGGCTGAGCTGCACCCAAGTAGGTTGTCACCCACAGTTTGTAGTAGTCTTGCATATAGATAGCCTTTTGATCATTTGAAGTTTGAACTGTGACTTAGTTGCGTACCAGCAAGCTTATTGGTCCATTTTTGTCAACCGTTAGCACACTGTTGTCATCCCTTGTCAAATTTGTCGCTATTCGAGGTAAAGAAATTAGGATCCTTGTTGTCGTGGGGTCACTCTTCGACTACCCCACGGTGGGGATACCTGGGTCACGCCAAGCCTATCAGCCTTATGACGAGGGCACAAGGAAGGCCCAAGGAGGACGACGTGCGGCCCAAGATAGTCGACTAGGTTGAGCGACTCATACCTAATTTGTAAGCGCCATCGGCACCGTTCACCTGAGACCTAGCCTACCATATAAAGGCTAGGAGGGTCCCTCGTTCTAGGGTACGCTCATAGCCACCACCACAAACCCTAGCGAGATCGCCATCTCACCATTGTAGCCACAACTTGCCATCAATAACCAGACAAGCAGGAAGTAGGGTGTTATCCTCCGGGAGCCTGAACCTGGGTAAAACGCCTCGCTTGTCAGCCGTCGTGATCACCAGCGCTCAACTCTCTCCCCCTCAATCAACCCGGGGTGTATAACCCAGGGATTTGCCGAGTTCATCCCTCGTCACTTGTTAACGACGAAACCCCACATGGCCGCAACTTAGTTTATTATGGATGTTCCTCCCATATTTCATTTCTTATAGTATCCCCTATGCTGGGTTTAAATTATGTTTGTTTGCAGGACTTGAGGAATCTGCGGTCACAGTTATACTCAGCGGCAGAATATTTTGAAGTATTCTACACAAATAACTCGCACAGATCTACGTAAGATGTTTTTCTTTTGTTCTTTGTTTATTTTGCTGGTTAAATATAAGGCTATCTTGTAAGTTGCATCTCATTTACACTGATCTTTTGTAGGGTGGTGACGAGTTTAAAAGACTACGCAGTTGAGGCCCTTGTTAGCACCGTTGACCATCTGGGTTTTGTGTCATACAAGGTGGATAATCTTGTCAATGAAAAAGCTGATGAGGTTAACGAAACAGAATTTCGAGTATCTTCGGTTGAACAGGTATTGTATTGGAATGCTGAATGAAGGAACATTTCTTTTTGTAAATCTTATTTCTGTCTACGTTTAATTCATATTATTGAACGAGTATAAAGTATTGTCATTTGTTTCCCACTTGATGTTATGGCAATTCACACAAATTAGTTGATTATTAATTGGCAAGTCCTAATTGCCGCAATATTGTTTTACATGGTTGTAGAGGGTAAGGATTTGCCAACAGACGATTGATCAGGAAGGAAGATCTCAACAGTCTCTTCTTATCAGAGCACCGCAGTACCACAGACGCTACATATTACCAGGCAAGTTCACGGCCTATTCTGTTGCTACTGCTTTTACATAATAGCCTTATTGTGCTGTTTAGATAATTGTTATCTTGTACAGGCGCAGGTATAGTGGAATCTTCTATCCACCCGGTCTCAGAGCCCCCACGGTACAATAGGCAGCATACCAGTCGCAAAATGCGCAAGTCTCAATCTTGTAAGCTTACTGCATTTCTGATTTCTGAATTTTAGAGAGTTTCCTGTTTCATTGATTTTTTAATGGTTTATCTTGCAGCAATTTCTACTCCCGTTAGTAGGCAGACTACAATGAGGTAAACAGATAACTCCCAGGATCTTTGGTTTGTGTGTTCTTTTGGGTCGAATCCTTCTGACTGTTCTTTATCAAGAAAGACATGGTACAGGCTTATTTAAACAATGTTCTATTACAGGAATGTCCGTTCGCAGTCTCCTACAGTTCGTGCGGCACATCATCGATCACGGTCCATGTCACCTTCTCGAAAAGCACGGGCTCCATCACCATCGCCCCAAGTCGTGAACACAAATCCAAAAGGTATGATATGTGTACGTGAATGAGCAAGCATTGCATTCTTTGAATGCACAGCTCGCATACAAGAATTTGCACAACTTGCATAAAAGAATTTAAGCGGTCTTTAATTGCAATTTCACCTACAGAAACTAGAGTGGAAACAGGAGCAGAAATTAGAGCGGAAATAAGAGCAGAAACAAGAGCTGGTTCGCCAATACCAACTCCCAGTCCGCTCGCACGGTCTGCTACAGTCGCAAGAAGACCACCTCTGGATCCGAAGCATTTTGTATGTTTTCTTTCTGTTTAGTCTTATATGTTCTGAAGCCACTATTTTTTTTTCAAGTTTCTGATGTGATAATCCCTTGCAGAGACAGACTTCGATGCAGCTGCACTCGGACTTGGATAACCACAAAGAGCGGGAGAAAAGCTCCAGCAAAGGCCGGGGTTTCCTCAAGTCATTGCTCACAAGACGTCGGTGGAGAAACGATGAGTCGTTGTACAATTACTTGGACGAATATTGAATTGCTAAAAGGACGTTTCAGACAAATAGTTTCCATGTTCGCCAAATCTCATATATATGATGTTTTGAGGTCTCTGGTCAAGTCCTGTTGCTTGCCTGTTGTCAATTTTCATGTGTTTATACAGCAATGCAGACAGGAACATCACAGTGTTGTTCATGGCAATGTGCAAGCACATCCATGAGCAACTACAGGACCAGCGCCCACTTTTTTGTGCTGTTTCTATGATTCACATCTTCATAGCAGATATACATGGTGCTTTTGGCGATCTTGTGGAGCAGCACTGATGACTGGTTTGTGGTATCGGTGGTAGCAGCAGTAGGCTTGAGGCCCCTGAGATAATAGATCGAGAGTAAACTGCTTGTAAATTCGAGGACTGGACTTGTATCCTCCTGTTACGCCCACTGAGGCTCATGATCATAACGTACTGTGAAGCCATCATTGAGCCCCTAATATATACTCCCTCTGTGTCAAAATATAAATCCTTCCACCTACTTTTCACGCACATGTATCTAGACATATTTTAATGCAATATTCATGTGAACCTTGCACTACAATATGTTTAGATACATGTGTGTGAAAAGTATGTGGAAGAACTTATATTGTGGAGTACTTGCTACAATTGGGCGAGACATCGGAGCTAAACTTGGAGTAGTAGTACAGTAATAGAACATGGACACTTGCTAGGTTGATGTGCACATCCCACTAGTCCCTTCTCTTTTCCTCTCGTGTGAGCACCGTCTGGCTTACACGATGCAGTGTCTTGTTTTAAGGAACCATGTAGTTTTGCGTGTCAGGAAACTTTCCCCATAAGCATGTTCAGTCCAAACACTTGACCACTTCCCCTTTCATTTTGAGTAAACTTGGAGACTCGTCTATCCAATTAAGAGCAGAGCAACAGTCTTAGCTCAAAACTAAGCTGATTCGATCTAACACACAAGGAAATGACTATCGGGTAATTAATATAGGACATGATGGCTTTGATTTTTTTTAGGGAATGTTAGATGCAAGCCTTTGCTTTGATCTTTTTTTTTTAGAGTTGTCTTTGCTTTGATCTTTGATTGATGAGAATAGTGATCCAGGGCCCGGTGGGCTCTGTTTACCAAAAGGTAGTACTAGTCACTTGGGTCATGTGTCCCCCATGGTGATAACTGACACACGGCTCCACAGGCCTTAGTAGGCCATCTAGTTTGGACATGGATTAATTGCACCTGGGTGCACCTGCTCCTGCCCGATTAAAAATATTTAAAAAATAGTAAAACTTTTTAAAAAATTCTGAAACTTTTTGGAGATGAACATATGATATTCTTCTACTAGCATGCCAAATTCCACATTGAACTCACACTCGTGGTGCTTGGAGCAAAAAGAAGAAAATTGTGCTCTGAAAAATCTATACTTGTAAGTCTCATCATTGTCAGTGATTTGTTTTTTTACACAGAGTAGCATGAGTGTTGTTTCACGGCGAAACCTAGCATGTTTGTCAAGAACTTGCATATGTTCATCACCAAAAAAGTTAAGATTTTTTTAGAAGTTTTACTATTTTTTGAATTTTTTAATTGGGGCAGGAGCATGTGCACCTGGGTGCACTCTGGAGTTTCCCATCTAGTTTGAACCTCATTATGTTGGGCTTAGCCTACATAATGCTAGGTTCTTTTGCTAAAAAAAACATAATGCTAGTTTCTTATTTGCCGGAGCGGGTGGTGTGTGTTTGTGGCGTTTGTCCAGCTTGTGTCGTGTGGGCGACGGGTCGCTTCGTCTGTGTGTTCTTTTGTACAGCTTGTATGGTTTTTGGACCCGGTTTTTCTTATAAACTGGGTCAATTCTTTCTATCTAATCGAGCGGTGGTACGACCACCTTGTCGTCAAAAAAAAAAAAACCTCCCATAGCATTTCCATTCGATATACGCAAACGTTTCGACTGAACAAGCTCAGCCAGAAAATAGGAGGTAACTCATGCAGACTTTAAACTTAGAGCTTCACAGGCGCAGAAATGTGCTCTTTTCTTTTCCCTTCTCGCAGGCTGAATCCCTGAAGATTGAAGAGGGCTTCTTTTATCTATCTGGACACAGAACGCTCCAGTTCACCGTGCCATGAGATGACCAAAGTCTGGTGAGCAGTTTTGATCAGTACTCTGTGAATCTGCCATACCCTTTTGCTCTTGCGACGCACAATACCATATATACAACGGGAATTCAAAGACTAGAAAAGGCACATAGATTGTATATCCAATGATTCAATGAACTCACGCGATATTATAATGTAGTATGATCGGTTTCAAAAAAATGTAGTATGATCCTGCCCTAGTTGAGTACAGAACAAATGACATCGATTTTTTTGTATAAACTACGCCGAAGGAGAATCGTTGACCAATTTGACAAGCAGCGGCACAACTTTTCTTATTTCTCAACAAAAATAAGTATCTAAGTTAGTGGCTGTAGCCAATCAACAGCAGCTTCACACGGTTTCTTTCTCCCTGATATTTGTGGAGCATATGAATCGATGTGCATCTCTTGGGTTTATTTATGTCGCTTGGAATCATCCGAGATTGTCAAAATAGCCGGGCGACAACAAATCTACATATAAATAGCCATTGCGTCGTCATCAGATTTTAAAATACTCGCCTTCGACTCCCTCAACAACTCAACCCCGAAAAGATCAAGGTGAGACAACCTGGCCAAAGTAGTACGAATAGAAATTGATTAATAAATTAAACAAACGAGCCAAATCAAATGGCATTGCAGCATGTCGAAAGAGTATTGGAGGTTACATATTTATATGCGCTAGCTCCTATGTTAGCACACGGCACATCTTCATTGTATAATGCAAAAGATGTACTCCCTCCATTCCGGTTTATTAGATGTATATGGCAATTCTCTGCGCCCAAGGTAGTCAGGTATTGGGTGAGGGAAAGAGATCAATTACCTTAATTGTGGCCTATTTGTAGGAAAACCAATGCAATTTTTAATGCTAGAATTCAGAACGGCATGCAAAATAGCAAAAGGCAGATTTCACACCGTGCATGCAAAAGGCAGCTACGCCTAAACTGTTTCCTCTCTCCCCCAATTAATTAGTTGGTGGACTAATTCCTCATTAATTGCTAAAATTGCATCTAACTTTTGGAAAAATCTGGTTTTGGGAATACATCTAATAAACCGGAATGGAGGGAGTAAAAGAAACCATTGACTTCTATTTGCCAAGTTCAAGTCTTGTCGAGAAGGACAATTAGTGTTTAAATACCACCACTAGATGAGGGGTTAGGTTTGGGGGCATGGAGTGAGATGGAATGCGACAATCATGTGTAATCATAAGACGGGGTGGAAAGGTTTTAGACTTTTTGTTGTCTGTTTGGTTGATGCATGGTATTAGATATTTTGACTGAACATAATAAATCCAAGTATTTTTTTTTAAAAGTCAAACAATTTGAAGGCCAATGTACAATCTAGCTACAAATTTACTGACCAAATGTATTACGAAGGTACATATTTTTTCTAGAGTGAATTTCACTTTTTACCCTATATTTGTGCATTTGTAACACATACACCCCCCCCCCCCCCCCCCCCATCTAGTGCAATTTTTGCCAAATACCCCGTCTAGCAATTTCAACCATGGGTTGTACCGCATTTTTAGCATTATGCATGTTTTGTTAGATAACACCAGGAGGTTAGGTTGATGTGATGTGACAACATATGTAAAAATTGGAGTGCATCATCGACGATCATGCCCACCCTTCTCTTCACCATCTACTCCATTCCTCGACTTTGGTCAGCTATTTTCGAGTCTCGGTCATCTCCTTGCACCTTCCCAACCGAAAATGCATAGTAAAAAGATGGAGTTTGGAAAATGGGTAAGTTTTACTTGATAGGGTAGTTGATGCCATAAATGCATAACTAGGGAGTAAAAAAGTGAAATTCACTCCATTTTGTTTATGTATTTTATAAACCCAAACTCCCATGAACTAGGGAGTAAAAAAGTGAAAAAAACAATGTCCTTTTTCTCTTTAATGCAATTCTAGTTGAAACATATAACTTTTGTGTTGCCTACAAAAAAAAGTTTAGCTTTTTGCAGGGCCGCTATTTCTTCACGAGCATATATTTTATATAAATATGTTTACACATGGTGTATATTTTGTAAAATAAATCATCATATATCACATAGTGTCGGTTGGCGAGATATTTACCAGTAGTTTTTTTTTCAAAAGCTCCACACAGGGTATATAGTGGAGGGAATCTAGCTAAATTGTACGCGATGAACTTTGATTAAGTCTCTGAACCAAAAGAACACATGTACCGCTTGGTATAAGTTATACTAGATGGTTTGTCTTCAGTTCAGTGAAGGGGCGCCGGTAGATAAAAATAGGCAGGAACCCCTTGTCGGCGTTGCCAGCCAGCCAGCCAGCCAGGATCCAAGAACAACCCAGCCGCAGTTTTGACGTCCGGAGTCGAGAGCCAATGGATGAACATGCGGAACACAACCGGAACTCGTCGATGTAGGCAGTAGCTTACCTTTACCGTCCCTGTCTTTCGAAGCAAACAAACATTTGCTTGACTGAGGACGACGCATCATCCACCGATCGGCTAGATCAGCTGGTGGCCCAGAAGTCTAGCTACAGAAGAGAAGATAGATAATCCGGGAATGATACCGTAAAGCATATTGCGGGTCGACGTCCGTGGATGCGATTCCCTTGTCCCGAATGTGCGATGCGGCGTGTGCTTGGTTGCGGCCGTGCCGTGGCACAGTCCACACAGACACTGAGACACAGAGGGTTCAGCGGCGGCGGCGGACAGAGCCGGGCAAGTTGGCCGTTGGTCCTGCTACGAGAGCGACCGGAGGTGCCCGCGCATCCACCGAAAAAAGCAGCAAATCTGCGTCGGACACAAACAAGATCCTCTCAGGAAGAAGAGAGCATTCTCTCCCCACGTCGTTTTCAAGGGATCCACGTCCGTTTCTGGGCTAGCAGAGTCTAGCACCAGGCCACCAGCGTATGCACATTTTTTGTTTTTGTTTTGAAACGAGCATATGCACATTTGACTGTGGAGAAAACACGATTTTTTCCTATAAGAAAACAGAAAGGATAAATGAGAGAAGAAACTGTGGAGCACACAGCTTCAAACGTCGAGTAGAAGATTTCGTCCATCGCCACGGAAATCACCCGAATGATTCCGTCTAGGCGTCTATCGTGTAAGCACAGAACACGCCGATTTGGGAAAGGTATGCAGGGTATATCCTTTGTGGACAGGACACCCATTAACGGCTGATTGGCGAGAAAAGTTCCAGGAAGGGAATTCGAGAAGCCACACGGTACGGCCGGGCGCTCGCGTGTACGACAAAACCGGGCACTGTTCTGCTCGCCACGTGGCAGCGCCGCACGAGCGTATGCAGGAGCCGGACGTCCCCGGCGTTCCGTACACCCCGTTGAGGCAATTTGATGGTTCACGCTTTCGTACTGGCTAGTGCTACAAATATCAGCGACCCGTTTCAAAACAAAAAAGATACAGCCGACCTTTATTTGTCTAGGGTTTGACATTCGTAAGTGTTATTTCTTATGAGAATGAGTTAACCTATTTTCCAGTCTACCATGACCATTGGATCCTACTATATATATTATGTAATCTGTATCTTTTAACTTCACGAGGAAAATATCATGACACTGGCTCCAAAGTCATGCAGTTGGCTTGTGCCAGCAACCGTGGACGACTCCGTAGGTACCTACCTACCTAAGAGCATCTCCAAGCGGGCTTGCCAAATCCTTGCCAAACGTCTGGACGGAAAATGAGCTAAAATAGCTACTCAAACAGGATGGGCGAAGCCTACCCAAATGTTCGGCCTGTCCGGCAGCCGCCAAACTCACCCCATATGTGGGGAGGGTTTGGAGGCTGTCGGATACACCCGGATAATCGCCACGTAGGACATGAACCACTTTATGTACTACTTGCTCTTTCTTTTTTCTTTCTCTCTCCATCCCCACCAATCACATGTCAGTGACAGCATAATTTGGAGTGTTTTGGGGTACATGATTAGAGGATGCCACTTTTCAGAGTTGTCAAGACACGTCTAGACGTGTCAGCGGACAATTTGGGGGCCGGATGGATATGCTCTTAGCAGGCGTAGTGTGAAGGAAGATCCCTCCCATTCTTATCAAATATATATCCACCGATCAACAACCAATTACGGAGAAAAGTTCCCGAGAGCAAAATTCAGAAGTGCATGCACAAGTCTCCCACGGTATTAACAGACGGGTGCTCGCAGCAGCCGTCCCCGGCCGGCGTTCCGTACACCCTCTAGGGACAATTTGACGATTCACGTTGTTGTTTAGTTGTACTGGTAGAGAGTAGTAGGAATTTGACGAGAGTGGCTTCTTCTCGTGAAAAGTAAGATAGCCGTTTTCTAATATAGCACGAAACTTGGTGAGAAAAAATCGTGGCGCCAGATCCAAGGTCATGGCATCGCGCATCCATGCCTACAACAATGGACGGAGTCCCCGGCCAGGCCAGGCGATCCATCCTGGATCGATCTGATCTGAGGCTGGCTGCATGACCTGATTAACAATTAATGGAGAGGAAGTGGTAGTACAACTACAACAACAGCTACATATCCTGCTGCCGACCACGCCACCCTGGAGCGGAGCCTCCCGACGCAAATGCGATGTGCATGCCCCCGTGGCGCGGACCGAGACCGATGCCAATCACCCGAGCGAGCACTCTCTGGCTGTCCACATGCGCATCCATCGCCCGACCGCCGGTGTGCCACTGTCAAATTTAATTCGCGGTTTGCAAGTGGCAGCGCTTAACTTAGTGCTAACTACGCTGGTTGTCGCCATCGGGTCTGGAAATAGAATATGCGCGGCGACCAAAGCGTGATCGAGCATTCGAGCTCGCCGGTCAAGGCATCGCGAGAGGGAGGGGGGCCACGCCGTGCTCGTGCTCGTGCTGCGACGCGGCCGGCCGCGCGGCGCCTCGATCGGCGGGGCACGATGTAGTACTACATGCAAGACGCGGTGGCCGGAGCGCGGCGGCGAACAGCGCTGCGCACCGCACGTGCCCGCTGGCGCGCCTTCAAGTGCGGGGCGCTTCGGGAGAGAGACTAGACTAGGATCAATGGAGATCTGGTGAGGGGACGCGACGGGAAGATGGAGGGAGCTGCGGAGCACGTTGGCGTCCTCGGGCCGGCCGATTATTGCACGGGCCACGCTGGATTACAAAGGGCCCCGCATTCTGTTTCCATCGAAGATCGAACTCTTGCCTTGTTTCTTTTATTTTTTGGCGGCAAATGGGGGTGGTTGCATCTTTTTTTTTAGAAAAGGCTGCGTATATTCAACAAAGTACCCAGTACAAAGTACGAAGTACAAGAAAAGAAGTACAATACGCAGAGGAACCAGATCCAGAGCAGAGCACAGCGACACCACCGGCGCCGGAGACGAAGAACGCTGACCTCCTTCTCGCCACCGCCCAAGGGAGCCTTTCTTGTTGAAGATCGCCGCAGAACCCACCCGCCGCGCAGCGACGGAGATTGTGCCGGTAAACGGACACGGCGAGCACCCTTTCCTTCGAGCTACACCACCTTGCCGCAGCCCGCTTCGTCGCCGACGCAGAGAGAGACCGCCGAGCTCGCCCGTCTCTGATTTCCACCCGCCAGATCCGCCGCCAGCGTAGATCCGACGGGAGGCGGAGGAACTCGAGCACCGCGCCGGGCCTCGAGCTCCCGCCAGTCAGGCGCGGCGACGGGGAGCCCCGGAGAGCCACACCGCCGGAGAAGACCGCCCCGACACCAAACCAACCACCGGCACCACCACCTCCTCCACAGCGCCGCCGGCGGAACCTACACCCTACCCTACCGTATGTACATGCCGGAGCCGGGGATCCCCCACCCTCCCGCCGCCGAAGCGGCCGGCGGAGGAGAGGGATCCCACGGCTCAGCGGCGGCGACGGCGGTGGATCGGTGAGGACGCCCAAAAAATCGCCTTTCTCCTCTACAGTGGCGGGAGGGGAAAGACGGGGTGCGGTTATGTTTTTTTGGGGTGGTTGCATCTTTATCTCGGCTATTTTTTTTATTTGAGAGGAAATGGAGATCGTGAACCACTTGCTTTCTGCCCTACCGAAAGCAACAGTAGCGTAGTTTAATGAGAACATGACCGTCGTAGTAGATATCACTGTTTTTATGTTAGCTCTATTTTAAGAGAAAAAAAGGAAGCACAGTATCAGCTCTTTGTTACTTCGGCCGCTTCAAAAGCTTCACAGGAAACCATATAAAAAAAGCTTCACAAGAAACAACACAATCACCTATTTTACTAAAACATACGTGGTGCCACCTACCCTTGATTCATTTTCTTGCCACCGATGGGATACTCATACAAATATAATTTTAGATCAAACCAATTGGTTTATTGTTTCTTCGAAGATACTGTGCACGCCACTTATATACAGCCAGGTCCATACCATTAAGTTTCATTACGACCTTTGTATTAAAAATAAATCACCAGTAAGCAACCACTGAGTTGGATGCATCAACTTATATCCTAAGCAAACCACGAACTTTCCAATTGAAAGGGTCATTAGTTTTTTTTTTATAACTGTAACCACCATAGACATGGCAGACATATCATCCCGCATTACTACTTGCTTTGATTTACTCCCATAAAAATGGAGATTTGACAACATCAAACCTTGCGAGATTCAACGGGTGTTGTTTAGTTCTTCACATTGGAAGACAATAACATTCTTTATAACCGACGCAACATATAATGCCTACATATAAGCCGTACATGCTTATAAAGTTTAATTGCAACGACCTTAATCAAGCGACCAACATATTCTAAGAACTTGCGTGATCACCATACACAAAAGGATAAACACCATATACCTAGATATATTACTTGAATGTTGTATCATATAAACTTATATTTACCATAGATATAAACGAGAGCAAAACAATGGAGCCTAGGTCTAGGATGCTGGTGATTTAAAAAATCAAAATTGATATTTAACAATTTAAAATAACTGAACTTTTTACAGAAATACCTAAAGATGATTTGTATGAACTTTTTTTTTAAATGTGTTGCTCTAATAGACATTAAAAAATTGATCTTCACATACTTTTTGATCTTCACAAAATTAATATCTCCAAATTAACACGTCATATACCCCACCGGTCCACGGCACTTTGCCCACTTGCCCCCGCCAATATCCTAATATTATTCTGGTCCACTACCCGCCACATCCCTCCCACCAGCCAGCCACATTTGATCCCCCTCTTCCACACCCTCCCCCACATATGGCACTGCCCCTGCCTCCCCTCCTGCTCTCCCCGTCTCGTCGCCGCCTCCTCACCCGCCGCCGCCGCCGACGCACCGCAGCCTGACCAACTCACCACCGCGTGGGGGTAGGTAGCTCAGATTCGGCATGGACATGGACCCGTCGTCCGCCGGCGGGGGCGACCTGTGGCCCTTCGACTCGCTCGCCACCTCGCTCTTCTTCTCCTCCGTCTCCTCCTCCCCGCCGCTCCACCCGCTGCCCGTCACCTCCTCCTCCTGGCTCACGCCGCCCTCGCCGCTATGGCTCTTCGACGACCGCCAGCTCATGCCCATCGAGGTCGCCGCCAGCGCGCAGCCCGAGGACGCCGCTATCCCCGCCGCCCCCGTCGCCGCCGACGACGCACAGCGAGCCCGCTCCGGTAATAAGCTCTTACTTACTCGGAATCATCCTCCGTTCGTCCCTTTTGCTTCCTGGATCGTACTACGGTTTGGAACGATTCGTCCGACGAGGTAGCAGCATATGCTTAGGGAGGCTCGTGATTTTGTTCCTATCCTTTGTTCGGTTTATCATTTGTTCTTCCGAATCTTTCTGCCTGCTCCAAAGCTGGAACAGTGGGGCATCTGGAATCTCGCTGTTATTCTAGTCGTTATACGACGCTAAACCTTATCTCTGCTGTACGATCCGCGAAGTTTCCAAGCTCTGTGTTTGACTTTTTTTTTTTGCCTTCTATTGGTACGTCTCTTGGTTGCAGTACAGTCCGCCTTATGAATTTCTAATCCAACACGATGGATAAAATGTCGTACTTACTGCTATAATTAGCTTTGTTGCAATGATAGGCTTGCCGCGTTTAATAGTGTTGTTAAGCCCGGCTAGCTGTCGAACTACGTGGGCCAATGCGTGGGTCTCTAATGAAAATGGTTAATAATATTGGTTGGTGGCTTATTGGATTCCACTAGAAGATGGGAGTATATGCATACGGAAAGGGGGTCATTTTTCTTGTATTCTTATTGCCTGACTCATTTACTTTACCTAGTGCATCTCATACTTTCCATGGTGCCCCTTGTTAGTGGTGGTATATATGATGCCTCCAATGCGATCTTTGGGAGTATATTTAGTAGATTTAGTGGTGGATTGTGACGCCACTGAATGTGCTAGATCTTATTCCTACTTTGAAGTTGTTGGATATGGCCTTTGCTTTGTCTCATTATATTATTATTACTGTGTAAACATCGATACATTACAGGTTAATGGCACTCGCAGTCACGCAACTCGTCACGTATGTGCACTTAAGTCACACTTCTCCAGAACGTGATTTTTTGATCACACATCTGGACAATTGGGTGCACGCAGGTCTCTGGGCCCACGTGTCAGTCCGTTTTGGACGGTAAATTTTCAGAAAACCCCCTGGAGTAATATAATTTTACAAAATGGTACAAAATTAGAAGGACCATTTTGTAAAATTAGGAGGACCATTTTGCGAAATATCTAAAAATACAGGGGGTTTTCTGCAAAATTACTTGTCCATGTCAGCACTCCCGCAACGGAAAACGGTCTGACACGTGGGCCCAGAGACCACCGTGCACCCACTTGTCCAGATGTGTGACCAAAAAATCACGTTCTGGAGAAGTGTGACTTAAGTGCACATACGTGACGAGTTGCGTGACTGCGGGTGCCATTAACTCCAGTTAACAAACTTGATAGCTGCCACAAATATGGTTGCCATTATCAAAATAGGTATTCCCTTGTCACATTAGTGCATGGTTTTACAGTTTAGACTGAATGGATGATCACGATAAAATGCATTGCTCGGATAATTTCCAATGCTATTCCTTCCTTATTTATATTCTTAGCCTAATTTCTCTAACAGTACTGCATTATTTTCTTCTAACTAGGGAATTTGGACATGCCAAGTAAGAGGATCGAATATCATAACAACAAATGGCAGATTAACTTATCTCTGCATGACGATAGCACAAACAGCTCTTGCTTGTTCAAGGAGAAGCTGACACATGCTCTCAGATACTTCAAGGAGTCGACAGATCAACACCTGCTGGTCCAGGTTTGGGCGCCGGTGAAGAATGGAGATCGCTATGTGCTTACTACATCAGGACAACCTTTTGTACTTGACCACCAGAGCATCGGGTTACTTCAGTACAGGGCTGTCTCCATGATGTACATGTTCTCAATAGATGGAGATAATGCTGGAGAGCTTGGGTTACCTGGGCGTGTCTACAAGCAAAAAGTGCCTGAATGGACTCCAAATGTGCAGTACTACAGCAGCACTGAGTACCCACGTCTTAACCATGCCATCAGTTACAACGTTCATGGTACTGTTGCCTTGCCTGTTTTTGATCCTTCGGTCCAATCATGTGTTGCTGTTGTTGAACTTATAATGACATCGAAGAAGATAAATTATTCTGAAGAGGTGGATAAAGTCTGCAAAGCTCTTGAGGTTGGTCTTTTCTTTCGTCTCTTGTGTTTTTTTCCTTCACATGAGCTTTCAGGTGAAATTGCTTTGATATATGGACAATGTATCTTTACCCATCAGTTGTGCAACCACGTGCATCATACTTGTTTTCGAATCATTGCCTCTTACACTTAAGTAATATGTTAATGTGACTTGCAGGCAGTAAATCTTAAAAGCACGGAGATACTGGACCATCCAAATGTGCAGGTGAGCATTCGATCAATATGGACAATTGATTTGTTTTGTCTGTTTCTTCTACTGTGGGGATGATTTATATGTTTCTTTGTGTATCCAGATATGTAATGAAGGACGTCAATCTGCACTGGTGGAGATACTGGAGATTTTGACTGTCGTGTGTGAAGAGCACAAGCTTCCTTTAGCACAGACCTGGGTTCCTTGCAAGCATCGAAGTGTATTGGCGCATGGTGGCGGTCTTAAGAAAAGTTGTTTGAGCTTTGATGGAAGTTGCATGGGAGAAGTCTGCATGTCAACCAGTGATGTTGCATTTCATGTGATCGATGCTCATATGTGGGGATTTCGAGATGCCTGTGTAGAACATCATCTACAGAGGGGACAAGGAGTTTCTGGGAAGGCATTTATCTATCACAGACCATGCTTTTCCAAAGATATCAGTCAGTTCTGTAAGCTCGAGTATCCACTTGTGCACTATGCTCGTATGTTTGGATTGGCTGGCTGCTTTGCTATATGTTTACAAAGTCCTTATACTGGTGATGATTATTATATGCTGGAGTTTTTCCTGCCACCCAGTTGTAGAGATGAAGATGACCAAAACGCCTTGTTGGAGTCTATATTAGGTCTGATCAATCAATGTCTCCGTAATCTAAAGGTAGCTGGTAACGGAGACTCCAACGAAGCTTCTCTTCAACTTAGTAATGTCATAATGATCGAGAATGAAGATTTCAAGGCAAATGGGCATTTTGAGAACCCTGAAGATTGCTTTCGTGAATCACCTGAAGGTGATACACATGGAGGAACCCACGAGTTTGATAAAGGGAACAGTAAAGTATCAGAAGGACATTTGTTGGCTGATGATATCTCTCAGAATAATGGCGCATCTGTCTCCAGGCCAAATGGTAGTGCCGCGTCTGATTCTTCATTGCTTCACAAAAATGGCAAACCCCCTGAAAGGAAACGAGGAAAGGCTGAAAAAAACAATCAGCCTAGATGTTCTTCAGCAATATTTCTCCGGAAGCCTAAAAAATGCAGCAAAAAGCCTCGGTGGTACGCTCTCAACTTCTGTTCACTTTGAAAATATAGTCCTCTTGAGGGCACAAATCAAACAAATTATCCAATTGGCTTTCTGGCGAATGTTTATTTCTTTTAAGGCTTGCATGGTAACAGAATGTTGCAACATGCAGATTTGAGCTTGTAGGTTTCATCCGTGTTGTTTTGTTATTCTATTTACTTCATTTAGAAAATGCCAATCTCAGTGTACTTGGCATTTGGGATTCTAGTTTCATTTTGTTGTTGTCATCACATCATGGGTGTGACACTTGTTACTGTTGAATTCAAAATTGGAGAACGTAGACTCAGTAATGAGCTGTGTTGATTTTGGAACAGAGATTCTCCCATGTAGCATTCAACACATCATGGTAGTCTAGGGAAATGTTTTGACAAATATTGCCACTAAGTAAACAAAGTCTGGGCTTGTGAATAAAAAATGACTATTTTGTAAGCCGGCTTTCTTAAAATTCTTCTTACAGCCAACTTCTTTTGACCTATTTGTTCTGAATATTAAGAAGAGTAGATGCATTGAACATCGAATGTTGTAACAGTATTAACAGTAGCAGGGTTGACACTGGATTCTTGGCATTAGCTAATATTTTTCCTGTTTAACAGTGTGTCCTACAACCATGAAGCGCATCTGCAGGCAACATGGGATTTCTCGTTGGCCATCCCGAAAAATCAACAAGGTCAACCGGTCTCTCTCGAAGTTAAAGCAAGTAATTGAGTCTGTTCAAGGCTCAGATGCTGCATTTAATCTGACATCTATCACAGGACCTCTTCCGACTATTCCCGTTGGTCCTTCATCAGATTCCTTCAATGGGAAAGCAAGTCAAAGTAAAGCAGAACCTTCAAATCCTGCGGTCGATGGTGACAGAGATTCATCTTTGCAGAAGTCACTAGAAAACGGTAGCCATTTGCAAGGATTTGAAGACGTTAGCAATAATGTCCAACTTGAAGCAGACAAAGCTTCTGTCTCGAGAAGCTCATCGGGAGAAGGCAGTATCAATTCACGTACTTCGGAGGGCTCATGTCAGGGAAGTCCTGCAAACCAGACATTCATTTGCCAGCCTATTGCTTCGACTTTCTTGGAACCACAATTGAATCTAGAAGGGTTCACAAAAGAACCTTTCCAAGAACCAGAGCTGCCACTTTCCAGAATGCTCATTGAGGATTCTGGTAGTTCCAAAGATTTGAAGAATCTCTTCGCTTCAGCAATTGACCGGCCAATGTTTGCTCCTCCCAGCAATTTTGGGCCGACGCAAAATTCAGGGACTGTGATGATAAAGGCGAGTTTTAAGGAAGACATCATAAGGTTCCGCTTCCCGTGTTCCAGCAGTGTTATGGTATTGAAAGATGAAGTAGCGAAAAGGCTGAGGATGGATGCTAGCATGTTTGATATCAAGTACCTTGATGATGACCATGAGTGGGTGAAGCTGGCGTGCAATGCGGACTTGGAAGAATGCGTGGAGATCTCCCGGCATTCACGCAGCCATGTCATCAGGCTATTAGTTAGCGACATTACAGCCCACATTGGTAGTTCTTGTGGAAGTTCCGGTTGATACACCAGTCGACATGTTTTAACTTTTTTTCAGTGGGTAAGTACAAGTTTCTTGGTCAAAGAAGTCAGTTTATCCTGTTGTTAAGATAGTCCTGTTGCTAGATAGCATTAGCAGCTTTGCTTGTGTTCGATTACACTACTACCATTTTTTGTTGTACGAATATGTGTAACTCTGCAAAACTCACGTGTTGTCAATGCTGTACATATTTAGCACGTGGTGCTGGTAATTCTGGTGGTACAGTTAAAGACCGAAGTTGTAATATGACTCTGTTGTCCAGAAATTGAACAGTTTTGGAGAGTTAGTACTTTTTCTTCATTTTCAATTACCCTCGTCGAGTTTGAGCCTTTTGAGGCTTGTTTGGTTCATTACTCCCAGTTGTGAGGTCTTAATTTTTCGTTCCTTTTTGTTGGAGAAAATAAGTGCTAGTTTTGTTGTATCTTATCCAGTTAGTACTACATAAAATTGAGCTATACTGATTCTTGGTGTATAAAATCCAGCTGCAAATCGTAGACCTGTCATTGTTCAGGAATTGTTATTGCATTGCACCATTCGTTTTTTGAATATGGCGAGAAGTTTCCAGTTGGAATAGTCGCCATTTCTTTCCCAACATATATTTCCTTTTCATGCCAGCTGTGCTGAGTTATGCATGATCAGGGCCTACATCGACAGATGTATGACAATGGGGAAGAGGAATACCACATTTTCCAGAACCATAGATAAAAGCGAAGACTCGATAACAAATGATTTCTGCAGTTTTATGTGCGTTGTGGCGCTCCACGTCGAAGTTTGTGCAGCACCACAAGTTGTACCACAGGTATAGTTTTTTTTCTTAGAAGAGGGGGTGCGGATCCTCGGCCTCTGCATCGAGTGATGCACACAGCCTTCCGCAATTATTTAACAACACCTTACAAGAGGAATACAAAGATCAACCCGAAGGAAACCACCAAACTAGCGACGGCTCGCTACACCTACAACCCTGATGAAGGGGGTGGAACAATCAGAACCGATGCCCTGACCTTACGCACCAACGCACATCATCTAAATCCGGAAGCTTCAACCCGGCCGCCCGACAGCGCGCCAGAAACACAAACCGGTCCAGCCGATCCTCAGTGCACGCCGTATGCGCACAACATAAGCCGCTGCCACCATCTATCACCATCCCACCTTCACCTTTAGGAGCGATCAAAGAGCGATCAAACGCGATCACCTTGCAAGACCTGTCATCGGCCTCACCACGACGCCAGACAACTCTACCATCCTAAGTGAGTCCATCATCGTACGCTTGTCGTCGAGACCCCACTGCGCCACGCTGCCGAGACTCGCCGTCGTCAACGCGGAAGATGAAACCGCACCACTTCTTGCAACCTCCCTCCAGCAGCTGCTCCAAAAACAACGCCCTCAAGAGGTATAGCTATTGACACAGAAGCCCAAGATTCGGTGAGGAGCTAGTCAGCCAGCACAGCACAGGGAAGCAGAACCTTCAATCAAACCGGAGGAATACGCATGGGCATGTCATGAGACTGCAACAACCTTTACCCTCCTCCTGCCAGGGGCAAAAAAAAAGGAGCCACCCACTGAGGAGAACTTTATTTCAAATCTTTATCGAATCTCTTATAATTAGGATTACATGTACACGTTTGACCCCCAAAAAATCATGTATATGCACATGCCCGGATAACGACCCAGACGACTGACATCGACGGCAACGGCATGCATTGGTGCCCGCTCCTGAAGTTCAATCTAGCTAAAAATGTTCTCGCATCCGACATCTTCCTAACAAACTTGGTAAACCGGTTCCAGTTGTGTGACTCGAACAAGCTTTTGTTCATCCTAACGTAGTTGAAGGAAAAAGATGTACCCGAAGTACCGCCTGAGTAGAGCCTCGAGCTTCGTATCACCTGGGTCAGCGACGTGTCATCCAGCCTTGTCACGGAATTTTCACCATTGAGCGGTAGATTACATATTTTGGCAGCTGCCATGAGTTGCCGGAGGGTCCCTTCAGGACTGCTCTGGGAGTTGCTTCTTTCTGCATCCCTCAGGTCAAAACAACTGCAGCACAAGGCGGCTTTGTGTCTAGAGAACATTTGAGCAATTGGAAGGTAGCCATCTCTCAGTAGTGTGTTGTAGTAACCAGCTGTCAGCTCAGATGGGTGTGAATATGTGTAGTAGTGCCAATGTATGCCAGAAACCTTCCCTGAGATGGTCACACCAGTGCCAGAAAAGATTGCATCAGCGACCGTGCATAACCTCTCTCCATGAAGAAGAAGCATTCCTGAATACCACTCGAGGAAAAATCGACCATAAGGTGTATTCCAGCATCCTCCATCGTCATGGAAAAAGTTAGTCTCTTCAGGGTTTTGCCGCGTGCCATCTGTGCCAGCCGGCCCTCCTTCTCCCCACTCTTGAATCCCAAGAATCCGCGCACGAGCGTTCAATGATGCTTGCATGAACTGTCAAATTACAACACAATAAAGTGATCACAACACTATCCTTTTGATGCTATATGCCAATCCGAAGGGCCACACGGTAACACAAAGGAGATTACCATTTCATAACAGAAAATCATTTATTGAGGCTTAACCTATGAAAATGCAAGTGCATTGTTTTCTCTGTCTAGTTCAGTATTACGTCCTCGAAAGGAAAGAAGGTAATGCATAAGAATGTGGCCATCGCTTTGCCTTCAGCTCACGAGCTTAGAAACTGGAGCTAGGGTAAAAGAACAGGTTATCTTTGCGCTCTCCGCCTGTTGGTTCTTGTATAAATTAAAGGCCTCCATACAAACGGAAGTATGATATAAGCTGAAGTACGAACCAAGTGAACTTTGAGACTTCAGCAGTGTACCTTATTGAGGTGATAAGATTAGGGAATTTTTCACTAATCATAATGGATGTTCACATCATATACGTCCAAAAATGGATGTTCACTAATCATTAAAAGAAATGTCCATATTGAGGTGATAAGATTAGGGAATTTTTCAGAGTATACCTTGTCATAACATTGAAATTCTCCAAGTTCGGATGAGCTGCCTGGCTGATTTAGCTTCTCAGTTGGGCATGACGGATACCTCAGCTCACCTCCTGGGCCCATTCCAACTTGAACTTCCTGCAAGACAATAATTTTAAGGGGCTTACAACCTCTGGTGTAAAATTAGCATGTTGTGTTAAATACCAAATGAGAGCACATACTGTCACTATAGCCCCAAGGTAGTCCTTAAAAGTGTCGCGAAAGCTCCTCATGAAGTCTGAATAAGCTTGCATAGGTGATCTTCCCTTCAGAAGTGGAAGAATGTCACATCCCAATGAGATGTATTCTTTATTTCTCCGTTGGTATCTATCAGTATATGACAAGTCTGGCATCTTCTCCATCTCCTCAAGCACCCATTGTGGAAGAGGTACCCTGAAGTACGTATTTTATCCAAAAGATAGCAAGACTGAGAAATTTTGTGAATAAATGCTAGTTTATTCTCACTTGCCACTATGGCAGCAAAAAGAATGACGAAGTAGCTTGGTTTTACAAGAACAAAGGATTAAACTGAAAAGGCAAGATAGTGAACACTGCAGAGTGGAAAAAGGATCAATGTATTTTATCAAGTGGAACTCTGACACAATTACATCTGGCTTCACAGTCCATATAGATTTTAAAGTATGTTATACTGAATAATTTCTCGATTCCAATATCACCATTTGGGGTGGATCATTTAGGAGCGCAAAAGCTGAACCATTTGGCATGCTGGAAACAATTTTTGGCCACATTTCACCAATTAAATGGTTGGAGAAAAGCACCACAAATAAATGTCAGCCACCTTTAATTTACACAGTTGCATCAACGAACTACAACTGATACACGACGGTCACACAACAAGCAACATCCAGTTCTAATTTTTCAAAAGTTCGTATCGATTTGGATGGACCCACACTACCACAGTTCGATAATGACTTGGACTTGGGTAAAAAAATGTATGCTAGAAATAAAAGGTTCCTAGAGATTTTTTGGACGCTCATGGTGAACAAGAGCTAGACAATTTTTATGAAAGGGGGCATATATTCTAAGAGCTGAACACCAAAGAGAGCTAAAATGTAATGCACAATTCGATTCAAAGAGGCAGGAAGTAATTCCTGGTGTAAATGTAACAGATCCTCTGTATCAGCCATCATAATCATTGTATTTGTAGTAATCATTATAATGATCGACGGCACAAAGATGACTTAGTTTTAAGCTTTTCGTCACCTTGAGTATAAATCTTTAAGCTTCATACACATTTTGCTCCTTCTTCACTTTGTTGTGGAGACCGGCGTGAGCCCTAGGAGCAGAACTAGAAAATGAAGGAGCAGGAGCAGTCAATGGAGCAAAAACAATCCAGGAGGAGGAGTAGGAAAGACACCAGAAGAGGATATAGCAATAGCTACGTCCATGCATGTTCGGAATCCATATAATGGAGTTCTTGTGTTAGGAAGCAAGTCAAAGGTAACTTGTGGTTAATGCTACCCTGGACAAGGTGGACCTGTGGAAGCTAGCAGAAACTGCTGCTACAAGCATGGCCTCCCGATTAGGGGTGGTGTTTTAACTTAGCTAGCAGCATTTCTTCTTCGGATATCTTTGATTTTGTTTTTCTTTGATAGCTTTCTTTGGTTTGCCTTGCTTAGTTAGGCCTTTTCTTCGTTCTGGGACCTATGCTCGGTTGAGGCCACGGTGTATGATCTGTAAATCTTTATGGTTTCTTTGCACCTTCTATTAATACACAAAGTGCAAGTTTCGACATGAGTTCGAAAAAATGTAATGTAGAGTGAGAGTGTGGTCAATATTGTTCACTAAGGAAGAAACAAATTAATCCCCTCTCCACCAGTTGCTATTCGCAACCCCTTCAGCATCACTCTTCTACCCACTACACTACATGTAATGGCACACCGCAACACCTACTCGCCAACGACAATCTCGTCGGACCAGTGAATCATCCCTAAGTCTTTCCAGCAACAGTGCACGGTAAGTATAAGAGCATGTATATATGGCTTCCGAGGTGGAGAAGCAGCAGTCAGACAATGACTTGAGATTAGTTATGCTATCTCAGCAAGCAGTTAAAGCAAAGTCTAACAAAACTCCACAAGAAATTGGTGGAAGTACAATCAGGATCTAACACGGATAGATGGATATGTCAAACACCGAGAAACCCGCGATTGACTTTGCCAATCGCAACAAGACTCTCAAAGTCACAACAGGGCCATCTGATCCGAGAAGTGAATACGACAACACCAATTGTGAACCTTACTGAGTTACTGACACCAACTCTTGTAAAGACCGTACTGCGATTACATGGCTTCCGCAGCAGCTGCTACTGAGCTTGACATAGTTCATATTGCCGTTCCTGCCTGTAACTCCACTAGTGCCATATAACACTAATACTAGACGGGTTCTTCGCTACTAAATTGCAGTCCCTACATATGACGGCCAGAAATATGTTGGTTTGTTTAAACCGATGTGAACAACTTTTGGGGCGAAAGAATACAGAGCATCATAAGGTTCGGTGTCTGCTTATGAAATGGGACAATGAGACCACTAAAATACACACACACATAGTTTTCTAAATTAAAATGCCTAACCATAATGGCATTTAGTGCTTTGCAGGGCAATTAATTGCATGCCATGTTGTTTTTCTTTGGGAAAGGGAAGATCCCCTGCCTCTCCAACTGCATGTCATATTTGGAAAAGGAAAACTGTTTTTATCCAACCTAATTTTCAGCTTCCCGACATAGTTTAGAGCGCGACAAACACGATAAATACTTCTTTAGTCCTTGTAACATGTATCTCACATATTAAAACAGAATGATCCTCGTGAATATCAGACTTAACTCTTAAGAAAAATACAGTTTCTACCCAACTTGCCAAGATTCACATTAAAACATGTCAGGGTCACATCTAGAAGCTTTTTACCACCTCTATAAGTCTACTGTCACCACACAACTCATGCTGCTGTGCTAAATTGCATATTTCCTCTAGGGTCAAAATGCTATATAATCCATCTGGAAAGATCTAATTCTACATCCACTGATACATCACATAAACAGTTGCAAATAGCACATATAAGTTTCTGATATGGTAGCAATATTCAATTATGTAAATACAGCATGCTATTGTGGTAATTGCATGATCTACTAAAATTTATTATAGCTCAACCACACTTGTATAACCAATCTAAACTCGCAAAATGGGTTTAAATGCAGTCTTATCCTACACATGTAGCAATGAGAGCTTCAGCATGATGTCTCTAAGCACAGTGAAATATCAGTTCATTTACATCTAAAACCAAAATTGTTCGGCTCACAAGCATATACAGGCGGAGAACCTTACAGAAGAACAGCAAGACAAATAAGTGTTTAGAGCGGAGGGCAGAAGCGAGACGGACCAGAACGGGTCTTGCGGCCCGGCGCCGCACTGGTGGAAGGCGAGGATAGCGCGGACGCGGAGCCCGTGGCGCCGTGCCATAGCGGCGAGGTCGAGGTACCCTGCCCAGTCGTACTCCCCGGGTCCCCGCGCTCCACGAGGCCCCACCACAGCTCCACGGCCACCCCCGTCACCCCGGCGCTCGCCAGCGCGGCGAGCGAGGCCGCCATGGCGCGCCTCCGCGCCACGCGCCCCCCGGGCCCCACGGCGTCGGCCGGGAGCGTGACGTATACGGGCGCGCCGGGGGGCGTGGTAGGCGGGGGAGGCGGCGAGACGTAGTGGATCTCGCCCCCTCCCCCGGCCCCGCCTCCGGCAGGTCCGTAAGAGGAAGAGGAGTACGACGAAAACGAAGCCGAGGAGGAGGAGGATGCCGCCACGCGGACGAGTGGAGCGCGGCGGAAGCGCAGTCCGGGGCAGGGCACGGCGGCGGATACGGCGAGGGGAGGATGCGGCGGCGCGGTGATCACCGCCATTGCAGTGGAGCGGTCTCGCTCCGCTCCGCTCTGGCGAGTGCGGTGATGGCGACAACGGTGGCTTGTAGCGCGGCAGTGGTCCGAGAGAGAGAGCTTGGAGCTTCCGTCGCCGCCCTTTTGTTGCTTTGGGGAGGCTGGTTGGCCGGTGTTCAGCTACTGCTCCACGCTAAACAACGGACGGTTTGAGTTAACCGGAGAGTGAGATCTTCTCAGGGAATGGAGGCAAAGCCGGGAAATATCAGGATGAACCTGGGTACATTTGCTCCTGCCCAGGACGAGGACCTTCCGAATGTTTAAAAATTCCGAAAAAAAATGGAGACATGCATACACATGTATGCAGTAATAGTACAAAATTTCGTGGAGAAACGATCTTTCATTTGGCCTGTGTAAAAAAAAAAATCTATGACGTATATACACTGCTATACAGCAGTACTGTAGCATTTGCAAATTTGTCTTTTTTACGTAGCCAACGTAAATACAAATTCTTCACGAAACTCACTTGCCGGCGCATTGGATTTGCATTACCTATGCATATGATTTTTTACAGATTTTTTTGACTTTTCAAAAGTGGTTTAAATCAAGATTTTAAAAAAAAATAGGCAGGAGCAGGTGCCGGTTCACTTTATTCACTCTCGGCAAAGCCAAGCTAATTTCTACTCTCCCCGAGTTTTGAGTGGATGGTAGATTTTCTATAAAATGTTCTCCTAGTATAAAGTATTTCTAGGAAAAATTCTATAGCATTTACTCATACAAACCAAACAAGCATCATAGGAAAAAAATGGATTTAATCCTTCAAAATTCCTACGGAAATCCTTTGATCAAAGAGGCCAGGACTATGTTTTATGTTTGGTCGACTTAGACACTGTTATTTGTTGACATGAATATTTCTCATAATTTGTACAATTGTACAAAACCTGAAGTTTGATTGGACTGTTTACATAGTAACTTATACAGATACTCACTCTGTAACAAACTATAAGATTTTATAGGCTTTCTGCATTTGTCCTTATCCGTACACATATAGACATGTTTTAGTGTGTTATTTCACTACTTTAGGAACGAATACGAACACAGTAAAAAATCCTAGAATTAAAAGTCAACATTTTAATAGAGAGGGAGCAGTTATTTACTGAGTAGAGATTTCCTGCTCCCAAACTCATGCTCCCTCTACTGAAAAATAAAATAAAATATCATGTTTTAAAAAAAATGAACAAATATACCTATTATTAATACTGTTACACATGTAAATCCTGATTCGAAATAGTTTATATTTTGAGCTACACATAACAGAAATGATAAATGCGTGGATCTAAATGTGCAAACGTTTAAATCTCCAAAATATACAATAGTTTTTCTTTTCTTGTAGCTCAGAATATAAAGTATTTAAATCAAAATTTTGCATGTTTGTCGGATATATCATTGACAACATGCATGGGTTTTTACAATTTTTAAAACTTACAAATATGCTTTGTAATTTCTTTACTGAAACTCGGGAGCAAATTTGACTCTGTTATTTCTCATGTGTCTCCGAAACGGCACAACTTTTTTTTTCTGCCTTAGTTTGTTCACTTCTTTGAGTATTCACGGTCTATCTTTTTTTACATTATATTCAGGTTTCTTGGGACAATGGAACTTTAATCTTTTTAATTTACGTGAAGTTGTGACATCTATAAGTAATGCGATCTCTAATGTAGACCCCACATGTGAGTAAAATTTTGATGATACTTCCTTCAAATATATTGAATGATTATTTTTATGCTCTTTCTCTCTGTCTTGTTTTACCTCTTATTAGAGGTTGCCTCTAAAGGAAGAAGTAATTATTGTCCCTATAGTTAAGAATTACATATTTGCTATACACATTTTATTTGTCTTTTTCGGACATGCCACATATGGTCATATCTTTGAATGAAACTTTGTGGGTGCACAATAAACAGCATAATCTATGTCCTTGATTTATTTCATAATTTTCGACATCCAACAATGGGGTGCACTTTAGGTCTTTCTCCTTTTGCATATGTCACATATGGCCAAAACTTTCGACAAAATCAATGGGCGAACAAGACACAACATAATCTATGTTCATTATTTATTTCGCAACTTTTGGTAACTCTAAAGTGCAGCATCCGATAATGGGGTGTGGGCGCAACTAGTTGCGAAATATCCACACTCTGTATTATTGATGTTCAGTTCTGTACCTCTCTCGGCGCAATTTGCACCCTTAACGAAATATTCTGAATTTCGCAAACGTTTCAGGAAACAAGTTCAAATCATGGCACTAGTGTTTTTACTCCATGACAGGCCTAGAGTACCACACCTTTTCTTTAGATGGAAGTAAGCAACGGTTCTGTTCCTGATTGCTTCCGTCCCCAGCAATTTGAGTCCACACACCCTTTCCCATCATTCTTGATGAGGTTTGTTTAGTTCAAGTCTCAAGAAACGAGGCAGTCTATCAATTTCATAATTTAAGATGATAACAACTCCATTGACTGGTAGAGTAGAATTTATCGCATGCTACTACCACACCTAGTCGCGCACACGTATTCAAGTCCCTAGGGACGCCCTTCACCTATTTCTTGCATGGAACAGTGCGCGGTCCATACCAAACATCATCAGCCTTCAACACTTCTCCGGTTCTCCCCTCCAACCTCCCAACACCTAAGCACAGCTCCGTGGCCATGGCCAAAGCACGGCGGTTCGTCCCCGTCGTGCTGAGGGTCACGGCGGCGGCTGCGGCCGGCATCGCGGCTATTGTCATGGCCACGAGCCACCAAACGACCGCCGTCTTCGGTGTGGAGGTGCAGGCCAAGTTCCAGTACATGCCGTCCTTGGTGTAAGTTTACACCATCAACCTACCGACCGTTCGTCCGTCGTGCCGGCCGGTGTCGATCGCCATGGTTAACTGAACACGGCGTACGCGTGCCCTGCAGGTTCTTCGTTGCAGCGAACGTCATCGCGTGCGCCTACAGCCTCGTCGTCCTCCTCGCGCCGACAGCGCCGAGCCCAGCCGCGATGCTGGTGCTCGTGGCCGACGTGGTGAGTTCTTGCGCGGGCGAACGCCGCCGTGCGATGCATTTCCATTCTTTTTTCTCACGTGGTTCATGTCTGAGCTGCAGATGCTCGGAATGGTGCTCACCGGCGCCGCCTCCGCGGCTGCCGCCACATCGGTCCTCGGCAAGAACGGGAACAGCCATGCCGGCTGGCAGCCGATCTGCGGGATAATGAGCACTTTCTGCGACCATGTCACGGGAGCTCTCGCCTGTGGCTTCGTTGCGGTCGCCCTCCACTTCCTCGTCCTTCTGTATTCCATTTACACGGTCAATAATAGTTAAACATGTTACTTTTTCTGCCGTTTCTTGCTGGTTTTTCCTGCGTGAACCGAAAAAATCAAACTGCACGGTGTCTCAGATTCCTACCATGAGAACTTCAGTTTCGTTGCAATTTTTTAGACTTCAAATTATGCTATATATTGCATTAATTGGTAGAACTAACATTTCATCAATATGACCTGTACATATACAGATAATATACTGTGGAATAAATAATCTTCTGTGATCTTGAGACAGCAAATGTTCTTGTCACTCTAAGCTGGCCAGGATGGATTTTAAATCTGATTGTATATCTGGCAATAAGGTAACAGTTGGTTGAGATGTCACTATATCGCTCTGTTCGGCTACAATGTTTTGTGTTGAGTCAACGGGGAAGATGGCAGGATATCCCTGTATCTATCAATATATCAAGGCTGAGCTCCTCAGCCTCCCCTCATAGCTTCCACGTCGCCCGAATTATCTGGGCCGTCAGTAGACGCACTTCTACAGTGCCCGAACCCTCCGCGCCGTGCGATCTGGCCGTCTTGCAGAAAGATACACGCGACGCGAGAAAATCAATGCGCGGTCCAGCTTCTAACGCTGTAAGGGACCTGATTGTAATTCGGAAAACATCCAAGGACTTTCTTGCAAAAAAAACCCCACACCTCCTCCTTCCTCCTCCTTCCTCGCGCGACGGCCGGTCGCCGCGCGGGCGCCGCCGCCCGCCGCCGCCAGCACGGCCCTCCCCGGGAGAATCCGCCGCCACCGGACGCTCCGCCGTCGCCGTCCACGCCTCCTCGCCGGAAATCGCCCGCTGGGTCGCCGCACGGCCGCCGGATTCGCCGCCGGCGCGTACGCTGACCCCCGCCGCGTCCGCGCCTCGCCGGCGCCGCTCCGACGACGCAAAATGGGCGGCGCCGGCATCTACGGCCACCCCGCGACGACGCGCACCCGACGCGCGCCGGCGCGCGTCCCAATTCGCGCTGCCACGGCGCCGGCGAGCGCAACTCCGCCGCGGCCGATCCGGCCCTCCCTGGCCACTGTGACGTCACACTGGGCCCAGCATGTCAGTAATTTTTTTTTCCCTGCTCTTCTTTGCCTCTAAATGTTACAAAATATTTTCCACAATCAATAGTTCAACATCTATCCAGCCCAAATAAAAATAAGGAAAAAAGAAACAAAATTTCCAAAAAAAAATCTACCTACTTACAACAAAAATACAAACTTAATCAAAATTTCAGCTTCGCAAATATTTAGATACAACCTAAAATAATTCCCTCTGATTAAATGAAGATGAATTTTAAAAATACTTACGTAGTGTACTTTCACTGAGTACACTGATTATGGAGGTCAACTAAATGTGCCAACATACGAACACACAAAAAATATAATCATTTCCGAAAATCATTTCGAACCACAAAACAAGAAAAATGAAATTCCATAATTGATCATCCGAAAAATGTATTACACTCAAAATATCTAGAATAAAACAAACAATTTACATCACCAAGACAAAAGTTCAATTTTTTTTTTTTTTTGTATTGCTGGATAATTGGATAAATTCGTGAGAAACACACAACCATGTCGGACCATTACAATCCAAATTCTAAATTTGAACATCAATTTTGAAATCTCAAAATATAGAACTTGAACTTAACAAATTTGCAGAATCCTCACAGCATATACGGTGAAACCATCAATTTTGAGACCTAAAAAAAAATAACATTCAAACTAAACAAATTTGCAAAAATCTCAAATTTTAACTTCGAGTCTTCCAAAATTATAGCAATCTTTCAAGCCTCTCCATTCTACAAACGTGAAAACATCAATTTTGAAATCCGAAAATATAGAACTTAAACTTAACAAATTTGCAGAAACCTCACAGCAAATACGGTAAAAACTTCAATTTTCAAATCTAAAAAAAAAATTCAAACTTAACAAATTTGCAAAAAAAAATCTCACAGAAAGTTACACAAACATTCCATCCTGCACAGAAAAATAAATAAATAAATATACACGTATATATATATATAAATAATATGCCCACACATCAAAATCCAATCTACACACTTCAAAGATGTGGACATTTTTCAAAATTCAATTCTACCGCTATAACACGTCAAACAGATATGAATATTTCAAAATTTGACCTGCCTTCCAAATCTAACCATTTTACAAACGTAAAAATAATATAAATCTAAAAAACTTTCCAACTTCACTAATTTCCAAATTCTAAACAATTTCCATACACAAACACTCTTTGCACTCTGACAATTCACAAACATACGTAATTTTCAAATGCCGCGGATTTCAAATTTCGAATTTACCGCCGCACCAAATTTACCTAGTATCTATCTATATATAATGGCTGTGGTCTTCAGCGATCAACTGATGCGTACACGTGTACTGCTACTGTAGATGACCACATGCGTGTCTACAGTGATTTTCACATCTACAGTGTTCGCTTTTTATTCCCATATACAAGTCGCTGTTTCATCCTACTCCTCGGTCTCTCCATTACCGCTTCGACTGTGCCGTAGGTCTTTCGTTCTCTTTCCTCTCCGTTGCTTCGGATTCTGCCTCGGACATTCCGATGAGAGTATCGTCGACAATCCTTCCTGTGAGTTCCTCTTTCCCTTCGATCTAATTTCGCTTTTTATCTTCTGTTTTTTTTCCCGATTCTGCTATAGTGTCGCCGGCTTTGTTGTGGTTTCTCTCCCTCCCCTGTCCCCTTCTCCTTCTTCCTGTTTTTAAATTCCTAGGGTTTCTTCATTAGATCGATTTTTTTGTTTTACCTTGTAGGTTCTCCATGCATTCACACTCTGTTGACGTATCTGTTCTGCCTCGGCGACGCCGTGGTCTGCACGAAGTGATTCGCCGATCAGCCGCCGGGCGGCCACCACGCGGGCGTGCTTCATGTCCTGCTCCTCCTTGTGGTGCTCTTCAAGATGACGCCCATGATGTTCCTGCGTTTTCCGTTGAAGGTATCGCTGCTTGGTCACATGGCGTTTATTTGTATTTGATGATATGGATGGATGTACAGATATTTTCTGATCTTGTGCTCAGGTTTAGCCATTGAACTGCCCTCTGTTGATGTTTCGGATGTGCCTCAACGGCGGCGGGGTTTGCATGAGGCGACTCGCCGACCTGCTGCCAGCCGGCCGCTGCGCGCGCGTGGACGCCGTCGTCCCTCTCGGGAAGCTGTTTCTGGTGATGCCTCCCGTTCTGCTGAAGGCAATGTTGTCTGCTAATGTGTCGCTGTGTCCATGCCTGACTGTCGTGTTTGTTCTTTCCAACTGGTTCTTTTGTTTATGTAGGTGCTCAAGCTGAACACCGTCGTCGTGGTCGTTTGTCTGCTCCGTCGTCTGTAGCAGGGATTCGTCGTCGTCGTGGATTGGATGATGTATCATCTGCTTCCCCTGTTCCTCGGCGTCGTCGTGTCTCTTCGTCCGTTGGTCCTTCTTCTGTTGGTACTACTGTTTCCGCTGATGTTGCTCATGTTAATTATGCTGCTATTGATGGATTGGATGGTCGTGGTGTTGTTCCATCAACGTTCTCTCAAGATGATATATGTACGCGGCGCGATATTTGGCTTGGCAAGCGTCCCATGGGTATTTCCTTGCACTTTTTCCTCTTATGCTTTTACTGCATTGTTAGTGGATATTAGTATGACTTAAATATGGGTTATAGGCCATTTAGTCTATGTTTGTCTTGGATTCTATTATAATTAATACGCAAGCGATTGGAAGATGCATTGTAGGTTTTCTCAAGTATGTATTTATATAGATTGGGCTTCATTGTACAAACAGATTTGTATTTTAGAATTAATTTTCTTCACTTCTCTAGGACATACTGATGCTGTGGAGTGCCAACCGCTACAGCGTGGTGAATGTCATGGCTCTACGTCTGCTGTTGGATGTAAGCCATCAGAATATTTTCATGGGTTTGCTTCTTCAGGTTAGATTCTTATATTTTGACTAATCTTCACTTCTTCATGTAAAAAGGAGAAACTAAACTTTCCTTTTCTTTGTTTAATTGATTTTCTTCAGGTGGTTTACAGGACCACGCCGTTGTTAGTGCTGATGATTCTTCTGATGGTTGTGCTAACATTATGTCCCGTTTGTCGGCTGAAACGTCTTGGGCTCCTTTACCTGGGTTTTGTTCGGCTTCATTTGATGACGGTCTGTCTTCCTTTCATGACGCTGCTCCGTCTAATCCTATGACTGCAACTTTTGCCTCTACGAGTTCGCAGCCTCAGAATCGTGCTCCTGGTGTTGTTTTTTACCAGTCTGTTCATATGCTTCAAAATGGGGATTCTTTTGGTATGCTTTTTTACTGTTTCCCTCTACTTTCTCGAATATTCAAATCTTCTTTTATTGTTTTCCTGTCGGCCTATTTTTATATGTACACTCAGTTTCTCAACATTGTTGTGATCTTATTTTCCTAAATGTATTGATGTATTTTCCCTCCTTTGAAACTATAGTTGCCGGAACTCCATTTGTTCCTGCTTGGCGTGCTTCTGCTAACCGTCGGATGCGTATGAACATCAGGAGACATCGTGCATATCTAGCTGCGGGTTATCGATTCCGTGGCCGCCTGCCCTTATCAAACGAAATTGTCAACATACTAAAACGTAAGTTTATATTTTTATCTTATGTTTGGATGTTTTTATGAGGTTTTGTTCATGCTTTGATTCCACTTTGCATTGGTATATCTACAGGTGAATGGCGTGATAGGTCATACGCCGGTTACCCCCATCATGTGTGTAGACGATGTGTTGCTTCATTCTGGTATAAAGAGCGTTGTAAAAGTCTTAGTACTGAGAGGAAGGTTAAGAAGGTTGTTTATACTGGTTGTTGCCGTGGCGGAAAAGTCTCACTTCCTGTCTATCCTGCTTGGCCATCTCCATTATCTAAGTTACTTCGTTTCGATGGTGGCGCTCAGTCCAAAAAAATTATGCGTTTGATTCGTGAGTATAATTCTATGTTTGCCTTCACTTCTCTCGGCGTTCATATTGACAGAAGTGTTAACGCCGGAGGCAGACCATATGTTTTCAAAATTTGCGGAGTTGTGTGTCACAAGATTGGCTCTTTGTTGCCCCCATCTGAAGATCATGTGCCTAAGTTTTCTCAACTATACATTTACAATACTGCACACGAATTGGATCGACGGATGCAACTATTCTCTACTGATGAGACCGAAGGAGATGATTTGGCGAAGTCTGCTATGCATAATGACCATCGTCGCCGCCGCCCTTCAAGGGTCTGTTCGTTTTTCGGATTGCATGGAATGGGATGGAACCATTCCATTCCAGCAGAACGGGATGGTTCCATTCCTGCGTTCGGTTGGACAAAGAATTTGTCACGGAACCGTTCCGTTCCTGCGTTCGGTTTTGGAATGGGTGGGGAATGGAATGGCTAAAAGTGGCATGTGGTCACCTCTTTGACATGAATGGTGAGCTTACCACTGCGTGTGTGTGCTATATATCACAATTATATTCGAAATTTTGGCAGCATTTCTCTCATATTTTCAGCAATAAACAGCAACAAATATATATCCACAATCAAAACAAGTATATTATAACAACACAACACAGATTTCAAATCACATACCACATCATCATCCAAATAGTCCAACTTCATTGCAAAGTAGTCCAAATAGTCCAACATTCATCCAAAAGAATGGCATACTAGTTCATGCCACAGATTTCAACCATGTCTAGTTCATGGCGTGGTAGTCATCCAAAAGCATAGTTGCATACGTAGTCCAAAGCATAGTTGCATAGTCCAATAGTGCAAGTATCCTCATCCCATAGAGCTCCACTCAGATTTTTCAACTGGATCAGCCTGCCCCAAATCTTCCTCCACTTCTTCAGGTGGTTGCTAATCTGTTCATGATTCATTGATAGCTTGAAGTGTTCATTGAGAGCTTGAGCACATTGGTTATGGTGGCACTGCTTGAAACCACTTGAAGTTCTTTTACCACTAGCCACAATGTCAGCCAAAAAGCCAAGCATCATGGTGGACATAGAATTGGTCCAGTGAACCACCACCTTGGTCTTGCTCCCAGTTGCAGCCTGCGTGTTGCTCCCACTTGCACCCTGTGTGTTGGCTCCATATCCGGCATCAACTAAGTAATATTTGCCTATAAAAAAGACACAAGTTGGTCACAATTTTTTGGACAATATATGGACAATCATATCTAAGTCAATTTATTACCTTGTGGTACTTGTAGGCATACAAACCATACAAACAATTTATACAAGGCTAATAAAGAAGAGACATGTGATTTCATCATGTATTGACAATAAATTTCATTCATTGGATAGCAAATTTCATTCATTGGATAGCAAATTTTCAGCATATATTACAACAAATTTCAGTGGATCAACATATATTACAACAAATTTCATTCATTGGATAGCAAATTTTCAGCATATATTACAACAAATTTCAGTGGATCAACATATATTACAACAAATTTCATTCATTGGATAGCAAATTTTCAGGGATTTCATATCAAAATGCGAGCAGCATCATAGATCAGCATATGTTGCAAAGCAATTTCATAGATTTGATCCCTAAAATGCGGGCAGCATCATAGAAAGCAAAAACAGTAGCACTGGATCGAAATCAAAATAGCACCCGCACAGGCTCCCATCGATCCCTCACCTTGGTCCTGCTTGCTCGCGTCTGGCTCCGCCGCCCCTGCTCCGGTCGTCCTCTGCCTGCTCCGGTCGTGCCCCGCCTCCGCTTGCCCCGCCTCTGCCTGCTCTGGTCCAGGCGGCGCGGGTGAGGGTCGCGGCGCCGGCGAGGGTGAGGGAGGCGATGGAGGCAGCGCCGGCGCGGGTGCGGGTGAGGGAGGCGAGGGAGGCGGCGCCGGCGCGGGTGAGGGACGCGACGGAGGCGGCGCCGGCGCGGGTGAGGGTTGCGGCGCGCGACTGCGTGGTGGAGAGAATGGGGATAGGGTTGGTCGGGTGAGAGGTGAGACGAGCTTTCCCATCGCGAGTGATTAGCCAGCGACCAACGTCCGTTCCACCCCGTCCGGCCGATTCGGCCAGACGGGTGTATTCCGGATCTTCTCCGAATATTCGTTTTTGAGGTACCACTTGGTTCCATTCCAGCAGATAACCGAACGCAAGAATTCGTCTCAGGTGCAGAACCATTCTATTCTATTCCATGCAATCCGAAAAACGAACAGACCCCAAGAGAACAACCTGATCCTAGGGTAGTTGATTCTCTCCGTAACATGCTCAATGAGTGGAATCCTCTCGTTCTATATATAAAAGCTTTTGTTTTCAGCCCCCACCGATTCGGGCACGTCATCCGCTTTTCTGGGCCGTTCGATCGCTTGGAACGACGTGCAGGATGGGGCCACGTCGGCTTTTCACTGTAGATGTTCGTCTCGGTCTACAGTACCGCGCTTCAACAGTGAGCGACCGCCTCCGCACCGTGCGATGAAGATCCGATGGCCCGCACGCTTATTTGCACAAAAGCCCCTCCATTTCCTAAAATCGTGAATCGATTCTCCGATATAAAGGGCAACCCTAACCCTAGAAACTGACTCGGTCGTCATTTTCCCATGTCTCCCCCCGACTCCTGCTCGCCCCGGCCGCCGCCCTCCTCGCCCGTGCGGCCGCGCCGCCTCCTGCCCACGTGCCGGCCTCGCGCCTGCCCAAGCCGCTGCCCACACCGCCAGGTCCTTGCGCTGGAGGAGGACAAGGCGGCGCGGGCGCTCCCCAGAGCCCCACGACCTACGTCGAGCTGGCGGCCTCCCGCGAGCGGCCGCAGGCCTCTTGCCGCCTCTCTCCTCATCTCGCCGCCCTCCGCCGACAAGCCGCCGCCAGCCTTCGAAGCGTCCTCCTCTCCCCGCCACCTCCGCTCCACGCCTTCCTCCTTTTCCCCCAACTCCCATCTGCAGCTGTTGTGATTTTTCTCCAATCTTCTTACTTAAACCATGTTACTGCATCTGTTTTGCAGGTCATGTTCTTTGTCCAGATTGATGTGCTGCTAGGTTTGTTTGGCCGATCGAATTTAATTTGGCATATTCGTGCAGAAACCGTGCGAAGATCCAGACTAGAATTCTAGACATTATTTCCTGGGGTGGATGAAGGTAACCCTTCTTTCACTTATGCAATTTATCCACAGTCCTGTATGAAACAAGTAATTCTTGCGTGTTCGCCGTAATTACTGTGGAGTGGAGGCAAATACCTCGGCACACATCCTGCACATTGTGTTTTCTTACCATGCAATGAGTTCCGTTTCCATTTTCCAGGACCATAACAGATGGTCCATTGGGGAGTGTGGCTAAATTTTGCCAAGATGACCACCGTGCCCCAAATCTTCTTGCTATTTTTTCCCAAGGAAGCGGGATAGACAATTCCATATATTAAACTTCAAATCTGTCATGTAATGTGAACTAATAGCACTGCCAGTCCACGTTGATTCACATTTTTTTTGTCTTCACGGTCACATGGATTAGTACTGTAAGCTTAAGGATTGCCTGATGATTACTTTGCTAATTTCATACTTTGTTTCTTATTTTTGTTGTGACATAATGTGATCTGCAGGTGTCATTTTGTTTTGGAAACTGTAAATTCTGGACATGATCTTCCATGCTCCCTTAGCTGTTCACGTATGATGCAGCATAGAATCATTATCTAAGCAGAATCGTGCTAATTGTCAAATATAGGACATGTGACTTCACTCTTCTGCCCTGCACTAAGTTCAGCCTATTAATCAAAATTGATTTGCATCATAGGATGAAGCTCTGCTGCTAGGCATTGAGTTTATAATGCAATGGTAAGTGTATATTCAAGTAACTGCTCTTGGACAACTCAACCATATCATATCTTAGTTTAGTTTCTTATTGACGTAGGAAATTTATCTTCTAGCATATCAGACAGTACTGTTGAACTATAACAAATATGATCTTGCATTGACATAAGACTATCAAATATATAGCATATCATGTGCTAAATATTTACCAGTGAAGTGCCTACCTGAAAATGGCTCTCAGTGACAACACAAATAATCCAAGTTGGTGACTCTAGCCTAGGTACAGACAATAACACTTTGTACGTACTCAAATTATTAGGTCAATGACCATAATAATTTTTCTTTTATCTAAGGAGCCATCCTGATCAACCTTGGAGCTGTAAATACTTTCAGTTCTTCTAATTAATCCTATGTATAAATTTCATCCGTGCGTGTATTACTACCCAAGCATAGAGTGTTTATATGCTAAAGAAACCAAATGCAAAAAAATTACATTTCTGCATCTAATACCACTACACAAAGCAATGCAACGGGCGCGGCGACAGTTCATGTTTGTCTGTTTCTTCCGCCAAAATCATTCATGTTTGTTTTGAACTCAGTCTGCACCTGGGGTATGTTTAGAATACGTATCATAGATTTGAGAAAAAATGAAGCCATTTTCTGTGTAGTTACCGTTGTCTTATTCTTGTGACATGGATTGCACAACTGAGCTTAATCCTTTCCCTGTATTTTCTTGAGTGTTGGATAACAAGCATCAATGTGAATAGATTTTTGTTTGTCAACAGTATGCAATAGTCAAGAGGCATTGAATTCTGAAGTGATGGAGAAGTTGAACTTATACCTGAAATAGATATAATTACATGTGATTTTATGCGCTCAAAAGGATCAAGTATACAGAAGTGGGATTTTTTTTCCTGTGTTACGTCTGTAATAACTGCCATGTGCCCACATCTGTGACAACAAAACCAAAACTTAAGCACATAATATATTTTAACGTTTTCAGATTGCACAGAAGCACTTCATATATGTATACTGTGATTCTTACATTTCTTATCTTTACCAAATAATTACCTAAGCCTTCACTAATGAACACAAGATCTACATCTGTTTGTGGTAGTTTCACATAAAAAAGTTTATTTGGTTCTTACGTGTTTTATGTCCTCACTTGCCCAGCCTGCCGAGGCATGGAAGGCACACAACTGCATACCAGGTGAGCACTATGTTCAAACATTGCTTGCAGTAAGTCAATAATAATTACAACATGCCTTGAAAACCTGTTCTCTGCAAAGATGCATATGACCTTTTTTCGGTTGCAGCAAATTGGTCTTGAAGAAGAACTAACCCGGAGATCGGTTACACATAGCGCATGGGATCTATCATCTTCTAAAGATCGTGAAAGGCGTAGATGGCATCCTGTCACGTACAAAGTCTCTGATGCTACTCCTGCACTTATAAAATCCATTAAGGTTTGATCTAAACACCTTTTTTTTTTAGAAACACGGTACAACACAAACGCTCACATACACGTGCACACACTCACCCCTATGAACGCACACACGCACACCCTACCCCTATGAGCACCTCCGTAATACCGAGCCGGCGGGTCGAGTCTTGAGATTGACGAAGTCACCACGGGCGCCTCGCTGTCGACGGGAACGTCGCCTCCCACTGAAGAATATTCCGCCTAAATGAGAAACACCAACGTCAAACCTATGGTTTGAACTCTGGTGGGCTGGGGGTACAACCACCCTCCTAACCATCTTGCCACAGGCAAGTTCTCTTTGATCTAAACACTTTATTCCCTAAAAAGATGATAATATGGTTTTATGCTTAAAATGAAAGCCAATGGTGCTGTTACCGATTTGCTTTTGTTTGATAGTCGTGCCATTTAATAAAAAGTTGATACCCAACAAGATGAAAATAAATACTGAGAGACACATTAGTATATGTTGCTTCTAAAACCTGTTTTGTTCTTTGTGCAGATTAAAAAAAAAAAACTGCAGTAAGCTGCATGTCTGTAAAAAATAAACTGCCTGTAAGAAGTGCATATAGGACAATACGTAACTGTTCACTGATCTATTTTACAATTTTGTAGGATATTGATAATATATATTATGAGACTGAATATAGAAAGGAGTGGTGTACAAGTAATGAGAAGCCAGCACCTTGCTTCCTTTTTGCAAGGAAGTTTACACGTGGAGCTGGTCTGAAGCTTCTTAACTCTGTGAGTTCACGAACTTTCCGCGACAGCATGCACAGTACGCAAACTCGGTATATTGGCCTAAGAAATCACGTTGTTCTTTATGAGACTCTTTTCAATACTTCCTTTGTGTAGTCATTTATAGCAGCACGATGATGAATATAATCCAGGAGGCATATTTTTTTTTTTTAGAAAAGGGCACCACAGCCTTTGCATCGATATGATGCATCCAGGAGGCATATGCCATGTAAAGGTTTCTCCCATGCAAGCAGGATACTATTATTTACAGGAAACGGTGGAGACAGAAAATAACAGCGATTTTTTAGCCTTAGGTATAATTTTTGTTGCACTCTGGAAAGTGCAATAGGTGTTGTAAAGTGATAAACTTTTGCTTTGTTTAGTGCCCAGGTTAGTACACACGTTAGGTCGCAGCTCAGCATTGTCCTTTTGCCTTATTTCTTTACTGATATTTTGGCTTGGCGTGAGATTGACCAAATGTTAACATAGTAATCCCGTTGCTTGCAAACCACCAGGTCTCAAGGCTCAGCGGCAGTAACTTTAGGGATGATGCCCTAGCGCACGCTCTCTCTCTATCTTGCATAAAAGGAAGTTGTAGCAAATTATCAGGTTGCCTTCCACCCGTTGGTATCTCGGCCCGCGACCACAACAAGTGAGTTCAATAGTATTTTTTTGTAGATGTACGAGGAAATAGGTATGCACGCATTGTAAAGGTGAATCATAAATTTGTGACTAACAATAGTAAGAGACGTGATTTTACCATTGTTGTTTCAATCAATGATCTATCGGCTCCGCTCTCTAGCTTTGTTTTCCTAAGATCTATCATTGTGCTGTCCGCTTTCTAGCCAACCCCATATGATGCCAAACCAAAGCAAATCTTTTCTTTCAGAGAGAGCAAATCTTTTCTTTCGGAGAAAGCAAATCTTTGTTTCATCTTGGACAAGTCTCCTCATTTTAGTCAGATATAGACTTAATGTTTCTTGTGCGTCACGGTACATAAGATCACTTATATGTTTAGTACCAGAGTAGTGGGGGCCAAAGAGATGAAAGATGGTGGCTTTAACCGGTACGCTAGAAGGTGTATTCTTGATATCATTTCCTTGCCGTTGAAATATCCATGGTATTAAGAATTTGAGGGGTGGCAATGCTCAAGTTCATTGGTTACACTCTATAAATTGCTGCAGCTTAGGTTTATCTTTTTTCATGTCAAGTGGTTATTGATTCCTCATGCAGTTTTACTGAAATTGATTTTGGTATGCTCTGGGCGAGTTAGATCAATCTAACGAAACCACCAGTAGGAACCAATTTATTGTTTTTCCTTTCAGAGAAAAAATGATTGTTCCGTCTCTTATCAGATTGCTGAATTTCTTTTAATTGGGCAGGGCAGCCTCGGTGCAATAGCTCTCGCTTGCGCATGATCCGAGAGACTTTTTATGTTTGCTGGAGTTAATGTTCCAAGCGTCTATTCATTACTTGAGGTATGCAAATTTTTGTGTAATGTGTTGCTACCGTTCAAAGCATGAGAGATAGATCACACTTCAGATTGGGCTACATATTCATGTTATTAAAATTCTATTCGAATATGGTTCTCCTGATTATATAAGCCTCCTTTGAAGACAGTGCAATGCCCAGATCTTTTCATGTGATTTTTATTTCCCTGTTAAGATAAGATATCTCCGGAATTTAACATTGGGTGATCTACCACCGCCGCCAAAATACCGACAGAATAAGACTAAAAGAACATCGCAGTTCTAGAAAAATAGACTGTAGTACTACTACTGCTCAAAGTTGTGTTTTTACTATCTACAACTCTGTAATATTTTCAATATCCAGTGCTATGCCTTTCCCTTTTATTTTCCTGTAATATGGACCTATATATAGGCAATCTCTATATGTATGCTTTTGCTCAGTACAACGATCTTCATCTATGTTTTCCTATGTATGAATCAGCACAATATGTACATTATGCAACTGCATACAACAATGCAACGGGCGCGGCGTGCCGCCGCGCGAAAATTCCTAGTTAACTAGTAAAGATCTGGTGTTCAAGCCCATGATACACATTACACAATCAAGAGCACATACTAGCATGTGAGCAGCCATCTTAAACAAATCGGTGAAATGGTTGGTTGAACATGTACACCCTATTGCAAACAATTCCAAATGTAGATAAGAAGTCATGCATCTCACAATCAAATTAACAATAGGGAAGTAAATCCCAACCTTCTTTGGATTACAGGATTGGAAAAACACAAAAATAGACAAAACATCAGAATCTCACAAGTTTACCTGTGCAACGCAGAAAATTGCAGGAATAGTAGTTTAGGTGAAACACATGAATAACATAGGAAAAGTGTCTTGATCCTATGCGCTAGAGTCTTAGAAAGACCTTAGAGTGGATGTTCAAATTCTTATGGAATTGTGACATAGGAATCCAATCCATAAAAAATTGGGTAGTACCATTCCTTTGATACAAATACAATCCATAGGAAAAAAATCATAAAAATTGGAATCCTATGAAATTCCTACAATTTAAAGGCCCTAATCGGTTTTCCACGTTCCACTGGCTCAAGCCATGACCAGTGCTCACAAGTTTAATCTTCTTCAAAGAGGTAACACCTCATTCGTACGTGATGTCGTTGGCCCCCTCCGAGAAGCCGCAGGTGAGATGAGCTATCGGATTCATTGGCAGCCCTCGGGAGGGGCTCTGTATTTGACACAATTAGTTATGTTTTGATTTGATCTACTATTGGTCTGAATCTTTATTTATATTGTAATATTTTTATTAGATCGCCCATCACAAAATAAGCATTGATCTTTCTCTCGTGTACATGATTACCTCAACACCACATTGAGCTCCATGGTTGTGCTCTGCATCGGCACTGTGTAGTTGAAAGGCAGGTTAGCATCACATAGTTCACACTTCACAGTGTACATAAATGGTGTCTAGTGTCGCTAGGGCAAGTGACGAGGATGTCCTCGGCAATACCCATATTTGAGTACCTAGGGTTAGATTTATGTGGTAGAGAACGCGTAGTGTTAGTAGAATCGTCGGCTGACAAGCGGGATTTACCCAGGTTCAGGGGCCTCGAGTGAGGTAACACCCCTACTTCCTGCCTGTCTGTATTGATTGTGGAATATGATGCGGTTACAAGGGTCTAGCAAGGGATTGATCTCGCTAGGGTTTGGAGGTTCTGGTATTGCGTGTCCTCTATCGGGCGCCCTCCCAGCCCTTATAAAGGAGCTGGGTCTCGGGTACGTAACCGACTAGGATTTTATATATAAGAAAACTATAACCGACTATGCCTAATCTTGGGAAACAATCTTCGCCTTGGGCCTTCTTTCATGGGCTTCATCGGGTTACAGACAATTGGGGATTTAGTCATCACGTGCACCAGGTACCCCTCATGGTAGGGTACCCGTTTGGTATAACCTCGTCATTAGCCCCCGAGTGCATGGCGGACTCGAAGAATCGGGCAAGGACTCACTCGACAGTGCACGTCATACTTTCCTTCTTATGCTTATTAGTACGAGGATTTATGTGAACAATACATGACGATCTTGTTGATTTTTGATCATGTTTTATGATTTGCCAAAGGGATTAGGACGTAGTAGGCCTAATTCACTCGACGGATCGAGACCAGTTAACTGTACTTTTGGGTAAAACCTTACTAGCCTTCAATCAAACTCAAGTCCCCGGGCTAACGACTGGAACATACTGGACAGACTCGACTCAGGCCATTGAGCTCTTATTGAATCGTTCTGCAGTTTATACTTTGCTGACACCACTACAACAATAAACCCCCTATAGCAACGCAGGCATCTGTATCTAGACGTCCATATAACCGTTGCTAGCACCCTTACCAACGGATTAGTATCTGTTGCCTTACAGGGCGTTGCAAAGTTGTAAAGCAACATATATTTGTGTGTTGGTAACCAGTGGTTAAAGCGTTGCAAGGTGGCAACAGATTTGAAGCATCAATTATATCCGTTGGTACATATGGCATATGGATTGAATAATTTATATTTAAATAATTTATTTTCTGGATAGGGTGGCTTTGATCACTTCAAATGTGCGAGTACATTTTTTCTTACCGGGAGAATATATACTTTATATGATAAAGTACGACAACACACATATGTACAAATCATAGTATGAATGCATTCCACCAAAAAAACATTCAATATTGATTATCAGAATCACCATCCTGTACAAGATTTTTTCTTTAAGACTACACAAATTACAATCTTGCTTCAAATATGATATTCTAACTAATCCTACATATACTCCTTCTAATGTTCCGTCTTCTGATGTACAAAGCTGATATCGGAATGATGTAGTCCTCATTGATCTTCTGAACTTTCAAAGATAAAGCTACAGTTTTAGAATAAAACCAAGTTCCTAGCTGACCTCAGATTGACGCAAGGGGAGGAAGTGAACTTACCCAATTAAACTGCAGATGACTAGAGCATAGTGCCTTGGTAAAACATATCAGCAACCAACAATAATTTATAGGACTGCATGATCAGAAAATAAGAAGTGCGTCAATTCATAAAATATCCTATTATGGCAATTTGGAGCCAAGTTTATGAAATCAAAATAGAGAAATTTTTGTGGACCATATAGACTGGACAGGAATTGTTCCAATGCTTGAAGTTGTGACAGTGAGGCGGTAGTTTAGGAAAATGAAAATGTACACTCACCTTGAATCAAATATTAATATAGCCACATCGGTGATAAAGAATATTATGACATGTTCCTGCAGCAACTTTTAGAGAGCATTCTCCCAGGAGTGGAACGCGTCTAGCACCAGCAATGTTAGGTTCTACCAAATTAGATGAGAAAACAGTGCAAGCCTGCTACAAACTCATAGAGAAGGAGCAGAACAAGCAATAGAAGGAGCAAAGCAAGGACATCAGATGAAGCAGAATAATGAGGAAATAAATGAACTTAAATCTCGTGACCAAACTATTTCAAGTTGTCAACCTCAGTTTTGTAGAGTGTATCAATCTACAAGTTCCTGTTCTGTAAACATACATACCCCAGTCCTGTTCTGTAAACATATATACCCAAGTTAGGTAGTCACTTTGAATAAAACAATATTTGTAGACAAGTAACAATAGTTTATTTTCAGGTTCACCGGTCATGACCATCGAAACAACAGGATAACTTAATACATTTAGAATTTTGGTTAAAGCAACTAGCAAGCATTTTAATTCCAAGGTTGCAGGCAATATGAATTCAGGCATTCACTGTTTTAATATCGAGCTGTATTGACAGACCAAAATAATTTTATCAATGAATCAGGGTCTGACTCTGACGGTTGCGCTAGACAAGTCCTATTTATCTTGACAACTTACTTCACATCTGAATCACAAGCCACAATTTATTCTAGCATGCAAAAATAATCTTAGAGGGTAGAGCATTACCTGAGTGTGGAGGAGAGAGATCTGTGCGGAGAAGTCTGAGATATGAGCGACATTAATTGGCATCTAAATCAATCTAGAATCATATACAAACTGAAAACCAAACTAGCCATTTTGCAGTACCAGATTGTATATTAACCAGCAAAATTCAACTAGATCCTTCCATCAACAGGAGACGTAACCTGAAAATCCACCGTCAGTTAACTAAAACAGATCCTGGAATAAGTAAAAGTGTATATATGAGTGCACAACGATGGCTTACGGCGGTTAATGAGAGTCCTTGTCAGGCTGGGGTTGCATACATATCTAAGGATTAAATGATAAAAGTATCCAAAAGAAATTAGGCGCATGTAATCTGAATTTCAAAGATCCAAGCAGACTAAGAAACATGCACTCTTTAAACCAAAAGAAAGAGTTCAACCATGTGGATGACTCAGACTACATTGAAAATATGAATTACCAGGGACAACATTGATCGGAAATTCCCAATCTACTATACCACGGCAGTCTGCACACACAAAGCTATCACGAAATCTATTAATCAGGGACAACATAAACTGGAAAATATGCATTAAGAAAAGGAAAATACCAAAAAATGTTGGATCTGAAATAAGAAATAATTGGGGGAAGAGTTCGGGGCACCTTGAGATGGGACGGAGGAGGTTGTTGACGTTGTAGGGCGACGAGCTCTAGGTCCTGTGAGCCCGGTCGCTGCAATTCGTCGACGAGGCTGATTGTGGCAAACGACGTGCTGTATTTTGATAAGATCGCCGATGCGAGGCCACTGGCCGGTGACGAGGAAACTTGCGTCATTGGATCTTTCGGGGATGAGCTTTGTTTAGACGAAGCCACTACAGATCGGAGCTGCCTCCAGCGGGAAAGACTTTGAAGGGTGGCGTGGTAGGGAGGTTGTGGCGGCGCGTGAGGGTTTCGCTCAGTGGGGAAAAGGATAAGGTAGTAAGCAGTTATCGTGATTATTTTTCTTTTGTTTTGGGTTTCACCAATTAATTTCTGGCGCGCGACCGAAAATAAAACCGGCGGGAGGCCGCACACGATGGAGACTTTCCCTCTACAACAGAAGATTTGGTGGGAACTTTCATAGGGAGAACGAATGTAGTCTGCAACCGTTATTAGTGTATCTACAAAACAAAATTACAACATATATTTAATTCGTTGCTGTTAGAATTAAATGTAACTGCCACATGCAGTTATTAGTGCCCAAAGTCCATAGGGACGTCTTTACCTTGTACAGACGCCTGTTCACCCCGAACAGGCGCCTCTCCACAAACCGACATCCCAACAGGTGTCTTTTACTTGTAACCGACCTCCCGAAGGGACGGGAGTCCTTGTATAAATACCCATGTCAACGATCAATGAAAGTATCAGTTCCATTCATTCGTTGTCGATCTCGTTTGCTCTCGACCTATTTCCAACACGTTATCAGCACGCTCTACATCTGAGCGATTTCGAGATCGAAAACAAGAACAGAAGAGGAGAAAAACGAGTAGCGGACAGCCACCGCCCACACGTACCCTCGAGCGAATTCCATCCAGAAGAAAGACGCAAGAACAGGGGATATCTCCATCGTTCAAAAGAAGAACAAGGCATTACATCTATGCTAATCGGTAAGACAAATTGAGAGTCGGAAATCTCAACCAACAGAAGGTGAGCACCGAATTATTCTTCTTCGATTCAAGATGTTCTTACCACCTTGTGGACACCGGACAAGCTCCTCGGCCTCCACGGCAGAGGTGGACGACGCTGCCCCGGCAGCATCCACGCGACGTTGTGGCGCCCGCGACCGCGATTCCTGGCTGCTCTAGCGCAGGACGCGGTGGCACGCACGGTCTTCACGGCCGGCGACGGGCCTACGTCCGGCGCTGCCCAGCGGCCCCGGCCGGAGCGGCAGCCGGTGCTCCATCTTGAAAGGACGGCGACCGGTGTGCTCCAAATCAAACGCGGCGACACCTATGTCTCCGCCGCCTCCTGGCGCGGCTCTCCCCGACGAGGTCGCCTGGTCTTCACGGCCGGCAGCAGCCCAGCCCGGGGCACCGGCGGCGGAGCCCTCCGCGTCCGCGCCTGACCCGGCTCCTCGCCGCTGCGCGGCCGGCTACGGTGGAGACGCATGCCAGCGACATGCTCACAGCCCCATCTCAGGCGACTTGCACGCGGCGCCGTGCGCCCTCTGGTGCAGCCTCGCTGCTCCCTTCCGCTTTAATTTGAGGAATTCCTCTAATTTAGAACTCACGGGAGAGATGGAGATGTGGAGACCTTATCCATTTGGGCATTTTTCGTTTTAGTCCTACTACTTACTGTTGCTTACAGATAAGGCTGTACAATATTGCTTTTCAGCCCTCATGCTTACTACAGTATACTGTAGAGCCCTCGTATTATTCAGTTTTGCGATCAGGTCCAACAACTAGTACAGTTTAAGTACTCGTCATGTTTTGGACAATGCATTTCTGTCTATAACGACATACATTACTCAAATACATTGCATATAAATGCTTTGGACCATATTGTGCATATACATGATTTTATGTTCAATATGTTTGCATTTTGCAATCCCTATAACATATACAAATGGTACAATAATTTATATTTTGCAATTGAGATTTGATTTCTTGCAAATAAATAATCATTTCATCTTAATTGAGCCATATTGGCTTAATACGAGCGAGAATTGATTTTGAAAATTCAAAGTGAATGTATTTGTTTTCTGTCAAGTACTATGTATTCCAGATGCTAAGTTGATGTAATATATTTCCACGTTTGTCACGTGTCGAGATTTATTACGTCTATTTGCAATTAAGATTATTAATTTCTTGCAAATACAAATTCAGTACCTCTATAGTACTGTTTTTCTGTCGAGTACAATGTATTCCAGAATCTTTCTAAAGATGTATATATTTCCATGTTCGCCACATGTCGAGATTAAATACGTCTATTTGCAATTGAGATTTTTAAATTTCTTGCAAATATAGATGCAAATCCAAAGTGATTTCTTCAAATTGATGTTTTGGGATCATGATGTGGTGTGTAGATTTATCTACCACTATGTTTAAGCCTACATTTTGTCATTTTTGACATTATGATTGCCAATGTGCTTTCCCATGCATTTTAATTAAGTTGTGACATAAGGCATTCGAAGCGTGAGTATCTTATACTCCGCTAATGCTGCTAGATCTACTCCAAATTCTTGGAGATTATCTACAACGTGTCATACTTAACAATTTGAGGTTCACACTAATGAGTTCAAGCCCACTTCTTGAAACTTCATTTATTTTGCATAGTTCATTACGACATAACCATGATGGATTTTAATTTACCAAATGTAAATTAACATTCTCTGGTTTAACATATAGATAAACGATGGCTCGAGAGTTTGATGCACTCGCTCTCAACGGCCACAACTATCCTATATGGTCCATGGACATCAAGATCGCCCTTGCGTCCCATGTTTTAGTGCGTGCAATCCAGGCTCCGGATGTTCCACTCCCGGCTGGAGTCACGCCGCTGGCAGATGATCAAAAATATGCTGCTTTGTACATCATAAGGTAGCACGTTCATTCAGATCTCAAGTCTGAGTACTTGGAGGAAGAATTCCACGTACCTTGTTTCAGGCCCTCAAAACGAGGTATGAACAACAGAAGGCAGTTGTCATGCCTGATGCATTCCATGATTGGACACATCTCTGACTCCAGGACTTCAAGTCTGTCGGGGGAGTATCATGAGGTTCATAAGATCTGTTCCAAACTGCGCTTTTGCGGGAAGGATCCTACTGATGTGAAGAAGATAGAGAAAACTCTGTCTACTATGCTCCCATCTGACAGGATCCTCCAGCAGCAGTACAGTGCTTGCAACTACCAAGTCTATTTCGATCTTATTCATATTTTACTTCATACTGGAAAGCATGATGAGCTACTCGCTAAGAATGGCTCTCAGCGCCCGGTTGGTTCTCAACCTCTACCTGAAGTTCATATGAATGTCGTGAATGGATGAAAGTTTGATGGTGGCTTCAAAGGCAAGCCCTCGAACTTCAATGGTAAGCGAAAGCGTAACCGGAACAGGAAGCCCAGAAACTCAGACCGTGGGAAAGGCATTGCAAAGCCCAAGTTTGACAAAACTAAGCTTTGCGACAAGTGTGGATGCTACACGCACCCTACTGACAAGTGCAACCCCAAAGCATCTGGCCATTATCTACCAGCAATCCCATGGACGCAACGCACCTCGAGGGAAAAGGTTTGAAGCCAACTTCAACCTTCATCCAGATGGCACCGATGGAGCTGGTAGTTCGCGAGACGTTCCTTCTGGACCTCGCAACACCGTAACTCTCCAGCTTCAGAGGACCCTACAGGCACGGAGACATGATGGTTGAGTACGCCTCAACCGACGTGTTTGGAGACTTCGTCTAGTCCCACTATCTCCTTGGTGGTCGTTTTATCAATGTCCATTTCTGTTGTCGTAATAGAACATATATATTGTATCAGCACTCTGATATAAATAAGATTATATACATTCTATATATCTGATAAAGATTTCCATATTGGAACTTCTTCAATTCTATATATAGATTTCTACGAGTGCCAATCCGATGGATGTGGAACAAGTATATGAAAATGTACCCGCTCTATTGTCTGGATTGTACTACACGTACATCCAACTCGTAGCACATGTTGCATATAATGCAATTCCATCGGTCATGTTTGCATGAGCTAAACTTTCCTAGTCATGAGATTTAGTTGCACTATTGTGCCAGTGGATCACTTCAGTCCCTTGAACACATTCAAGGTGATATTTGTGGTCCCAACCAACCATTGTTTGGACTAAAATCGAATTAAACAATTCGAATGGACAAATATTGTTGCAGAATTCTCTTCACATGCCTCCACTATTTGTGCATGGCTCCGAGGATCGAAGTTCAGCACAATGTCCTATGTGTCCATACACAATTGTTTTTGGTTTCGTCTCTGATCAAAAGGATTTTCTCATTGCACGACCCATGTTAATGAATTGCAATTTACCAACTTACATTGGAGTCATGCAGTTTTACACGCTGCTACTGACTAACTGCATATAGCAGTACTTCCCCTCTGCAATTGATACGTGGAAATCCTCCGAGCATTTCCCATCTGCGTAAGTTCGGAAGCGCTTCACGCGTACCGATCTCACCACCGCAGCGTACATCATGGGCCCACATATGAGGGATCTATGTGGGGTATAAATATCCGTCGATAACCCAGTACCTTGAACCCCTCATAAGGGATGTATTCATAGCCTAGTACGCTGATTGCTTATATTTAAGGAGGATTATTTCCAGGCATTAGGGGGAGATTTCAAGTACCACATCGAATGCCAGGAAATCAATTGGGACTTCACGTTCCTCCTCATACCCACGTACTCAAGAATCGGACTCTACGTTCGATTCACAAATTTGCAACACATGCAAATAACCTGCCAGATTCATTTACTGATCTCAAAGGTGTTACAAAATCCTTCAATCCGGTTAGAAATGCGCCCGAAAGAGTGGAGGTACCAATAAAAACCACTCAACTCCCTGTTTATAAAAAGAGGGGGAGTAGTACGGCCTCTGACCAGGATCCAGCTTTTGCAAAGCAACAAAGGAAATCGAGGAATCCTCTAAATCAGTAAATGCAAGTCGACCTTGCGTTGATGAACACCTAATGGGTAGTATACACCCAGTGGAAGGGAAACCTCCACAACCCCAGCTCCAGCTTGCACACACTGGCTGGGACATCGGAACACCCAGACTCACGCGTATTGGGAAATCACGAAGAGTCATCAAGGGTGCATGATATTTACTCCAACTATATCGATTCTGGAGAATCATATAACCAAAGCCTACAACTGTCGACAAACATCTCTTGTATGATTGCAAACAACCTTCACAATGATTCAGATCCAAAGACCATGGCCATGGCAGAGTGTGAACACACTTGCTAGGACTGAACTCATCAAAGGATGCGATCCAAGCAGATATAGCCTCGCTCTTCCAAATGAATTCCCTATGGGATTATTCAATGTGTTTTCTTCAGGAAAATGGAATGAGAAATACAAGGTGGTGAGAAAGCAAGGCTTGTAGCATAAGGTCGGGTTTCCGCAGAGATCCGAGACCTACTCTCCAGACATGAGTGAAATCTCTTTCCGATACATAACATTGGCAGTACAAAATCATCTATCTGTGCAGTTGATAGGTGTAGTGACAACATATCCATGTGGATCACTAGATTGCGACATGTATGGTTCCCGATGGAATCTCTGTCCAAATCGAAACACAAATGCAACATGTATTGTGTAAAAATCAATAAGTCACTCCAAGTCTTGTTGTTGTCGGTATATTTTGGTACAACCGACGTAGTGAGTTCCTTATACATAAGGATTACTCCTACCACGATGATTACCCATGCGTGTATGTCATAGTAAGGATAACTCTTAAATGACAAAACACATGATCATCTAACAAACGGTTTTTGAGATGAAGAATTTGGATAAACCCAAATAGTGATTGAGAATACAACTCGAGCACCTTCACTCAAGTATTGGCTATCTACACGATCCCACGATCTGTAGATACATGGTAGATCTGTCACTCCATTGATGTCTTCAAATAGACTCTGGTGACTATACTACCACGATCATTCTAAATGCAATGCTTCATGTTAACACGTGTGGCTTCACGGAATGACAAACCGCATACGTTAGTCATGTGGTGTTGGTTCTCTTGAATCACCTATCATTATCTACACAGATAATGTTGCTTATGTTGCATAGATGCAAAACATGTTACATAAAGAGCAATATCATTAAGCATATTGCGCTAAATTGTTTTATCCCCATAAACTCATGACGAGTCGGGAATAAACATCTTGCAATTAAAATCATGTGATATCCTCGCTGATCTATTCACCAAGTCTCTACCAATTATAACATTCCAGAAATGATTCATGGGATTGGTATGCGACGGCTTCGGGATTTGCAAGAGTCAGGGGGAGTATCTTCCTGAACTATTCATGTTCAAAGCATCATATTACACTCTTTTTCCCTTTATGAGTTTACTTTTCAGGTTATCATCAAGGTTTTTAATGAGGTAGTATCAACATGAGATCATATGTCATACTTTCTGTTTTCCCCATCGGGGTTTTTAGGAAAGTATACACGACATATTTATTGTCCTCTAAACTCTATGGATTTCATTCATATTGAGTTAGGGACAATAATCATTATATGTTGTATCATTTTCTCCTTACTTTTCCCACTGGGTTTTAAAGGAGTTTTAACAACATATCAAATACAATTCTCCTCACATTTTTCCCAAATGGTTTTTGGGGGAGAACTTCAAACATCATATGTCATACTTCCTGTTTTCCCCACCAGGGTTTTTAAAGGAAGTATACAAGACATATTTATTGTTCTCTAAACTCGCTATGGATTTCCCTTTTTAAGGTTTTTCCATATGAGTTATTAAAGAGACAATAACCATCATATGTTGCATCATTTTCTCCTTATTTCCTCACCGGGTTAAAGGAGTTTTAGCAACATATCATACACAATACTCTCCTCATATTTTTCCCACAGGGTTTTTGGGGGAGATTTTATCAATTTCAAAGATCATCAGACTACATGGAATAACGTCAAGATTATACAAGGCATACAAGACATAGATTTGTGCAAGGGGGAGTGTTAGAATTAGATGTAACCGCCACATGCAGTTATTAGTGCCCAAAGTCCATAGGGACGTCTTTACCTTGTACAGACGCCTGTTCACCCCGAACAGGCGCCTCTCCACAAACCGACATCCCAACAGGTGTCTTTTACTTGTAACCGACCTCCCGAAGGGACGGGAGTCCTTGTATAAATACCCATGTCAACGATCAATGAAAGTATCAGTTCCATTCATTCGTTGTCGATCTCGTTTGCTCTCGACCTATTTCCAACAGTTGCAAGGCGTTGCTTATGGGGGGGGGGGGGGGGTTTCTTGTAGTGCACGGAAAGTTTTAAGGACTAGCACTGCCGGAGTGGTCCCTACTGATCGGCGGGTCTTACCTTTGCGTTCCTTGCATGCAGCATCCGAGACATCAGCGATTGACGTAACCCGGGAATTTTTGATTTTTTGCTTTTTTGCTATTGACTGAGTCGAGTCTCTTTTCGACTGCAGTTTTTGCTTGTTAAACTATCGGGTGCGCGACAGCGCTCCCGATGGGAGTAGCCCCTGAGATTGTGCTTTATTACTTGTAATGGAGGATAATCTCAAATTCGTATTTTTTCTGCATATGTTAGTCGAAGAAATTTTTGATACGCTCTCGATGGGAGTACCATTTTTACCTTAGTCGACAAACCTTTTGGAGATCTTGGTGACTTTGACTCAGTCGAACTACTACTCGACTTACCATTCTGTGCACCCAACGTTCGTTGCCCGATGGATGATGTCATGCATGATGTCTTTGGCGTGCGCGCAGAATTTTGACAAGACATATTGTCGTGGGCCCACTGTTTGACTACAGAGGACGCCGCTTCAGTTTTGATTTGATCGGACGTGGCGAAATTTTCACTGCGTGATGATAACTTCCTCGTTTCTCGTGCGTAGTGGGCGGCGTGGCCTGCGACGGCTGCTCTCTTCGTGGGCCACGTGTTGCAACGATCTCGCACGAACGGCTGAGATTTCCTTGCGTGTTGTGGTAAATAAGGGCGTTTTCTCCGGCAAGTTTTTTATCTTGCCATTTGCCTCTCTGTTTCCATCTCATCTTCCTCCTTGAGCCCTTCCTGTCGTTGCTGCTGCTTCTAAGCTTCTCGCTACTCATCCTTTTGCCATGGCTCCGAAGAAAAGACAGAGCGCCACCGCCCCTTCCTCTGCCGCCGACGCGGGGAATAAGGGAAAGGAGGATGTGGCCATCACGGTGAACCCCTCCGCCGCTCTGAAGAAGGTCTCCGGTGACTGGGCAAGATCCACCTTCACCGAGAAGAAACTGACGTCATATCGTCAGAAAGGCCTGCTGCCGCTGGCGGACCAGCTCGCAGCCCGTGCTCCAGCGAACAGGGAGGTACTCCCTGAACCCCGCGCCGGTGAGCATGTTTGCTTTGCGGAGTTTCTACCCTATGGTTTCTCTCTTCCTTTGCACGACTTCGTGCGTGGGCTGCTGTACGCCTACGGAGTACGGATTCACGATCTTACCCCCCACAGCATTTTGCACATTGTCTGCTTTATGGTTTTGTGCGAGTGCTTTTTGGGGGTATCCCCTAGCTGGGCATTGTGGAAGTCCATCTTCCAGGTGCGCCATATGTGCAGAGGTGGACGCCCATGCCCTATCGGTGGGTTTGGGGTCCAGGTGCGGAATGACTGCCGCTACTTCAATCTGAAGGCAGTCGACTCTGCACAAGGCTGGAGGAACAAGTGGTTCTACGTCAGCGTCGACCAAGAAGTGCTCCCCGCGTTTTCGATTGGGAAGCCTTTGCTGAAGACGAAGGCTTGGGACCACTCCCTCTCGACTGAAGAGAAAGAGGAGGTTGCGCCTCTTTTGAAGAAAGTTAGTGAATTACTTGGCACCGTCACCGGTGTTCAATTAATTAGCACCTTCGTCAAGCTGCGAGTGTGCCCCCTTCGTCTCCGAGTAAACCCTATGTGGCAATACAAAGGTCCACTCGATGCCAGTAGGATGAGCGCTGTGGAGTTGTCGCCTAATGAGCTGGACTCTCATGTGAAGGGAATTACCAGCATCAAGGCCGACGAAACGATCAACTTCAACTTTCCCCACGCTCCATACGGTCTGGACAATGCTCTACCTGAGGTAATTGCGTGATACTTTGCTTTATTTTCGAGTTTTGCTACCCTTTGCTTCTGGTGTTTATACCTTTTTGAGTGTCGTTTTTACTTTTGTTCAGGGACATTCGACTGCTTCCACCCTTCCACCTCTCCCCGAGTCTGGTCCTACCGATGAGGTAGCTTTGCTAGATGAGGGGAAGAAAGCCATCTTATCCCCAGCTTCGGCTAACTCTTCCGCTGCAGAGGAAGCCGAAGGCGAAGAGATAAACCATGTGCAGAAGGATGGCGAGTCTACGACTGAGCCTTCAGCGAAACGCTGTCGCCTGCTCCTTCAAGAAGCTTCTAGCTTCTCTCGGGAGGTGCAGAGCAAAAGGATGATGAGGACTCCGGCACCTCCCCACCCGCTAGGGGCGCTCCTCTGAGCATCTCTCCTCTGGCATCATACCCTCCTCCGACTGTGAATAAACCTCTGAGCTTTGGAGGCCTACCCATTGGAGCAGAACCAGATTCAGACGAGAACAAGCACATGTATGCGCTGTGATCCACATGTATCTGCATTGCGTCTGCTAACGCTGTTCTTATGCCTACTGTTATTATTTTTGCAGTACTGGTGATGAGCATTTGCGCTCTCCACCAGTCGTAGAAGAACCCACTGTGGTTCCTCCCCAGACTATCCCAGATGCCGCCGACACCACTCTCGTGGTTGGAGTGACTGATGAAGGCAGGACGACATCTGCTTCTGCTTTGGATGCGGGGCCTTCTACTTCCAAGACTTCTTCCTAGACTGAGCATGTGAGCACTTTTGTTTACTTCGTCATACTCGAAGCCTTTGTTGCTTAGCTGACACATTTCGATTACGCTTTGCAGCCCGTCTTCTGTAACATTGTTGCGGCTAGCAGCTTACGTTCAGATGGAGGAAGAGCGGGACTCTCTTCGCTCCGACCTGGACCAACTTAGTCGTAAGTTATTCTAGCCTCATTCGAAGTTATTAACCTGCTTTTCATTGTCTTGCGACTGAACTGGTTGTTGTCTATCCCAGGCGACAAGAATTTAGCCGAGAAACGAGCAGCTGATCTGGAGAAGCAAGTCAAGGACATGGAGAAACAGCTCGCCGATCAGCGAACTAGCTCGAAGAAAGAGCTAGACGAGGCCCGAACTTCGGCTACCTTGCGTGAGAAGGAGTATGCTGGGCGGTTATCAAGCCTTGCGCGCGCTATGGAAGGTTAGTAAGCCTCTTCTTTGCCTGTGCTTTTCCCTTTTCTCTTGTGCTAGCAATCAACATGTTTCTTTTTGATCATATGAAGGAGCTGCTGGCGCGCCAGCATCTGCAGATGTGGCGAGTGACGGCTTGTCATTTGATCACGCACTCGAGGAGCTAAATGCTGCCATTATGCATGTGAAGAACTCCCTGGCCACCTCCACCAGCACACTTGGCGCTGTGTTCCAGGAGGTGCTTCCATCGAGTGAAGTTCCTTCGACTGCCCAAGGCTTCGCGGACGTCCTTGGCCCAGGCTCCTCGACTATGGCAGCCTTTGCTCGTGATCTTACAATACGCGGCTCGGAGTCCACACTCAAGCTTCTTCTTGGTAACGGCGTAGCAATCGACTACGAGAATATCCTGTCTGACTTCCCCAAAAAGTCAGACGGGAAGCCGTTGTCTCTGAAGGGTGTGACCGAGGCAGCCGTGCGACTGTCTGATATTTGCATCCGCACTATGGAGCGCCAATCAACTGAGATCGCTGCTCGGTCGCAGTCGCGTAGGGCTAGGTTGGAGTATGTGTCCCATGTGTAGGCTAGCTGTTTCTTTATGGCTTGTAAATATAATTCACACAAATCATGTGTGCTTTTGCTACTCTGTTATGCGTATGAATATTATGTATGACTAAATTAATCATCTATATTCGAGTGACTTTACCTTTTTTCTCCTTCTGAATATTTGTTGTATATTTTGGACAGCCGCCTGAACGTGAGATATCTAAGCCCGCACATCCTCGTGCTAACACTCGAACACCCGCGCAAGTGGCCAATGACATAAAAGTGCTGGCCTTTGCGAAGAAACGAGTGAAAAAACTGGAGCAAGAACTAAGGAATGCCCAAACTGAGTTGAAAATACTCAAAGGGATGCCCGCTTATGCCACCCAGCGAAAAGATTATGTGCTTGGCGAGATAGAGATTGTGAACAGTCAACTTGATGGTAAGTATCGTCCTTTTTTCTTTAATGCGTAAGTCGTGGCACCTCTGTTTTGCTTACTCGAGTTACCTCTTGCAGTTTTTGTTCTTAGCTTCAAAGAAGAAGAGGAGCGTGTCCAAGAACGCTTGGATAATGCGACTGATGATACCACCACTGGTCGTCAGCACTTTTGGTTGGACAGGTATCGCACCTGCAAACTTGCCACTCTGAAAGATCGAGTATTTCGCGGCGCCATCCTGCTCGAACGATGTAGGGCAGCGTTCCTGCGCATCAACCACTACCTGTTTCCAACTGGGCCGCAGCCACAGGGGTTTCATGCCTTGGTTGATCTCTTTCAGTCTGTAGATTCTATTCGGGAGGCAATAACTCAAAGAGTTGTCCTTGGAGCTAATGCTGCCCTAGCCTGCATTCGTAGCCAGCGGCCTATTTTGCAGCTTCCACCTCCTGCGATTGGCTCGCGTCTAGACCAGTTATATTTAGACGGGACTATAGATGCGGCCAATACGCTGGTGGAGAGCTTTTATGACCAAATCCTTGGCTCTAACCTGCATATCAAAGATGAGCCAATGTAAATTTGATACTTTGTATAGTAGAATGTACATAGATCCGCAGCCCCCAAACCTGTCGAGCGGGGTGTATGTAACAAATTTTTATTGACTTATGCGATTATCCAGCCCTCGAGCCTGTCGAGTGGGTGTATGTAACAAATTTTTATTGACTTATGCGATTATCCAGCCTCCGAGCCTGTCGAGCGGGGTGTGTGAGGTTGACTTCGTGCTGGATTACTTTGGTTTGTTTCTGAATTTCAAGTAATCGAATTATGTTTGAAAATATAACTTTGTAAACATATTGTTTGATACCCAGCCCCCTAGTGCTCGGGCGTGACTAATTTGTGTTGGTTTATTTGGGGCCCAGCCCCCGAGCACTCGTGGGGGATGTGATTTTGTTACTGTTTTGTGAGGAAGGTTTTATGATCCGGCCCTCGAGGCTTCGGGTATGGAGAAAGAAGAAAATATGCGAATAATTCATAGAGGAACATTAATCATTATTCCAACTATTGGCCAGCAAGCCGCCTCATTAAAAACCTTCCAGTCCCCTTAGGTACCCTGGTAAGGGAAAGAGTGCGTCTGAAACCTGCTGGCCTTTTGACATTGTGCTCTATTACATTGATCGACTAGGAAGCCTAAGCATACAAGCGACGCAAGTGCGCCACGTTCCATGGGTTATTTGATATCCTCCTGTCTTCGCGTGCTTCAGTCGATATGCTCCACTATCGATGACCTCAGTAATGATGAAGGGTCCTTCCCATGGAGAGGCAAGCTTGTGCACCTTCTTCTGCTTCAGTCGAAGTACCAAATCTCCTACTATGAACGATCTTGTACGCAATCGACGACTGTGGTAGTTGCGGAGGTCCTGCTGGTAAACAGCTGTGCGAGCAAGCACCGTGTTGCGTGCTTCTTCTAGTAAGTCGACTGAGTCTTCGAGTGACTCGTTTGCATCGTTTTCATCGTATACTTCGACTCGGGGTGCATTAAACTTCACCTCTGGCGTACTGCCTCTGCGCCGTAGACCATGAAAAATGGTGTGAATTGTGTCAAGGCGTTTGGAGTTGTTCGCAAACTCCATAGCACAGCGAGAAGCTCATCTACCCAGGCTCCTGCAGCCCTTTTGAGTGGCACCAGCAATCTTTTCTTGATGCTCGTGCATACGAGCCCATTGGCCTTTTCGACTTGTCCATTGGACTGTGGGTGTGCCACTGATGCGTAGTTGAGTGTGATATCCAACTCTTTGCAGAAGGAACGAAACTCTTCAGCTGTGAAGTTTGTGCCGTTATCAGTGATGATACTGTTTGGGACGCCAAAGCGATACACGATGGATCTTATGAAATTGACTGCTATAGCGGCAGTCGAGCTTGTGATAGGTACTGCTTCGATCCACTTTGTGAATTTGTCCACCGCCACCAGTAGATGAGTATGCCCACCAGGCGAGGATTTTTTTGAGCGGTTCAACCATATCGAGCCCCCACTGGGCGAAAGGCCATGCCAATGGTATGGTTTTAACGCCGATGCGGGTGCATGAGGTTTGGTGGCAAATTTTTGACACCCGATGCACCATTTGACTATGTCTTCTGCGTCTTTGAGCGATGTAGGCCAGTAAAACCCTGCTCTGAAGGCTTTGGCTACGAGTGATCGACTGCTGGTATGATGCCCGCAAGTACCTGCATGGATATCGCGTAGTATTGCTTTGCCATCCTCAAATTCTATGCATATCTGAAACATACCTGAGACGCTTCGCTTGTATAACTCACCGTTGATTATGGTGTATGCTTTGGATCTTCGAGTGGCTCGTCAGGCATCTGTTGCGTCTTCTGGTAGCTCATCGTGGAGCATATATGCCAAGAAGGGTTGAGTCCATGTTGGTATTACCTGATCGCCATGACATAAAAGTACTTCGACTGGCGGATCTTCTGTACTAGGTGCTTTGCCCTTGGATGTGACAGTCGAAGCAGGCTGGGGTCGCTGCTCTTTGATGGACTTGTGCTCGATGCGCTCCAAGAAGACACCTGCCGGTTTTGTGGAGCCGATGTTGGCTAACCTGTTTGCTTCTTCGTTACTTTCTCGCCCAATATGCCGTAGCTCAGATCCATCGAATCCACCCTCCAATGTGTTGTAGAGGTCTCGGTATGCTATCATGTTGTCAGCTATGGCATCACAAGCTTTCATTGTTTGCTGCATTACCAGGTTAGAGTCGCCATAGATCATTAGTCCAGTGCACCCCAGTGCCTTTGCCATTCGCATACCATGAATTAGTCCTTCGTATTATGCTTCGTTATTTGACGGGAACTCGAAGTCCATCTGCAGGACGTAGCATAATTGTCTCCTTTGGGTGATATGAGTACGACTCCTGCTCCTGCACCTTCATTTTTCTTGGACCCATCGAAGTACATGGTCCAGGAGTTAGATACATCAGGAACTCCTGGAAGTTGAGCTTCTATCCACTCAATTGTGGAATCAGGTAAAACTTGTGCTTTGATGGCCTTCGGGTGTTCATACATGATTCCCAGCGGCCCTAGCTCGATGAGCCACTTTGCTACTTGCCCAGTTGCATTGGGGTTCGTGAGGACATCTCCGATTGTAGATTTGCTGATCACCGTGATCGGGTGCTCCGAAAAGTAGTGGGATAGCTTCCTGGACGTCATGAAAATAGTGTATGCTAGCTTTTGATAGTGCGGGTACCGCTGTTTGGAAGGGGAGAGAACTTCGCACAGAACCGTGCGCTCGACTACCAGAACCGTGCTCACCACTCGATTGATAGCTGAGACGTATAGGTACAAGGGTTCTTTCTCTCTGGGAACCGCCAGTATGGGAGGATTAGTGGGGATTCGTTTGAGATCGACGAAGGCTGCTTCAGCTCCGTCTGTCCACTCGAATTTATCTGCCTTCTTCATCAGTCGATAGAGTGGTAGCGCCTTTTCGCCTAGCTTGCTGATAAAGCGACTGAGTGCTGCCACTCGGCCTGCTAACTGCTGTACTTCGTAGAGCTTTGTAGGCATTTGCATGGTGAGTATGGCATGTATCTTTTCAGGGTTTGCTTCTATTCCTCGAGCTGGCACCAAGTACCCTAAGAGTTCTCCGGCTGGCACGCCGAATGTGCACTTATCTGAGTTAAGCTTGATGTTGTAATTGTTGAGAGTATCGAAGGTTTCACGTAGATCTGCGAGTAGTGTGTTATCTTCCTTTGATTTGATGACTATGTCGTCCACGTATACTTTGACATTATGGCCAATTTGCTTCTTCAGACAGTTTTGCATCATACGCTGGTACGTAGCACCGGCGTTCTTGAGCCCGGAGGGCATTGTGGTATAACAATATACTCCAAGTGGAGTTGTGAACGCTGTTTTTTCTTCATCTTCGACTTTCATCCGTATCTGGTGATACCCTGAGTATGCATCCCGAAAGGATAAACGTGCGCACCCTGCGGTGGAGTCGATGATCTGATCGATTCGAGGAAGTGGAAAGTGAACCTTTGGGCAAAACTTGTTTAGCCCCGTGAAGTCTATGCACATCCGAAGAGCAGCAGTTTTCTTCTTCTCAATGAGCACGGGGTTGGCCACCCAATCTGATTTCTTGATTTCGCGAATGAAGTTGCTTTGAGTAACCTATCGACTTCTTTTTCTATAGCTTCTCTTTTTGGACCGGAGACACAAAGCGTTATTTGCTTGACTGGCCTAGCGCCTGGAGTAAGTTGAAGAGAGTGCTCGGCGAATTTCCTGGGAATACTTGGCATGTCGGCTGGACACCATGCAAATATTTTCCAGTTTTCACGGAGAAATTCGACGAGCGCGCTTTCCTATGCGGGAGATAGGATTGTGGACACCCTGACTGTCTTTGACGGATCAGTCAGGTGTACTTGATGCTTCCTTATATCATCCGTGGCGCTGAACGCTCTGTCGACTGCTTGCTTCTTATGCTCAGGCATGAGTGTGTGGTCATTGGTGAGTGAGAGATCTGCGAAAGTTTGCTCCATACCGAACATCTCCGAGATCTTGCTAAAATCTCGGTCGCACGCGTCGGACCTTTGGAAATTTCCATTGACTGTGATGACTCCCTTGGGTCCTGGCATCTTCAACTTGAGGTATGCATAATGTGGTACTGCCATGAATCGAGCGAACATCGGGCGTCCAAGTATGGCATGGTACTGTGACTTTCAGTCGACGACTTCGAACTCAATCAACTCCGTTCTGAAGTGACTTGCATCGCCAAACGTAACGTCGAGTTGTATTGTGCCTTTTGGGAGAACATCTTTGCCTGGAACAATACCATGAAAGGTGTTTGTGGACTCGGGTAAGTTTTCGACTGACCTATTCATCCTGCGTAGCGTGTCGGCGAAGATGATGTTGATGCCGCTGCCTCCGTCCATGAAGACCTTGGTCATGGCGTATCCACCAATCTGGGCGTCGAGTACCAGGGCTGCGTGACCTGGTCGATAGACTGATGGTGGGTGGTCCTCCCGCGTGAACGTGATTGGAGCCTCGGATCCCTTCAGGAATTCTGGCACGGCTGGTGGTGCCATGACTGCCATGTTGACATGTCGAGTGTGCAACTTCTGCTGCCTGTTAGAGGGACGCCCTTTTTGGATCATGTACATCTGTCCTTGAGGCTTCGGGTACTGATCCTCTGCTGCTTGTGGTATGTGATGTATGGCTCTTGCGACCTGGCTTCCTGCACTATGCTGTGGTGGAGCTAGAAGTGCCGGGACTAGCTGTGCTGGTGGCGCTGCGGCGGGGACTGGCTGAGCAATCGATGGTGCAACCCTTCTGACTTTCATCATGTAGTCCATCGCCATTTGATCAAATTCTCTGGAATTCCTCATGGTGTGATTGGAGATTAACCTTCCATCGTCTCCCTTGAATAAGTGGAATCTGCAGTAGTCATCCATCTTCTCCTCGAATGTCCTTTCTAGCTGCGTGTCTGTGCGTCTACGACACTCTTGTCTTCTGTAGTTGCCAGTGCGCTGGTCGCGGTCTCTGCTGTCATGATGATCGTCGGTTTGACTGTCTCGGCGGTCATCGCTTCGACCATCGCGGTGATTTTCGTTTCGACTGTCGCGACGCTCGTCTGGTCGTCTGTCGTCTCAGTCTCGATTATCTTGCGGTTGGGAAAAACCAGCCGCCATGAATTTTACCCTGTCATCATCGTTGTAACGATTTTTGCGTTTGTGTCGTCTTTCATCTCTGTAGCTATCGCGGTGATCTCGACCATCTCGACGGTCCTCGCGATCACGCGGGGAGACTGGGCGTTTAGCCCTTATGGAATCTTCTCCATCTGCCCACTCGGTTGCTATTTTCATGAGCTCGGCCATGGATTTTGGCTTTTGGCGGCCGAGTGCCTCTCTGAAGTCCTCCCTAAAGACTCCCTGGGTGAAGACATACATAGCTATGTCTTCAGAGATTGTGCCCACTGAGTTGCGGATGGTTGTCCATCGCCTGATGTATGCTCTGAGTGTCTCGTCGGACCTCTGTGTGCAAGCACTTAGCTCTGCAAATGTTTTAGGTCGTTCGCACAGAGGGTCGAAATATTTGATGAAGTCCTCCCGGAAGTGATCCCAGGAGTCGTATGTTCCTTCGGGTAATGCTTTGAGCCAGTCGCGAGCTATGCCCTCGAGCATCAGCTGTATGTATTGCAGTGCTGTTGTAGTTGTACCGCGTTGACACACGACTGCCAACTTATAATCCTCCAGCCAGCCTGATGGCTCTTGTTTGCAGTTGAATTTTGGAGTTGTCGGTAATCCAAACTTTTTGGGCATCTTGGCCTCGTGGATGTGTCGAGTGAAGCATCGAGCTCCGCAGGGTCCCGTGTCGCGATTGGCATCTGAGTCACTGCTATCGGACCTTCTGGATCTACTCCTTGACCTTCGGCGACTGGAGTTCCTCCTTGCGCCACTTCTGTGAGGACTGCGACTGCGGTGGTCTCGCGATGTATGCCGTGAGCGGATCCTACTACGCTCCTTGCTTTTTCCTGTCTGGAGTCCTTGTGCTGCGAGAGCCAACGCCTTTATCTGCTGTTGATGTGCTTATGCTGCCGGATCGCCTGCTGGAGGTGCTGTTGCTTTCAGGTAGGCTCCGATTGAGAGCAAGGCACCTTCGGCTGTTTTGGGTACTAGCACGCCTTCCGCATCCAACGTCATGAACGAGTGTTCTAAGTTGCGAGTGAGTCCTGACCTCTCTCCTTCTGGGAGGTTTGCAAATCTTGATCTGCGCCTGGGGTCTGTCCCGTTTGTAGAGCTGAGGGATATTTGTCTTCTCCGCACACTTGAGATGCTGGCTTGCTTTCTGCGTTCCTCGAGTGTTGCTCTGTACTGCTTTAGGCGCATCGTCTCTTGCAAGTTGAAGTAGTTGTATGCCATCATCTCTTTTGGGGTTGCATCTGCTGGCATCATTGTGTACTCTTTGATGACTTTATCGACTTTTGCTGCCATCTCGGGTGTGATAGTTAACGTTGCTACGCCATCTGGCAGTGTTACCGTACAAGGGAACTCCATGGGCCGGCGACTGGCGGCTCCTGCCGATGTTTCTGCGCTGAATGAGACGCAAACCAGGTGAGGTATGGCCGGAGGGCATGTGTACGTGTTGTCGATGCCAGTCATGGACTCGAACTCCTCGTTCAAGCTCATGTCAGAGTTGCTGCTTTTGCTGATCTAGACGTCGGTATCAACGTGTGCTTCGAGTGATTGCTCAGGATGGACTTCATTGTTGGTGAAGAACTCATGATCCGCCTGGATCTCTGGGCCACCGAAATCAGCGAGGCAGATGCTGTCGTTTGCATCTTCAGATTGCATGTAGTCGAGGACCATGTTGAGTGACTCTGTGTGTTCGACTGTGCCAACCTGATAGGTGGACTGTACCTCATCGTCTGGGATCTCCTGCGCCATGAGTTCGTTGAACTCCCGTGTTGACATAGATCATACTGGTGAACTTGAAGGCGAGATCGAGTCGATCTGCGACGAAGCAGCTTCCATGCCTGCTGGCGATGCGATCGTAGTCGACGGAGCTTCGAGTGCCTTGGTCGCGATTGGTTCGGTCAAGTCCTGCACACCAAACTTGTCGACGAAAAAATTGTGTTTTCCAACAGTTAGATCCAAACCTGAGTCGAGGCTGGCAAAGGCCTCCTGATCTTCTGGCGAGTATGGTTTGATCCTCTTTGGTGACGCGACCTTTGTAGCTGGCGAGTGATCGCCTGATGACCCAACGTTGGTCGAGTTTGCCGGCGAATTGCCGTTCGCAGATGTGGTCGCCAAGCTGCCGTTTGACGATGGAACCGGCGAAACTGTGGATCCAACACTACCTGTTCCCACAGACGGCGCCAATTGACGAGGGGTGTCCTCGGCAATACCCATAGTTGAGTACCTAGGGTTAGATTTATGTGGTAGAGAACGCGTAGTGTTAGTAGAATCGTCGGCTGACAAGCGGGATTTACCCAGGTTCAGAGCCCTCGAGTGAGGTAACACCCCTACTTCCTGCCTTTCTGTATTGATTGTGGAATATGCTGCGGTTACAAGGGTCTAGAAGGGATTGATCTTGTTAGGGTTTGGAGGTTCTGGTATTTCGTGTCCTCTATCGGGCGCTGATACGTCTCCAACGTATCTATAATTTCTGATGTTCCATGCTTATATTATGCCAATTGCTACATGTTTTATATACACTTTATATCATTTTTATGCATTTTCTGGAACTAACCTATTAACAAGATGCCACAGTGCCAGTTCCTGTTTTCTGCTGTTTTTGGTTTCAGAAAAGTTGTTCTGGAAATATTCTCGGAATTGGACGAAACAAAAGCCAAAGTTCCTATTTTTCTGACACGTTCACGAAGACCGAAGGAGAGACGAAGGGGGGCCGTGGGCCATCCTCACCATGTGGCGGCGCGGTCCCACCTCCTGCCGCGCCGTGACGTGGTGAGGGGGTCACGGACCTCCACCGACGTCGCCCCTTGGCCTATATATTCATCTATTCGGGAAAACCCTAAATACCCGAGTCATATTCCACGAAAAGTTCCAGAGCCGCCGCCGCCATCAACCCTACCTCGGGAGGGTTCTGAACCTCTTCCCGGCACCCTGCCGGAGAGGGGAATCATCACCGGAGGGCTCTACATCGCCATGCCTGCCTCCGGAGTGATGTGTGAGTAGTTCATCTTTGAACTATGGGTCCATAGCAATAGCTAGATGGTTGTCTTCTCCTCTTGTGCCATCATGTTTAGATCTTGTGAGCTGCCTATCATGATCAAGATCATCTTATTGTAATGCTACATGTTGTGTTTGCTGGGATCCGATGAATATTGATACTATGTCAAGTTGAATACTGAATATTATATCTATGTCTTTTATGATCTTGCGTGCTCTCCGTTACTTGTTGATACTCTGGCCAAGTGGATGCTTGTGACTCCAAGAGGGAGTATTTATGCTAGATAGTGGGTTCAGTCTCTATTTAATCTGGGGGAGTGACAGCAACCCCTAAGGTTGTGGATGTGCTGTTGCTACTAGGGGTAACCTAATGATGATTTGTCAAAGGATGAATGTGTTGTTTACATTATGCACTTTACTTAATGCAATTGTCTGTTGCTTGCAACTTAATACTGGAAGGGGTGCGGACGCTAAACTAAAGGTGGACTATTTAGGCGCAGATGCATGCTGGATAGCGGTCTGTGTACTTTGTCGTAATGCCCAAATGAATCTCATAGTAGACACCACAACTTGCACATGCATGTTATGCACTTATCGATATTGTCAATTGCCCAGCTGTAATTTGTTTACCCAGCATGTTAGTTATTTATTATGGAGAGACACCACTAGTGAACTGTGGACCCTGGTCCATTCTTTTACATCTGATAATACAACCTACTGCAATTACTGTTTTCTTTCATTCTCTGCAAAAAAACATCATTTTCCACACTATACGTCTAATCCTTTGTTTTCAGCAAGCCGGTGAGATTGACAACCTCACTGTTAAGTTGGGGCAAAGTATTTTGGTTGTGTTGTGTGTGCAGGTTCCAAGTCAACCGCTAGGACCTCCCCCTCGACACAGACTTTTTCTGGCACCATAACCGGGGAGAGGAAGCACTCCCTGCGCACCACCACTTTTTCTGGCGCCGTTGACACCTTCAGAAGTGTCTTCATCTCCTACTGGTTCGATAACCTCGGTTTCATACTGAGGGAAAACTTGCTGCTGCACTCATCATACCTTCCCCTTGGGGTTCCCAACGAACGTGTGACTTTCACGTCATCAAGCACTTTTTCTGGCGCCGTTGCCGGGGAGGTCAAGCCTTCTGTTAGGGGAGTCTCTCACTTCCAATCTCTTTACTTTGTTATTGTCTTGCTTAGTTTATTTTTATTTTGCTCTGTTTGCTCTCTTTATAAAAAATACAAAAAAATAGTTACTTGCTTCTAGTTTACTTTTTAGCTTTTATCATGTCTAGTTTTGTTACTGTTACTATGTCACATGAGGAAATGATCTTCACTTTTAAGCAAGGGAGTGAAGAGAGTTTTAAAGAAGCTTGGTCTAGAATTTTTTATTCTTATGGCAAAACCGAGCCTAAAATGACTTTAAGCCTGCTTCTTAGTAGCTTTTACTTTGGGCTTGCCTTTGTATAGATATGCTTTAGATGCCGTAGTGGGCGTAGATTTCCTTCAATGTGATGGGGATCAAGCTTTTAATGCCATAAAAAAGCTGGTTGCATCTTCTAGCTCAACCAATAAATTTGATTCAGCCTTGTTGACATTCATGCTAGATTAAACACTCTTGAGACGAATTTATCTTGTTTAAAGAAGGTTATAATCAGATTCGTGAATATTATGATTATGTTCCAATGAGTTTTGAACCTTCAATGTGGGTCCCTACGGTAAAGGTTGCTATTTGTGGAGAAACTTTTTATGCCGTTGTGATATTATGTCTGAGTTTTGCCTTATGCCTAAAAGCATTTATGAATCTTTGAATCTTTGGGGACTTTCTGAAGGTGGAGAAGGGATAACTCTTACTGATAATTCTGTTATACTACCCATTGGGATAGCTGAAGGTGTGTTTACAACATTCCTAGGAATAACGGTATCCACTGATTATCTTGTTATTGAATGTGTAGGAACAAGACAAATTACACTTGGAAGATCCCTGCTGAAACTCTTGGGAGCAACCATAGATGTGGGAAAAGGCACTCTAATTTCACTATCGCGCCGGGGTGCGGGCATGTATTCCCTAGACCAAAAAGTATGACTAAGGGCAAGAGAGGTAGGCGTAAAGCCCTTGGTAATCCTTTGGATGCTTCTTCACTTGGAAACACTTGATTTTCACTTTCTGCGCCTAGCTGAAAGGCGTTAAAGAAAACGCTTATGGGAGACAACCCATGTTTTTATTTCTGCAATTTTTCTTTTTCTTTGAGTCAAGGAGCTTGCTTACTTCTGTAACAACTCTTTGTATCTTTATTTTATTGCATTGTTGTGCCAAGTAAAGCCTCTAATAGAAAGTTGATGCTAGATTTGGATTTCTGCGCAGAGACAGATTTTTGCTGTCCACCGTTTTGAGCTGTATGCACTCCAGAAAAATCCAAAAATTCTGAAAACATTCAGGCGTGATCCTCATATATGTACGCAACTTTCATTAGTTTTGACTTTTCGCATCTGAGCAACTTAAGTGCCTCGAAAAAATTCGTCTTTCCAGACTGTTCTGTTTTTGACAGATTCTGCCTTTTGATTTGCATTCTCTCTTTTACTGTGTTTGAGTGGATTTCTTTGCTCCACAAAATATCAGTGGCTGTAGCTAATGTCCAGAAGTGTTGGAGATGATTGTGTCATCACAGAATATGTGAATTTTTGATTATGCACTAACCCTCTAATGAGAATTACTTCGAGTTTGGTGTGAAGGAAGTTTTCAAGGATCAAGAGAGAAGGATGATATGATATGATCAAGAAGAGTGAAAAGCCTAAGCTTGGGGATGCCCCCGTGGTGCATCCAAGCATATTTCAAGAAGACTCAAGCGTCTAAGCTTGGGGATGCCCAAGGCATCCCCTTCTTCATCAACAACTTATCAGGTCATCTCTAGTGAAACTATATTTTAATTCTTTCACATCTTATGTGCTTTACTTGGAGCGTCTGTGTGCTTTTATTTTTGCTTTGTTTTCTGAATAATTGGATCCTAGCATTCTTGTGTGGGAGAGAGACACGCTCCGCTTTTTCATGTGAATACTCATGTTCTTCACTTATATTTGTTGAGTATTCTTAACTAGCTACTGCAATGCTTTTAGCTCCTGTTTTTCATGCATCTCTTGTTCAGAGCTGTTAGTTCTTGTAGAGAAGTACTCTCTTGTTTCATTGTGTAGTATTTGGAGAGTTTGTGTTGAAATAAGTTGATTGGTGTTTGGTTGGAAACAGAAAATGCTACATGTGGTAGATGGTATATTGAAAAGACATACTCATTCTTGTAGATCATTGTCTTGGATAATTTGATGCTTTGCAATTGTTTTGAGCTCTCAAGTAGATCATGTTTAAGCTCTTGCATCATGTAGTTAAAGCCTATTAGTGGAGAACTACCGTAGAGCTTGTTGAGACTTGGTTTGCATGTTTGATATCTCTAAGGTCTAGATATTTTCTGGTAAAGTGTTTGAACAACAAGGAGACAGTGTAGAGTCTTATAATGCTTGCAATATGTTTTTATGTAAGTCTTGCTGTACCGGTTGATATCCTGTGTTTGCTTCAAACAACCTTGCTAGCCTAAACTCTGTACTGAGAGGGAATGCTTCTCGTGCATCCAAACCTTGAGCCAAAACCCATGCCATTTGTGTCCACCATAACTACCTATTATGTGGTATTTCCTGCCATTCCAAGTAAATACTTCATGTGCTACCTTTAAACTATTCAAAACTTTATTACTCCTTATTTGTGTCAATGTTTTATAGCTCATGAGGAAGTTATGTGGCGTTTACTCTATCACCTTGTCATTTACTCATGACAGACTTTCACCAATGGACTAGTGGCATATACATCCGCTTATCCAATAACTTGCAAAAAGAGCTGGCAAATGGGGTGCCCAGTCCCAATTAATTACAACTTTAACCACTTGATTCTCTTCACATGTTTGCCAATGATTTATCAAAAGCAAATTTCAAAATGTTAAACTTTATCAAATAGGCACTCCTCCATGGTATGTGATTGTTGGAAGGCACCCGAGGATTCGGTTAGCCATGGCTTGTGTAAGCAAAGGTTGGGAGGAGTGTCATACCAATTTATAAATATGCATGTGTAAACAAAAGAGAAGAGGGATGATCTACCCTTGGGTAGAAATAACGTCCTTCATGGGAGCCGCTCTTGAAAGTCTGGGTGATAAGGGGGATAGAGTGCCCACTGCCATTCGTTGACAACAACAAACACCTCTCAAAAACTTACTTTATGCTCTCTATATGATTTCAAAAACTAAAAAGCTCTAGCACATGATTTAATCCCTGCTTCCCTCTGCGAAGGGCCTTTCTTTTACTTTATGTTGAGTCAGTTTACCTACTTCTTTCTATCTCAGAAGCAAACACTTGTGTCAACTTTGTGTGCATCAATTCTTATATGCTTACTTATTGCACTTGTTATATTACTTTGTGTTGACAATATCCATGAGATATACATGTTGAAAGTTGAAAGCAATTGCTGAAACTTAAATCTTCCTATGTGTTGCTTCAATGCCTTTATTTAGAATCTATTGCTTTATGAGTTAACTCTTATGCAAAGCTTTTTGATGCTTGTCTTGAAAGTACTATTCATGAAAAGTTTTTGCTTATATGATTCAGTTGTTTACTCTTTATCTATTTGTTAGCAAACTATAGACCATTGCTTTGAGTCACTTCATTCATGACATGAGCCTTGCAATATTATTTGATCAAGATTGTGTGAAGCATGTCTCCTCAGAAATTATTTTGTTGTTATCGTTTTACCTACTCGAGGACGAGTAGAACTAAGCTTGGGGATGCTTGATACGTCTCCAACGTATCTATAATTTCTGATGTTCCATGCTTATATTATGCCAATTGCTACATGTTTTATATACACTTTATATCATTTTTATGCATTTTCTGGGACTAACCTATTAACAAGATGCCACAGTGCCAGTTCCTGTTTTCTGCTGTTTTTGGTTTCAGAAAAGTTGTTCTGGAAATATTCTCGGAATTGGACGAAACAAAAGCCAAAGTCCTATTTTTCTGACACGTCACGAAGACCGAAGGAGAGACGAAGGGGGCCGTGGGCCGCCTCACCACGTGGCGGCGCGGTCCCACCTCCTGCCGCGCCGTGACGTGGTGAGGGGCCACGGCCTCCACCGACGCCCCCCTTCGCCTATATATTCATCTATTCGGGAAAACCCTAAATACCCGAGTCATATTCCACGAAAAGTTCCAGAGCCGCCGCCGCCGTCAACCCTAACTCGGGAGGGTTCTGAAGCTCTTCCCGGCACCCTGCCGGAGAGGGGAATCATCACCGGAGGGCTCTACATCGCCATGCCTGCCTCCGGAGTGATGTGTGAGTAGTTCATCTTTGGACTATGGGTCCATAGCAGTAGCTAGATGGTTGTCTTCTCCTCTTGTGCCATCATGTTTAGATCTTGTGAGCTGCCTATCATGATCAAGATCATCTTATTGTAATGCTACATGTTGTGTTTGCTGGGATCCGATGAATATTGATACTATGTCAAGTTGAATACTGAATATTATGTCTATGTCTTTTATGATCTTGCATGCTCTCCGTTACTTGTTGATACTCTGGCCAAGTGATGCTTGTGACTCCAAGAGGGAGTATTTATGCTAGATAGTGGGTTCAGTCTCCATTTAATCTGGGGGAGTGACAGCAACCCTAAGGTTGTGGATGTGCTGTTGCTACTAGGGGTAACCTAATGATGCTTTGTCTAAGGATGAATGTGTTGTTTACATTATGCACTTTACTTAATGCAATTGTCTGTTGCTTGCAACTTAATACTGGAAGGGGTGCGGACGCTAACCTGAAGGTGGACTATTTAGGCACAGATGCATGCTGGATAGCGGTCTGTGTACTTTGTCGTAATGCCCAAATGAATCTCATAGTAGACACCACAACTTGCACATGCATGTTATGCACTTATCAATATTGTCAATTGCCCAGCTGTAATTTGTTTACCCAGCATGTTAGTTATTTATTATGGAGAGACACCACTAGTGAACTGTGGACCCGGTCCATTCTTTTACATCTGAAATACAACCTACTGCAATTACTGTTTTCTTTCATTCCCTGCAAAAAAAAAACATCATTTTCCACACTATACGTTTAATCCTTTGTTTTCAGCAAGCCGGTGTGATTGACAACCTCACTGTTAAGTTGGGGCAAAGTATTTTGGTTGTGTTGTGTGTGCAGGTTCCAAGTCAACTGCCAGGACCTCCCCTTCCACACAGACTTTTTCTGGCACCATAGCCGGGGAGAGGAAGCACTCCATGCGCACCACCAATTTTTCTGGCACCGTTGACACCTTCAGAAGTGTCTTCATCTCCTACTGGTTCGATAACCTCGGTTTCATACTGAGGGAAAACTTGCTGCTGCACTCATCATACCTTCCTCTTGGGGTTCCCAACGAACGTGTGACTTTCACGTCATCAGGCGCCCTCCCAGCCCTTATAAAGGGGCTGGGTCTTGGGTACGTAACCGACTAGGATTTTACATATAAGGAAACTATAACCGACTATGCCTAATCTTGGGAAACAATCTTCGCCTTGCGCCTTCTTTCATGGGCTTCATCGGGTTACAGGCAATTGGGCTTTAGTCATCACGTGCACCAGGTACCCTCATGGTAGGGTACCCGTTTGGTATAACCTCGTCAGCAAGATGCATGCCAAGCCATGCTTTCCATTGGGCATGTCAGCTCAACGAAACCAAAGTCTGAATATTCAGACTGACGATCCAACAGGATTTCATAGCACAACAGGAACACAAACACAAGGAACTGCCATTCACTTGAGCAAAAGTCGAAAGTAAGGCAGCTGTCCGTCCCAGGCATTGCTCTCCGCCTCAACCGGTAGGCACGAGCTGAGCTTCAGGATGACGACAGAAAAGCCGGTGACGAGCATGCATAGGGCGACTTCGTCGCATCTGGACGGGGAGTGGTGAGACGCGCGCCCCATCCTCGAGTTGAAGCAGCGCAATAGGCACACCCACATAGCCACAACTCTTGTACGATTCGATTTGCTTGTTGTGCTCATCGTCCTAGGACCGAGCCGTGAGGATGACCAAAACGGCTCCATGGATCATGTCGTCGGTGATGCGAGAGACAGCGGTTGGAGCGAGAGATACTTTCTCCAACTTCAACAGCCAGATGAACCTGACCTATGCCGCCTCAACTATCCCAGATAGTTGGCATTGAGTACGATGTCCGTACGGCGTGACCTTATCCACTTTGACAATCTAGCTAGCGTCAAAGTTGTTCAAGTCCTGCTCGCCGGACGTGTGTTCTAAGGGCATCTCCAGTCGTTCGCCCCCCAGATTTTGATGCGGCGCTTTTTAGCGTTAGCGCCGGCCGTCTCCAAAACCTAGGGGGCGAACTCACCAGCCGTTCGGCGGCCCAGGAAAACACATGGCCCATAAATTTGAACTTTCTTCTTCCCGTCCCCCAAAAAATAGACCGAGTTCGGCGATCACAGTAGCCATAGTTGGGCAGTCATATTACAAAATAACGCCACAGTTGGGCGATCAAATAGTCTCGATCAAGCCACAGTCGGGCGATCCACGACCACATTCGGCATTCTGCTGATGCACAGATCAGATAGAGGCACGCGACGCCGCGGCGTCAGAGTCGACGTCGACGATAGGCATGGTGGTCGGAGTGGCAGTCGCGGCGGCCTCGAGGTTGACGACGGCGCGGCATCCTCCAGGTCGATGGCCGTCGCAGCAGTCTCGGCGTCCAGGTCGATGGGCGCGATCGGCGTCGTGGACGTAGGCTGGGCGGGCGGCATCTCGGCTGGACTGGCCGAGCTCGTCGGACTGCCGTAGGTCGTGTCCATCGGGGTGTCGCCGGTAGTGTCCGTCGGGGTGCCGTAGCTCGTGTCCGTCGGGGTCGGGGCTGGAGCCGGGCTAATGTCGGTGAGGATGATACGGCACTGCGCCATGAACCATGTCCTCACCTCGGGGTCCATCGTGGCCGGATCGGCCCCCGTGAGGAAGGTGAGGTCGTGGTTCCTCTTCTTCGCCACAGTGCCGGTCCTGAGGAGCTCGATCTTGACCTTGGAGTTGGCCATGAGCGTCGACCACCTCTTCGCGGCGACCTCCTACCTCTTGCCGGCGTTGGTCTGGGTGTTGGCGATGCAGGTCTGGATGGACGCCTGGAGCTTTGCCGCTGCCGGCGCGGCGTCCCTCGCCGCCTTGGCTTTCTTGTGGCCCATCGGTGGACGCCCATCAGACGCACCAGCAGCCGCCGTGTCCGGGACGTAATCCTTGTCCTTGCCGAGCGTACGGCGTGTTTCCGCCCACTTCTCGCACCCCTCTATGACGACGAAGACGTGGAGCCACTTGAAGTCGGTCTTCTCGTCCTCCTTGTACGCCTCGAACATCCGGGCGATCTACATGGCGACGGGACCGGCACCAATGAGCCAATTCTCACCTCCATCTCGCGGTTGGCGCCGCTCTTTGGCCTGTGCGTGACCTCCTCCTGTATGCCGTGCCACTTGTTGCAGGCGGCCTAGATGTTCTGCCAATGGTTGGCCATGGCCTTCTGGCCACGCTCTCCGTGACGCACGACGCGTAGTTGGGGTCGATCATCCGGCGCTCGTCGTACTCCGTCTTGATGCGCTTCCAGTAGTTTTCCAGGGTCTGGTTCGCGCCGATGATCGGGTCGCAGCTGACCACCTTCCATGACTCGGCGAGGAGGATATCCTCCCTGCACGTCCACTTGATGCGCGGCTCGGCCGGCGGCTTCGGCGCCGCCTTGGACCCCTTCGTGGGACGGCGGCCGCCCGTGTCGCCATCCTTGGCCGGGCCTTCTGCTCCCTCCGCGGCTGCAGACGCCGTCTCGTCCTCTTCTTCCGCCTCCGCATCCGCCTCCTCCATGCCGACGGCGGCGCCAGACGCACCTTGGCCGTAATCCCCGCCGCCCTGCGAGAAGAAATCCACACCACCCTGCGAGAGGAAGCCCGGGCATGGCTCCGCCGCCACCGAGCCGGTGGTGATGATCTCGTCCATGAGGTCCTGGGGCATCCCGCCCAACGGGGACTGCGCGGCGAAGGGGAGGGAACGGCGGAGCGACGGCGAAGTTGCGTAGCCCGGTGAGCCGTCGACGTACATCATCGGCGGATGGTGGGGGAAGGTGACGTTGGGGTTGAAACCACCATGTGGATCAACATCGGCGTACCCAGGGGAGTAGTAGCGCGGCGATGGCGATGGCGAGGCGACGGCGGTTTGGCTCCATCCGGCGAACTGAGGATGGGGATGAGGAGAGAAGCCGGGCCTCCGCTTGGCTGTCGGCGCCGCAGACGCAGCCGGAGTTGGCGGCTCATCCAGCTCCTCCACCTCCTCTTCCTCTTCTTCCTCGTCGACGTCCTGGGTCTCGGCCTCCGCGGCCAAGTGCGTGCCCAACTCCCTCTGCCGCTGCGCCTTCTCCCTCGTCCGTCGCTGGTGGTTCTCCGCCTCCAGGCGCGCTTTCTCGGCGATCCACTTGGCGTTGCTCATGCCCGCTGGCTTCTCCTTCGGCGCTCTCGGCTTCCGCGGTTTCTTGCCGATCATGGAGGTGGCGGAGGACGCGGGGACGGCGACGGCGACGGCGCGGGGTCCTGTGAATCGGGCGGGAGCCATGGCGGCCAGATCTATGGGAAATGGCGGGATCGGGGCGGGGAGAGGTATATATGTGGGGGAGAAATGGAGGGAAGGAGCCAAATTATGGAGGGAAGGGGCCAAATTATGGAGGGAAATCGCCTTCCCTCGCCGACAAGTCTGGCCCGCGGACGCCTTTTGCCCCCCAGGCCGAACCCAGCAAGCTGGGTTTGGGCTGGGTTCGCCGGCGCGAAACGGCGCTAACCGGCGCTAAATCGACTTCTGGGGGGGGGCGACTGGTGGATGTTCGTTAGCGCCGGCGCTAAAAAGGCCTCCTGGGGGCTCTGGGGGGACGGTTGGAGATGCCCTAAGCGGAGCTGGTTCCTCCGGCGGCGGCGTGTATATACTCGATGATCTGGGTGAGGATGGGAAGCGGCCGAGCGGGACGCTGTTGTCGATGCAAACCATCATCGATTGTGGTATATTTTTGTCAAATATGGCCTTTTTGCGAAACTAATCTCAAATCTGGCCTCTCTCCATAACTATTTTCAAATCTGGCCCCTGAGATCAGCTCCAACGAGGATGGCGCCGACCTTGTACATGTCGGCTCCATCCTCGTTGGCGCCGACCCCCTGTTTAAAAAATTCGACATCCTTAGGAAAATAATGTGACTTTCCGGATGGCGCCGAACTGAACAAGTTCGGCTCCATTGTCATTGGCACTGACCTCAAGAGGCCAGATTTGAAAATAGCTTTGAGAATATGCCATATATGTGTTTAGTTGCCAGATTTGTCAAAAAATACGTGATTGTGTGGTGTATGCGAGCGTAGCTACAAGTGGAGTTGGTTTCTTAGGGTTGGTTTCTTACACGAGAGCTAACAATCCATCGATCCAATGTGGATGTGGGGTACCGTACGTCGTCGCACGTTTGTTTTTATTTTGGTCCCTCAGGTTTGGTTGAATTAACCCACACCACGGACAGGGACCGAATTGCAAACTTACAATCAATCAGCGCAAACAACCGCATCATCCCCTGCTCCATCGTCGCTCACTTCGCCCGCACGTTCGGTGGTGACGGCGGCGAGCGCCTCATGCTCCAACGCCGCCCCTATCTTCCCAGAGTTGCACCTATGCAGGCGCCAGATCCGGACTCCTCCTAGGGATGAAGGGGAGAGGTCATCGAGGTCGTGGAGTCGGGCGTCCTGCTCGCCATGGCCGTGCCCATGGAGAAAGGGAGAGCCACCATCACGGGAAGCCGGGAGGGGATTCAAGATCGGCCTCGCGTGAGAATGTTGTAGGCCGCGCGCGGCATCTTTGAGCGCCATCAAGGGAACTAGAAGGAAAGGCGCGCGTTGCTGCGCCCTTTGTTTCTAGACGCCGTCATGGTGATTGATATGACCAAGAATTCGGCATGCAAATCTGCCAGAAGCTAACCAGATGAGGAATATTGTAAAAAAGTTAAATTGTAGCGATAATATGACACTGACTATATATAAGGACTCAATTAACTCACCTACCATTTTATCATCATTGGTTCTTTCAAGTCATTCGAATGCAACTTAAGCAATGTTGGTAGCATTCCGTCTACTGGTAATACAAATTTGGCTTGCTATTGGTTATTCCTCCGCTGCTTCAGTCAAGGCAATGTGACCTAGGTTGGGATATTCCTTACTCTGCATCCTATACCGGTGCAACTCAGAAGATGAAATTAGCAGACCGCTAAGTTGGTAAGAAAATGTGTAATTGATAGCTTCTACATAACTTCCTATCCCGCAAACAGCAATAGTAAAGGTGACTAAAGATCATTGGTTTCACAGCTCCGTGAGAAAACTACTTCATGAATCCATGACTACCACCAAGGCATGTCTCAACTTTTGGCAAATGAAGAACATAAAATATGGGCCCACTACTGCTAGATTGGGAAGGCATACCATATCTGAAAGTTCAAATTTGACGAATGGGAACACCGTAACACCCAAACAAACATGAGAACACCGTGACTAATTATCCATAAACTTCATATCATGCTAGTAGTTGAGGTGCCCCCACAGGAGGGGGGTGCAAATCATAAATGTGATATTGTACTGTAATCCAACTATAAAGGTAACACAGAGAACGTAATATTATCATATAGATTAGTCGTCGAAGTGTTTCTTTATTCAGTAGTTCACTGGTTCTAACTATTCTTTGCCAGGATAAGGAGATGTCCCGAACAATACATATTCAACAACCAGCTGCTATTTGTTTACAATGTGCAGCTGATCCATAGTACAAAACAGAACATCCAGAAACTATAGTTGGAACTTGAAAACAGTAAGTTGGAGACAGCTAAGGGAAGTACTAATATAAGAAACAAAAACCTGATCTTGTCTGAACAAAGCTAGGGACCGCAATGTAGTAATCTCGAGGTCTGTGACCGACATATCTGATTTCGATTCCCTCTTGATAAAGGAAACAAACACAACAATCTGCAGTAACGAAACAATTTAACACACAATTCAGGCTGCAACACACATACTCATATGATGCGTGTGGTGTCCCAGACTCTAAATTCATGAAGAATGGAGATTAATAAGCACATATTATATTATTGTAACCGTATATCGATACCAAGGAATATGAACTATTTATGATATGGTGGGATTTATTTCTTATCTACTTTTTGGTAATATATATGAGATAACGTATAACATGAAGAAATTTATGCCCTTGAGCATTCCTTCATGAGTGATATCTCATCAATGTAGTTTAACATGTTTAGACCTTCATTAACTAAATCTCCAGGAAAGTATACCAGGATGCAAACCTAGCTCCCTGAGGTCAAGTGGAGGGAATGATGATAGAGTAGGCATTACTGTAACAACATATTGCCAATTCCTGCAAGAAAATAAACATAGGCGAATAGATATTTAACACATATTTACAAGGTTAGCAGATAAAAAAACAATGTATTCCTGCAAGACATGACAAAACCTAGAAAATCAGTATTTAATATTCATTATCATATCCCAGTGAAATTAGACCTGCTGATATGTGACATCTCTATCATTTACCCTGCCTCTCTGCTACAATTTGACTCAACAAACTTATCATCCATGCATAGAACCAAATGTCCAGACTGTGAGAAGAAAAATGGTTTTGGTCATGGACCATAAACAGACATGACATGAAAACTAACACATACCAACATGGACTTTCTAGTTCATCTAGCTAAGTAGCAGTCAGAAAAGAGTAAAGCCTCTCATCAGGGTTCCGTACCTCTGTAAGAACATTTGCATCGTAATCTTTGTTATCAAATCCCAATGAAAACATAATTGTTCTTATGTAACAGCCATATTATTTACCCTCGCCTATTGTTATGACTTATGACAGGATCATTAAGCAGTCACTACAGAAATAATATGAGAACGTAATTGGGGTTGACTAAACTTGGCACATTCTCACACCTAACCACCTAGTGAACCTGCGTTCTTCATAGTTCCCCATGTGTCTACTGAAGCACATAGAGTGGTTGAAGGAAACCTGATGCTTTTCTACCACGCAAACAGTTACAACAGTACATTATGTACTATTTTGCACTCCAAACTATAATAAGAATGTAAGGACCTTGTAATTGTTTCCATGTTATGATAATGAGAAAACTGTTGACTTTAGCATATAAAATATACTGATCATAGCAGAACATATGCCATTTACACGAATACGTGCCAATTTACTGCACTGAACAAATCCAATGGAAAATAAGGAGTATATTCTTTAATGGACTATACAATGCATTTTCATATCCTGGTCCTATGCTATCAGATGGATTTAGATTCATATCGCTTACTAATAAGAGTTCTCTTGGCGTATTAAAAAAGACCTAGAAAAGTAGGACTATAGTACAGACCACAGAACATCTCAATCAAAATAACACAAATCACATTACCTGAGGACACACAGGGGCATCACAGAGACTGCAGCCAGCTTCCTCAAAAACCAACTGGTTGGAGTCACGGACAAGCACAGTGGCAGTCCTCCCCATATCCTTGATAGCAGTAATCTTCAAAATCTTGCCGTCTCCAACACACTTCCTCAACAAGATCATCATACCCAAGTTTATCCTCACGGAAATGCTCAATGTTGGTAATTGCCAGGCAATCAACTAAGATTTAAAGACCTGTCAACTAAGATTTAGAGAGCGTGCCATAAACATCAGGGTGACTGAGCTTGTCAAGTATGATAAGAAGCCTGTCGACATACATAACAGAATGAATGCAAATAATTTATTGAATTGTCGTGAGTTCAATCTAAGTTACACAATAGGTTGGAATGCCTTCTTCTTGAGTTACGATGATGGTTTTGCAAATAGTGGCAGTACTGCAAGCACCCATGAGGCCATGACCCTGACGCCTCTAAATATATGAGGGACAGAAAATAGGAAGTCATCTTGGACTCTGGGAGGAACTTTCATTCAGAGTCTACAGAAAGTAAAAGGAATTATGAGGGACAGAGCTGTCACATAGTGTCTGACACTTTTATGTGACCATTAAACCCCGAAAATATTACTTCAACAAAGGGCATAACCAGAGTGCCCTGGAGGAAATCAATGCTGCAACCATCCTACAGGCACATGGTAGATAATATTAGACTTATATACAGAATCACACCCAACAATCCATCGAAGCCACAAGTATGCTATCACACAAATTACTGGCTTGGAATAATTTCTTATGTGGGAGTAAGAAAGGTGCGATGTTATATGACTATACTGTAGTAGACGTACAAACCAAAATTTAGAAGTTCATATTGCTAAAAAAATAAACTCAGTACCAAATAAACCTGAACAGCACAAACCTGCAACGTATTCGTGAGACCTGTTATCTATCTCTCCAATCGTGGCAACTGCATCTCATATATTACCAATAAGTTAGTTTTGTTGTTAATGGAAGGACCATCTCCTGGGATAGTCATTGGTGCAGAATTTTCAACTTCAAATACCTTAGCCTTTGCATCTTTGTTTCTATTTCCTCTTCGGCCAGCCCATTTATTTAAAACACTTTGAAAATTAGAGCTAGCACGCACTTGAGCCGACAAACTCCATCATCTGTTAATCCATTGCTGTTATCTACTTCTTCTGCATCATCTTCACTTTGTAAATGATATTGTAGAGTATTGCCGGGGACTACCACCTAAACAGCCAACTCGGGGTTCAGTTACCTGTGAGTTAGTGTAGGTCTTTACTTCGAAAGAATTGCTGCCATTTCAGCTATGCTAATGCCATTGTGTTCTCAACTACGAATTTAGTGGCATCGATTTGGTCAAGCAACGCGGCTGACGACAGCAAGGCGTGCTGCGTGCCGAGGGAGGAGTGCACGACAGCGCAGTCACCACATGAGATGGGAAGGGACGGCGAGCGGCGGCAGGGGAGTGAGGGGTGCACGGCAGTGGACTCACCGTGGGAGACAGGGAGGGGCGGGCCACGCAGCGGGGAGAGAGGGCGCGGTGCGGCGGAGCCGGAGGCCGCCGCGAAGCGCGCGGTCGGAGGCGGGGGAGCGGCGCAGAATCTCGAAGAGCGGGGTGAGGGCGGTGGCAGAAGGCGGAGAGGAAGCGGCCGCCGGGGGCGGAGGAGAAGCGGAGCGCCGCGAGCTCCCGGAGATTGCGCGGGTGCACGGTGAGGGAAGCGCGGCACTCGTCGAGCACGCGCGCCACCTCGCCCGGCAGGCGCCTCGTCTCGTCGGCGCCGGTGGGGATGGGCGACATGGCGCACGGTCGGGAGCAGGGGAGCGCAGGCGGCGGCCGCCGGAGATTATGAGGCCCGAATCAAAGGGCGGCTGTGACTTGAGAAGAGGGATGGAGAGACAGAGTCCCATACCGAAACGAGCGATGACACGCGTGCGCTCTGCGTCGGTCAAGGCAACAAACCGTCTTACTGTACATCGTGTCACTGACAGTGGGGGCTTAAAACGTGGACGCACCACAGATCAGAAAAACCAGGGAGCTTAGATGTTGTAAAGATGTACGGCCAGCAGGGGAGGTAGGCAGGAGGAGGAGATTTCGCGCACCGCGCGGGCAGCGGCGTCGGCGTCACTGCTGGCAGGGATACTTCACACCTGCCTTTACTCCATCCTCTCCAGCACGCCACAACGATGTCTTTGTTCCTCTGCTACACTGGTTAGGAAGATTGGATACTGCTGATCTGCTGCAGGATATCAATGGTCGTATTGAGCCGAATCAGCAGCTCGTCCTAAACTCCGAGCATAGCTTCATAGACTGCTTGGTTGATAATATAAGTTTAATCGCGTCGCCGTCAAGAAGCTCAGCACATCCTTGCCTTGAGCTCTGTCCACTGTGAACTCTCGATGTCTAACTCTGGCATTTTCTAAGAGAATTTGAGATGAGTTTGTGTCATGTGTATTTAATAGATTTTGTTCCTGGAAACATGTAGCTACAAATTGCACTTATCACATAAAGGAAGCAAATCAGCATATGTCTTTACCCAAAACATTAAAATACATGAAGGGCAAACTCCGTAGCTCATTGGAATGTATAATAGAGGTCTACAATTTGCGAAAGGCAGTGTTCAGAACAACAAATAGTGTGCGAAGCGATTCACCAGAGTATTTAGTTAGTATGTCCCCTCTAATGAGATTGGAACATCTTTTTTTTTGAATGATACCGCGCTAGAAAAACAGATTTTTGGTTTAGTTATGTAAGTTGTAGTGACAGTAATAAGTTCATGGATGCTGGGCACAACCTTAGTGCAATTTGATCTATCCAATCTTCCTAAAAATGCTTGTAAAAGTATACAAATAGATAGGTTGTTGGTAATCTTACTGTATTTCCTGTCTTAAAAGCGGAGCGGTCATTACCAGGTTAACATGATGCTAGACAATCTACCTATTCATCAGTTCATGCACTTTGTCGAGGTCTTATATTTAAAAATCAGCCCGTTGCAGCGCACGGGCCACGTTTGCTAGTGTATATAAAGAGTCATTGATCGAAGTAGAAACCGATCAGGACACCAAGTATACTTGCGATGTTTCCATCGACCTCTTATCAGACACAGTAATTAGTGGTACAGTAGCTGCACACATCATATTGTACCAGAAACAAGATCAACAGGAGGTACGGTAGCATAGCCCACGAATGTGCCTGAATCCTCTTCCACCCCAGAATAACCCAGTTCATCATACGACAACATAAGTTTCAGCCATTTCTTAGGCTGCCGCACTGATTCAAAACATTTACCGCATTCATCATGCATGAAAATATGGAACCAGTGTTAAATACGCCTCCAGCAAGAACTCGTAAACATATCCCAAATTTATAGTGTGTTTTCGACCCGGGTACAGGTAAGATTTTGGAAAAGCATATGCGACAAGGTTCACAGCAATATCACAGATTGTCCAACTGCGGCGGTACTCATTTATTTCCAAGTACATGGGTGCATTACACCTACAGAAATATCTGTCCTAGAGAAGGATTGCAGTGTTTATGTTAGTGCCGTGAGACATACTTTTGACATGTACTCACATAATTTGTTGGCCATGATAAAAGAATAACAAGCTTAAAAGTCCAGCAACACGATTTCAGTCATAACAGAACAATAACAAGGCACCCCAGAAGCTGATTAAGCATGAGATAACCGTGTTTCCTTCTCAATGGAAGTAACCCAGGACCTGGCCACCCACGTTCTGCCTAATTGCTTCCTCGTGATCTAGAACACCATTTGGAGTGGTCACCACGACATAGCCCCACTGCAGAGCAAATAAGACCACAAAAGGTAATGTGTTAGAAATAACACACTATCTCTGCAAAACAAAGAGGGAATGATGTATCCCTGAGTTCTACTATTGACATATAAACTGCACACATGGCAAAATAAATAAATACGTAAAGCATGGCAAACAAGCTTTCAGAACTTAGTTTAGCTAGAAACGCTTAGCTTGACCTCAAGACTTAGCCCAAGTAAGTCTAGAACTCCAAAGGTGTGACCAAAGAAGGTCAAAGTGAAAAAATGAGTAATATCATGATTATTTACACTCGGTAACACTATCAGTTATTTTTTCAATATAATTTAATGCTTGGTTCTTCTCACTTGAAGTCATCTAAAAAAGATGAATGTTCACAATATCAAATATGAGTTGACAAAATACCTGACGTGTCGGAAGCATCCGAGTTCTGTATTTTTCTATTTCCGTAGCTCTCAGGTCCTGTCTGTAAGTAAGAGCTTTGCAATCTTTAATCCTTCCCTGAAGTTCCACAGTAATTTTCCCCACCCTGTGTGGATCAAAGACCTCGAAATTCTTTATGTAACCTGAGAAAATTTGAAAAACAAATTACAGAATAAATTGCAGGAAAAAAACACTGTAAAGAAATATTCCAGGCCCTCTCAATGTGCTATTTTCTAAAAGGATTGGAATGATAGATGTTACATGAGCAAACATAAGAGACTAAAGAACACTACTAGTACGTAACATTTTGTTTCCTTTCTTTTCGCATGCTGGAGCCAAAATGAAAAAGGGAAATGCAAGCCATTACTTCCAAATAACCTATTTCCACTTGTTCCATGAATAAAGGTGCACAATGCCTACAGTTCTAACAATGAGAGCTTATATATTAAAGCAGCAAGTTGATATAATCACTTAAAACCAACTCCTTCACATATGGAGTGGAGTTGACCCATATAGCACCCCACTACATTCTGCCCTACCAAAGTCACTAAATTATCCGCGGTCACATTTCCAATGAAACTGATGTTGACGATATTCATCTTGGGGATACAATTTACAACCTACGGAACCAATGATCACATGCCGCACAGCTCGCAAACACGGATGATATTGTGTATCTGTACTCTATTCTAACAGGTGGCAGACAAAATAAGTATAACCAGATCCAGTATACAGTAAATTGGGGTGGAATATTTGCAGATTCTTTGGACAGTTAAAAGTGCTAACATAATTTCATCTAAGGTATGGAGAACATAAAAGCTACTAGTAAATATGCGAACATCTGATAAATATGTTACTTGCAAACACTTCGAAACTTCAGACATTTAACAATAAGTCAGTGCAAAGAAATTTATGTCACTGTATAATCTGTCCATTTTATAACAATAGACGATGAATAAGTAATCACAAGTTTCCGAAAGATCCCCACTATTCCGAAATGTTAACAACTTAACATCATCCTAATCTAAAATTGATCTTATAACGGGAGGGTTTCAGATCATTTCTGTTCTCGTAGTAAATCAAAACTGTAAAACCACACCTCTCTATTGGTATATCCCTCCCAAATCAACGGATATATACACTATGCTAAGTACAGATCGGAAGAGTTTAGCAATAACTTCGAATTAACGCCGCCACCCTCCTATCTCACCACGGACGAAAACTCCTGCTCTTCTTCGGCGTAATGAGGAAATGCTGTAGGCTAATGATATGGAACATGGGGTGGTCAGTACCTCGGTGCTTCATGATGTTGAGGAAGGAGATCATGACGCCGGAGATGGGCTGGAGTTGCGCCGTCGCCTTCCCCCTCCTCTCCGCGTTCACCATCGTGCGCAGCGCATCGTTGAGGATCCTCCGCCCCATCGCTCGCTCGCCTCGCCTCTTCCAGCCGTAGCTCGCTGCAGTTACCAAGCCGCCGGCGGCGCTCGCGGCGAAGAGCAGGGTGGAAGAAGGAATTAGGGACGACGCGACGAAGAGCGTTAGAGATGGGCCTGGCGTTAGGGATAGAGCACGGCCTCGCCCAGACATGGTTTTCCATGGGCCTGGCAGAGATTACTTACTGGGCTGCCTCCACCAGCAGTGTAAACTCCTTTTATTTTCTGACGAAAACACCAAAAATGGGATGACCGCTGCGATGGTCACTCCTCTGTTCGATCGAGTTGGCTGCGTTTAGGTGCATTTTCTCGACCCGAAAATATCTCATAAGTACTACCTCTGATCCGTATTAATAGTCGTGAGCTATACGTACGGTTTGTACTGCGCTGGTTGTTTGTCCGCGACCAATAAAACGGATCGGAGGGAGTAGAACAAATTATATCAAATCTTACCGAGTACCTAAAGTTACAGATAATATGTTGTTTTATACGCCCTCTGTTTCATAATAAAAAATGTTTTCACATTTCAATACTTACAACATAAAATGAGTAAATTAACCACTAAAATAGATACGGAAAAATTGTGGTATAGGTCTTACCGGCGAAGCTGCAAATTCTCCTGTCTCCGAGAACCTGCCTTGCTGATAGGATGGTCAGGAGTTTGGTTGTACCCTCATCTCATCAGAATTAAAATACCACATTTGACATTGTTGTTTCTCATTTAAACGGAATATTCTTCAGTGGGAGACGACGTTCCCGTCTACAGCGAGGCACCTGTGGTGACTTTGTCAATCTCAAGACACTACCGTCGGCCTGATTTTGGAGGTGCTTATAGGGGTAGGGTGTATGTGCGCATTCATAGGGGTGAGTGTGTGCACGTGTATGTGAGCGTATGTGTTGTATTGTGTTTCGCAAAAAAAAAATCTCCCGACTCTGGTAGCCCTTAGGTCTCAGAGGTGCGGCCAACCACGGCCTCTCACTGGCGGGGAGGTTTTTTTAGCTTGTCCCAGTGTCTTCTTCAGAGTGATGTGGCCGCGGCGACATCCTGAAAACAGAATATGGTTCTCTCCGTATGATACTCGCTCCGGTGCGCCTAACGTCGACGGAGGGCGTGTTGAGTTGTACGTGTTTCCAGCGGTTCTCCTTGAATCTTGTATGTTTTCATGTACATTTGTGTGGTTATCTGACTGGCTTATAGTTTTGATCATTAGTGATGGTTGCTGCTCTTGTGCGTTGGTTCTTTAGGTCTTAGCACGACGATTTCTCGTTTTTCTACTACAACAAACACTACACAACAGGTTTGTCGGGCTCCATTGAGGGTCATGTGAGGACGGTGGCACGCCTTTGGTTCGCTCGAGTGCTTGTAGTCATGTTAGGTGGTCCGAAGATATATTTATAAAGTTTTTTACTTTTAGAATTTTTTATATCGTTATTAATGATTTAATAAATCGGTTGACCTTTTCGCCAAAGATACGTACGAACCAGGGAAAACTGAAAAGTTAAAAGTTCTATATTTAAAAACACAGGCAGTAGAAAACTAAGAACACGTTACGACATAAGTATATTTTATGTTAAACCAACCAATGTGAATTCGTCATAGGTGTTAGTAACACACTTCTGTATTGATTGCCAAAAGTTGAAATATTTGACTTCTTCAAATTTTACGTAAAGTAAAATGTACAAAGTGCACATGCCAATGTAAGGTGTACATCTCCATTTCCATACATTTCTTACAGACTGTATACTTTGGACGTCATGTGCTATTAAAAGTTATAATGTAAGGGAATAAAAGGCACTAGCCTTCAAATTCGATATATATAAATGAATATTGTATCATTTGGAGAACACGTGTGAGAATCGTGTGCCTTTTAGATTAAGATAGAGCAGAAAACAATTTATACAAGTTAAAGGTTATACAGACTTTGTTGAGGTCGGGGGACTAAAATGAAATGTAATTGCATTCTGCTACAAACTTCCTAATTCCCTGCAAAAAGGGAAGATGCTACAACAACACTGACACCGAGCCCACCTTACCGTCAGCAAATTGGGTTCGACGTGTTGTATTTAACTACCACAATTTGTGCATTGTCCACTCAAAAGAGTAATATAAATTTTGATGACTCGTTTACCAAATACTTTCTCCGTTTTAGAATATAAGATGTTTTAGCCATTTCTCACATTTAAATGTATACACATGTACCTATACACGTTTTAGTTTATATGTGCACTCATTTTAGTCTGAAACTAAACAACGGGTGTACCACCTAAAACATACTATATCGTGGAATGGAGTTAGTATTTGAACGTATTCACGCTTAACCTTTTAGCTAACTAGTAAACAAGTACTTGCACATTTCATGCCCAGATTAAGTGCCTATAACAATTTATATTCGGATTATTACCTATTCCCAAAGTGTAGGGCAAAATCGGAATGCTATAAGGATACTTTTCCAAATCAACAATGCAATTGAACATCCTCCATTGTTTGCATAGACTGCAAGCGAACATAGTAACGTCCCTATTCTATTTTTCACCATAATGCAAGAGCATGTATATTTATGAAGGATACAACTCATGCAACAATACAATCATCACCATAATTATGTAGTGTTAGGATCCGAATAATCTCCAGCAGAACGCTCATGTCCAGACCGACTCGTCCTGGAACATAGCAGGCGATACCAGCATAGCGTCACCGCCTACATAGATTTTATAACTGTCTGGTAGAACAAACTACGACCAATTTATTCACGGTCATTATTCAAAAGGTCACATATCAACACATTTTTTGTGGTGGGAGGAGGGCCACTGCCCCCCCACCCACCCACCCACCCCACCAACTTGGGGCCAAAATGTGATTGAAAATATAGTCTTTTGTCCCTTTTGTGCACCCCCCAGGGAAAACATACCATCCTAATAAGAAACAAAAGAACATGGAAACAACAAACTCACGCGAAATCGTCCCACAACAACTCACTGACCCGCATCAGCTTCCTGAAGGAAAACTCTCTTCATTGTCCCTGAAGTTCCACATCTCATCCCGATCCATGTCGCCAAAGCTCCACACATCTCCTCCCGCTCCCTGAATCCCCTTGCGTGGGAGCAATCCCACATGTCCCTGAAGCTCCTCCTCTCCCCCTAAATCTCACCCCCCAAAGGGTCAACAGATTGTCGACAAGAAACCCGATCAGGACGCCCATAACGATGAGGACTATCCACATAGAAGTAGGAGCCACCGTCAACATATGAGTGCAAAGATAATGATACAAAATTAACATAATAACTATGTTATTATGTCCAATTCAAAATCACAAACCGAACAATGTACGTTCCTAATGATACAAAATTAACATAATAACTATACCGTGTGCATCGTGTGCCCGTCTACCTAAATGATTCAAATCATCGGCTCTTTCTACTCCTTGTGAGCTCTGCCGCACTACAAATTTTGGCTTGGTTCAGTCCGTTTTTTTTTACATATCACTGAGGTGTGCATAGACGACGTACTTGGGTCCCTCTTTTTCCAAGCCCGGTGGCCCCGATCCTGGGGCGAGCCTGTTAACGGTGGTAAAACAGAAGTCATATGTATATCCACCACTAGTTGAATGCCCGTGCGTTGCTACGGACAAAAAAAAGATTAGTCGTAATGTTTGTTGTATTGTAAACCGTGCTTTTATTGTCTTCTGGTTTTAAAACACCACATGTCTTTTAGAAGGTCTATGCCCTTCCTCCATGCCATGCGTCTTCTTTTTCTGACCATTTTTTTCCAACGGGCTGATCCCCTTTCCATTAATTTGTTAACTTTTTTTTCTGACCAGTTATAGTCTCTTCTTTTACTTTTGCACGATTTTTTTTGAAACTTACTTTTGCACGATACTTTGCACGTCTCAATGATTATAAGAAATAATAATAAAAAATGATTATAAGAAATAATGGAACGCCACATATGAATATAGTACGGAGTAACACAAATACTTCATCGTTGTCCAATAATCATCACAATGCGCAACCCACACCTTATTTGCCTTCAACGCATTTTGTGTTTGTCTCTAATAGTTGTGATCCATGTGTTTGAAAGGACGAACACACGCGTGTGGACTGTTTGATAAAAAAAAAGTTTCTAGTTTCTACAAAAATAATCAAGAGTTGGTTGTCTTTCAACTCACAATGATACATCCCTATGTGAAGTATAAATATTGTTAATTAGGATGGCTCCCTAACGGTATATATGTAAAACTGAAACAAGCCACAACGTGCTTAGTGAATCTCCATTTTTTTTTTGAGGAATGCATCACATTCCTTTATATAACATCGCTGGACAGCAACAATGTTTAGTACAGTCTGTTGATGTCCTGACCCAGCCTTGCAGATACCAGCTCTTAAAGTAAGCAGCATGCACATCTTAACATTGCACAACTGAATGACAAGGCCAAGGGAAAGTAACAGAAACAACAGTAAAACCCACAGGCGGCTATAATTCTATATCTCTTACATAGATCCTCATGCCGCCAAATCGTAGTCTTTAATGGTTACGTCAGTCTTCTGTTGTAGAGTCAGTTTCAAACATCATCTTAGCGCGCCCATTTGAAGTGTCATGTTAATAGCATGACGAGATGCAAAAGCTTCAGAATGTAGAGCTCATGACTGGCTGCATGTTGACTGCACCAGCAGACACAGCTTCTCCAATCGTCCCCGATAACAGTCCCCACCCAACACCATCAGTAGTCTTCTAAAAAGCACCATCTGTGTTGATCTTCAGAATTCCAAAAGGAGGTCAGGACCATTTTCCTTCTAGATACATGCATTCATGACAAAATAACTGATAGAGGAGCAAATTTCATCCGATGTTTTGAGCACAGAACAAATTCAAACTGCAGCTAATAATCTTCTACTTCACCATGGCCTTGGATGTTAGATCTTGCATGGAGCAAGAGTTCAGAAAAATTACGAGCAGATTTCAAGATATAGTGGTGTACTTTGCAGAGAGACATTGATTATTTTAGAGAGGTTTCTGACTAACTTTTCTACTTTGCTCATATCTACTAAATAGTAAACAAGGGTCATGCAACCAATGATGATGTCAAGGGCCATACTCAGCTGAAAACTACTGATTTGCGCACTTTATTTCATCTATGTAAGCTAATTGATCAAAGAGTTCTGTATTACACGCGACAAGGCAAAAGGATTATACCGGTGCCTGCACGGTCAATTGTGTATCTATATCGAGCAAATTTCTTAACAACAAGAAAAATATATTATACTTGTGATTATGAATCGCCCCTTAAAAATCTGCACACGGTAAGATGGATCTCGCTGCCACTCAACAGAAATGGAAAGACCAACCTCTCATAGTCAGTGTTGTAAGCGAGGTTTTGCAAAGAGACCTTAGCATAAGATTCACATCCTGTATTAACACCCTTGCGTGCTAGTGGAACCAAATGTTCACCATATATAATTTCACCACACAAACAGATTTTGTAAAGACTTCTCTTTTTAAAGCCTAAAGGACCATCCTTACGAAGATAATTAACCTATTGCCGGTCCAAAGAAGGATACTCCGTAGATGCAGACGGAGTGTCTTAATTCAGAACAGATGTATGACAAAATAAAAAGTACTTAGCCTAAAAAGTAAACATATAAGGTTATTCTTTTATGGTCAATATATCAGCTTGCAGGTGTTATTTTCTGGTGTTCCAAATTCCAGCGGTAGTACCGCTGGGTTAAGCGGTACTACCGCTGAGAGCTACCGCCACCGCTACCGCCTCCGCTACCGCTGAAATGGCCGTCTGCGCGCTTGTCCGGTACCGACTGGTACCGCTGGCGGTACCGCCGCCGGTACCGCTGAGGTGGGAAGAGACGAACCAGCCCACCCCAGCGGTAGTACCGCTGGGTTAAGCGGTACTACCGCCGAGGTGGGATTGTTTCCGGGATTGATTCCGGGTTGGACTGCAGCCGACCTAGGGTTTGATGTTTCTATTTATTCCTCTTGTAAGCCGCCGTTTTGGGGTAAGCCACACATTGTAAACCCACGGCGTTTGTAACCTCACCCGATATAGTGAAGTATTGCTCCGTGGTTTTTTCCTCTCCTTTGTTTGGAGAGGTTTTCCACGTTAAATCTCGTGTCCCCTTTGGTTTGATCGTTCCGCTCTTCGTCGTTTCTTTGCTATCGTTTTACAACAAGTGGTATCAGAGCCCTGTTTCAGATCTGTTTTCAGATTAGGGTTTTGGATGGCATCGATGAAGTTCGATCTACCGGCGCTGGACTACAAGACGAGATTTCGTTGTGGCAGGTCAAGATGCGTGCGATCCTCGCACAGTCCAATGATCTTGACGAGGCGCTGGAGAAATTCGGCGACAAGGATGCGGCGGCATGGACCGCCGATGAGAAGCGGAAAGACCGTAAGGCTTTATCGCTTATTCAACTTCATCTATCTAATGATATTCTGCAAGAAGTACTCCAGGAGAAAACCGCAGCACTGTGGGCTAAGCTGGAGTCGATCTGCATGTCCAAAGATCTCACCAGCAAGATGCATGTGAAGATGAAGTTGTTCACGCACAAGTTGCAAGAAGGTGGTTCGGTAATGAATCACTTATCGATCTTTAAGGAGATCGTTTCTGACCTAGTGTCGATGGAGGTAAAGTACGATGATGAAGATCTAGCACTTTTACTTCTATGCTCGCTGCCAAATTCCTTTGCAAATTTTCGTGATACCATACTGTTAAGCCGTGATGAACTAACCACCGCGGAAGTATATGAGGCCCTGCTTGCCAGGGAAAAGATGAAAGGTATGGTACAGAAAGAGGAGTCGTCGTCCTCCAAGGGCGATGCTTTGCAGGTCCGAGGGAGGCCTGAGCAGCGAGATAACCACTACCACAACAACAACAGAGATAAGAGCAAGGGTGACAGAAGTCGCTCAAAGTCCAAAGGACGAGACAAGTTCTGCAGGTATTGTAAGAAATCTAATCATGTCATTGATGATTGTTGGAAGTTGCAGAACAAGGAGAAAAGAAAAGGTACTTACCAACCGAAAAATAATGAAGGTAAAGATACCGGTGAGGCTTCTGTTGTTGATGGTAGTTCTGATGGCGAATGCCTAGCTGTTTTAGCTGCATGTGTTTCTCGTCAGGATGAATGGATTCTAGATACTGCATGTTCTTTTCATATTTGCTGTAACAAAGATTGGTTCAGTTCTTATGAGTTAGTGCAGACTGGAGATTTCGTGCGTGTGGGGAACGACCAGCAATGCAACATTGTTGGCGTTGGTTCCGTTCAGGTCAAGACACATGACGGTATGACACGCACGCTGACGGGAGTGAAACACATACCAACCATGGCAAGAAATTTGATCTCGCTCAGTACCCTTGACTGTGACGGGTACAAGTACAAAGGAGGAAATAAACTCCTAAAGGTATCAAAAGGTTCTCTCATAGTTATGGTTGGTGATATGAATTCTGCTAAGTTATATGTTCTTAGAGGTAGCACGTTATCTGGTACTGTTGCTGCTGTTTCTCATGATGACGCTAGTAAAACTAACCTTTGGCATAAGCGTCTTGGACATATGAGTGAACTTGGTATGGCAGAATTGATCAAGAGAGACTTGCTGCAAGGATGCAGTTTGGGTAAGATGCAGTTCTGTGAACACTGCATTTTCGGTAAGCACACAAGAGTTAAGTTTAATGCTTCTGTTCACACCACCAAAGGTACACTTGATTATGTACATGCTGATGTTTGGGGGCCATCTCGTAAGCCCTCTTATGGTGGTGCTCGTTATATGCTTACCATTATTGATGATTACTCTAGAAGAGTTTGGCCTTATTTCATGAAAAATAAGGATGATGCGTTTGCTGCTTTTAAAGAGTGGAAAGCTATGATTGAAAGGCAAACAGAAAGGAAGGTGAAATTACTTCGTACTGACAATGGTGGCGAATTTTGTTCGAATGCCTTTAATGATTATTGCAGGAAAGAAGGCATTGTCAGGCACCTCACCATCCCGTACACGCCTCAGCAGAATGGTGTAGCGGAGCGGATGAACAGGACCATCATCTCCAAGGCTCGCTGCATGATCTCCAACGCTCGCATGAGTAAGCGTTTTTGGGCTGAGGCGGCTGCCACCGCCTGCTACTTGATAAACAGGTCACCATCTATTCCCCTCGACAAGAAAACTCCCATTGAGGTATGGTCAGATTCTCCTGCTGATTATTCACAGCTTAAAGTTTTCGGCTGCACTGCTTATGCTCATGTTGATAATGGAAAGTTAGAGCCGAGAGCTATTAAGTGTGTGTTCATTGGTTATGGTTCGGGTGTAAAAGGATACAAGTTATGGAATCCCGAAACTAGCAAGGCATTTATGAGCAGGAGTGTTGTTTTCAATGAATCTGTTATGTACTTTGATAAGTTGTCCTCAGATGTTTTGCCAGATTTTTCTGAGGAGCAGGTTCGTGTCGAGGTGGAGCACTCTGTTGAAAATGAAAATGTCACTGTTGACAATGATGGTGCTGCTACTTCAGATGATTCTGATCCTGATTCTGCTGGTTCTGATGATTCTGTTTCTTCTGATTCTGATAATGATAATGTTCAGAACTCACCCCCTGTTTTGCAGCCACAACAGTCTATTGCTGCTCGTAGGAACAGGAGGAATTGTGGTCCTCGACCACGTTTAATTGAAGAGTGTAACATTGTTGATTATGCTCTGAGTTGTGCAGAACAGGTGGAGCACGGACATGAGCCGTCCACCTATACTGAAGCTATTGGTTCCGGTGACCGCGAGAAGTGGCTTGCTGCTATGCAAGAAGAAATGCAGTCACTCGATAAGAATGGCACATGGGAAGTTGTGCGCTTGCCTAAGAAAAAGAAGGCAGTCCGCTGTAAGTGGATCTTCAAGAGAAAGGAGGGTTTATCTCCTAGCGAGCCTCCGAGGTTTAAGGCAAGGTTAGTTGCAAAAGGCTTCAGTCAAATTCCAGGTGTGGATTATAATGATGTTTTCTCTCCGTTGTTAAGCATAGTTCAATTCGTACATTCTTTGGTATTGTTGCTATGCGTGATCTTGAGCTTGAGCAGTTAGATGTAAAGACTGCGTTTCTGCATGGAGAGTTGGAGGAGGAGATATACATGGACCAGCCAGAAGGGTTCATAGTGCCGGTAAGGAGGATCTTGTGTGTAAGTTGAAAAGGTCCTTATACGGTTTGAAACAATCTCCTCGTCAGTGGTATAAAAGGTTTGATTCTTTTATGTTGTCACATGGCTTTAAGAGGTCTGAATTTGATAGCTGTGTGTACATTAAGTTTGTTAATGGATCACCTATATACCTGTTATTATATGTTGATGATATGTTGATTGCTGCCAAGAGCAAGAAAGATATCGCTGCTCTCAAGTCACAGTTGAGTAGCGAGTTTGAGATGAAGGATCTTGGTGCTGCTAAGAAAATTCTAGGTATGGAGATTACCCGTGACAGAAATTCTGGTTTGTTGTTTCTTAGTCAGCAAAATTACATTAAGAAAGTTCTTCATCGTTTTAACATGCATGATGCAAAGTCTGTTAGTACTCCTATTGCTCCTCACTTTAAATTGTCAGCTGAACAATGTCCTAGTACGGATGAGGATTTTGAGTACATGTCTAGAGTTCCATATTCTAGTGCTGTTGGTTCTTTAATGTATGCCATGGTTTGCTCACGTCCAGATTTATCATATGCTATGAGTTTGGTTAGTAGATATATGGCTAATCCTGGTAAAGAACATTGGAAGGCTGTTCAGTGGATTTTCAGGTACCTTCGTGGCACATCCAATGCTTGCCTCAAGTTCGGCAAGACTGATGAGGGACTCGTAGGCTATGTGGATTCAGATTTTGCTGCCGATTTGGATAAGAGGAGATCCCTCACAGGTTATGTGTTCACGCTTGGTGGTTGTGCCGTGAGTTGGAGGGCAACGTTGCAATCCGTTGTTGCCCAGTCTACCACTGAAGCAGAGTACATGGCTATTGCTGAAGCATGTAAAGAATCGGTTTGGCTGAAAGGTTTGTTTGCTGAGCTTTGTGGAGATGATACTTGCATTAACCTGTTTTGTGATAGTCAGAGTTCCATGAGAGAACAAAGCACATTGACGTCAAATACCATTATGTGCGTGATGTTGTTGCAAAAGGTAAACTGAAGGTATGCAAGATAAGTACTCATGATAATCCTGCTGATATGATGACAAAGCCAGTTCCTGTTACTAAGTTCGAGCTTTGCTCGGGCTTAGTTGGTATCACTGTCTAGCCCAAGAGGCTATTTGGCGCCGAAGGTGTTTTTCTTTGTTGTTTCAGGATGAAGTTCTCTTTCATGCTACAAGATGGAATTTGTCTCAAGGTGGAGTGTTATTTTTGGTGTTCCAAATTCCAGCGGTAGTACCGCTGGGTTAAGCGGTACTACCGCTGAGAGCTACCGCCACCGCTACCGCCTCCGCTACCGCTGAAATGGCCGTCTGACGCACTTGTCCGGTACCGACTGGTACCGCTGGCGGTACCGCCGCCGGTACCGCTGAGGTGGGAAGAGACGAACCAGCCCACCCCAGCGGTAGTACCGCTGGGTTAAGCGGTACTACCGCCGAGGTGGGATTGATTCCGGGTTGGACTGCAGCCGACCTAGGGTTTGATGTTTCTATTTATTCCTCTTGTAAGCCGCCGTTTTGGGGTAAGCCACACATTGTAAACCCACGGCGTTTGTAACCTCACCCGATATAGTGAAGTATTGCTGGCTGGCGCCCGTGGTTTTTTCCTCTCCTTTGTTTGGAGAGGTTTTCCACGTTAAATCTCGTGTCCCCTTTGGTTTGATCGTTCCGCTCTTCGTCGTTTCTTTGCTATCTGTTTTACAACAGCAGGTAGGTCATCTATTCCAAAAACGTTACTATAAATAATTTGGTGATTCAGGGATGCAACAGCTCAGGACCCATTAAGATATATAACAAAAGGAAAAAATGATGGACATTAAGATATATAACAAAAGGAAAAAATGATGGACATCTCCTTACACTTGTCTGGAGCATGCTACACATACCATAATGGAGACTGGAAGGCTGATGTATCTTCGAAGGCAAGATTTCGACTCATTGTCAGCTTTTGAAACGCCTATGAAATATTTGGCATCATTACTCGTGGAGGCCTTGGCTGCTAATCCTGGTGGAGGCCTCCGGCGACAGCTCCACCTAGATGGCTAGACCAGCGCCATCTTGGGACTCCACCCTCTGCATGCAGGCCTCCCTTGGGCATTCACCACCAGCCCCTGCCTATTCCACCAGAACCCTGCACACCACCGCCGTCTCCATGGACAGCCATCCCATCATAAAGAGCAATGAAAATGATACAGCGTACAAACATAAGGATAGATTTTCTGAACAAGTTCCGCAAATGGAAGAGAACTTACTGAAGGACTATAAATGTCCATATCCGGACGAGCACAGTTAACCACCAGCAACAATTTACTGGTTTGAAACTTTCCAGTTTCTACAAACCAAAAGGTTAAGTTAGTTCACATTCCAAAGCCTCCTTTAAAAGATCACATTATGAAGATGTGATCTGATATTGTGAAACTGCAGTTAAGAAAAAAATAATATCCCACACCCACATCCAGAACAATAAATAATACAAAGAGAAATATGCAGCACATGATCTAGCATGTCAAAAGTAAATTGTTGCTGGAAAGCTAGCTAAGCAAACTTACTTCTACAATCTCTCTGAAACGTGGATCCCAATTGTCAACCCTGTAAATCTGAAGAGAAAGATTCAGAACAGTACTTATGCATGAATGCAGTGACAGTTGATCATAGAAGCAGAATTGTCATCAGAAATCAAGCTATACTCATGTGCAAGAACGAAAATTCCTGAAAGAATATCTTCTGGCGAGTGGCATACAAGATTATAATCCAAATAGCTAACTAACAGTGCGTTCTAACAACAGGGTATAAATATTATAGTGGTGGTTCCACTTCACCTGTCAAAATACAGAGAAGAGATACATGCTTCGTCGTGTTTATTCTATCCCCAGCATAAGACCTCACCTTCATCTGCAAAATTTAACATAAGGTATAAAAGATGGACTGAAAATAACTTCTTTGTATAAATTTAACATATTGGCAAAAAGGAAAGAAATATAAATAAACTATATTGGCTGATCTGTAACATATACATAGTAGCCAACCTGGAATAAGCTTCATATACAATAGCAATGGATGAATAATTTCTGACACTGCTTATGTTTTGAAAAGCAACTGCATATGTACGCACTCATCACATACGGATTGACATATATAGCAATGATTAACTTGAGAGCTTCAACAGTAGGTTATCAAACATTAAGACGTGAAAACCAGAAACGCAAGGAAAAAATATAGCCATAGATAGCAGTAGCACTGTGCACCTAAACTTTAGCCTCTATAGTCATACCAATACACAAATACATCTACTCCAGACTGGGGGGAAATGTATTGTGCCTAATTCAGATGCAGTAGACAGGTGTGAGGGGTGAAGAAATTACATGAGAACGGACCATCAGACTCCGTCAGGAGCAGCCGGAGTTCAAGCCAGGTCTCTTGGTGCCAGCAATTCCTCATCTTCCCCGTCTTCAGGAGCGAAGAAATTGGAAGTGAGACTCATACCTGAACCTCCTGTTAATCTCAGAGAAGTCGTTCCAGATCCCTGCAATCTCAGGCAGCGTGTTCAAGGCGGTGGATTGATTCCCCGAGAAGGACCGGCCGCGAGGAAGTTGGCGACCCGGGCCTTGGATAGCTCGGTGAGGTCCTCCTTGACGCCCTCCGTTGTGGCTGAATGATGCCGTTTGGGAGGCGGCGAGGGGCTGACGGTGGCAGGATGCACGAGGAGGAGAGGAGGCAGCAGCAGCGGCGAGGAAGGCGTCAGGGGCATCGTCGGCTTCTCTGGGTCGACCATCTGGGAGAGCGAGGGGCCGCCGCACGGGTTCCTCCCTGTGGCGGCGTGCGGTGAGATGCATGGCGCGACACGACGTGGGATCCTACGACGTAATGTTTGAGGAAGGGTGCGTTTTTCTTTTTCGGGTGCGTTTCTACGGCGATGACAATACGAGGACGAAGCAAAACCGGTAAGGGAGGAAAGCGGGTTGATATTTGGTTAGGGTGTTTTGTGCAAAATGTACGGCGAGCCATGGTCCGCTGGTTACACGAACGACCAACTCTCATTTAATAGGAGGAGCGCGTGGCGCGTTGGTGGTTCCAGCGGTGGCTGGCCACCCGCTCGCGAGTTCGATTCCCAGGAATCGAATTTCCGAGCGTCTCACCTGCACGGCACTGTTCACGTGACCAGTGTCTGCTTCTGGGCCAATTTCACCGTGGTTCAGTCAGAGGTATTGTGGTGTGCCCACCACCGCAGGGGTTTTTCAGTAGGTCTAGGCTCACGGGGCTCAGAAGCTTAGTATAGTCTGTTAGGTCTAGCTTGCGCATATGTGGCGTGCGTGTGGTGTTGTGTGTGTAGAGTGAGTTATGCGTAAGTTCAGATACTACAACGGTACTGTAAAAGAGCAGGAATTCTCAAAAAAAAATTCCCATTTAATAGTAAAGATATAAGACGAGCAGAGGGCAGAGGGCATCGGCGCAAAGCTGAATTCCACACTGAGCCGAGAATCGGCCATAACTGCCACAAATTAATTCCCTAGCGCCTCTATAAGCGCCGCGTTGTATGTGCCCTCGGCGGTGGTAAAACAAAAGCCATATGCACATACACCATATAAGACGAGCAAGGTGTGGCTGTGTGTGATTTTTCCCTTGCCCCCACCCTCGTCCCTCTCGCGCCGCCCCCGCGCGGCGGCCGGGAGGGCAACCCTAGCCGCCACCCCGACCTTCCTCCAGCCCTCACCCTCCCCTTCCGCCGCCGCCAGAGGGCGCGGCCGGGCAAAGCCTGGCCGGCGTCGGCGGCGGCGGGATCTCCCGTCCCTTTCCCCATAGGTGGTGGCGCGGGTGGCGACCTAGGGCCGGGCGTGGCGCGGCCGCCGGCGCCATGGCGCGGCTGCTCCCCTGCAGTGGCGTGACGGTGGCGTGGTGGTCCTCCTCGGGCAGATCGGCGACGAGGTGCGGTGACCATATCCTGGCCATCTCGGTGGTCAACGGATCTTGGACTTCGGCCGGTGCAAGCCCGGCTTTGCCGACGATTGCGGCACCTGTGGGTGTCGTCGCCTTGTTGAAGGGATCGTCGCCGAGACTCACCAACCCTCCATACAAAGTTCCGGGGGAAACCCTAGATCTGGCTACCAGATCGGACGATGGCTACACCCTCGGTGTAGTTCACCCTCTTGGGGGCTCGTTATTGGAACACGTGATGCCTGGGGTTCTGCTGGTGGAGCGGAGTCTCATCTACAACGACGACGACGACGGGTTATGGCGGCGTGGTGCAGCGAGGATCCAACGACGGTCGTGACATGATGATCTCGCGCAGTGTGGGAGCGCAGCTTGGTGTCTTGGTGGCATCGGCTGCAGGCCTGACAAGAGTTTTTGCTTCGAACTACTCGCTGGAGTTGGGTAGACGGAAGATGTTGGAGGCGATCTCCGGAGCGGATGCACAAGGCGCTGTCTCAGAGAGTTAGCCAGGGAGCCGGTGACGGTTGTGGCCGAGGTACAAGGCCCCGTGTACTCCGTCGTTTGTGCTAGTTGTGGTGTTTTTCACTGTTGGTGGATTCAGCTTGTATCGTTCGTTGTAAGGATTTTGCCAGCTATGTTGAATAAAAGTAATAAAACGGCCGTATGCATCATTTTGATGCAGAGGCTGGGTGACCCTTTTCTAAAAAAATAATAAGACGAGCAAAGGGCATGGAAAGCAAGTGCGCAATTGTTTCCTCGCCATCATAACTTACATTCCACTTATCGCTTTGTCACATTACCATTAGTTGGCAAACAAATACTACATAAAAAAAATGTTTACCTGAAGAGTACTGAACCTTGGGAGCCAAAAAAATCTCCACTTGCAGAAGTATCACGAGGAGGATATAGGGATATGCATGTCACCACTCACCGTCAACCCTAAAACGTGCAAGGCGAAGAAACCAGAGGACGTGGTTTCGAGGTCTATCCTATACTCGTATCCGTATCGCTACACCACCTACCAGCACTCTAGCTACCAGCTCCATTCCATCCACCCGCGATCCACGGTGAAGACCTCCACCACCAGTCCACCACCCGTGCCGACGACGTCGTGCTCGAAGTCGAAACGCCGCGATACACATCCATCCCCGGCCGGCCGATCCGGCGATCCACATCCGATGGCGAACACCCAAATTGGACTGTACCCTCGATCGCGTTCCTTCCGGTGTCCGGTGATGGCGAACCCGTCGGCGTCGGTCGCGACGGCGCGTCCTCGCTCGCCCGCTCCGGATCAAAAGGTGGAAAACGCGAGAGGATACAACAAGAGCGGCGCGCGGTGGGGGCACCGGGCCGGCTAAAACTTGTCGCACTCCTCCGTATATCTCTTGACGCCACGTCCGCGCGCGTCACGGCGCAGTGAGCACGCAGGCCGGCCGGCCGCTTATAAAACTTCAGAGAGAGCAGGTGTTCCACTCCCACTCCCACTGTCTAACTAGTCGATCTCTGTTGCTGCCTTGCCGTTCTCTTCTCCAGATCAGGTAGATCATCATGGGCTCCTATGTTCAGGCTGAGGATGAAGTCCCCGTGTATGAATCGGGCGCAGAGGTGAGTTCATCCTCCCTCCCCTCCGAAATCTTCTTCTTGATATGCCTCGGCTGTAGCCTGTAGATCGATACAGCGTTATGCATTCCGGGTTTCATGTACACCAGCACACCAGGCTGCTTTGCGGTTCAGCTAGACATGATCTGAGTAGTACTCTCGCTTAGTTCGTCGAGGGCATTGAGGATATGCTGACAATGAACACACCATAGCTAGTGGAGATGTCTGACACGGAACTAAAATTTGACGAACAGGACGAAGTGGCACCGACCAACCTGTATTATTTCTTGAGTGAAACCTGACGTCGGTACTTTGTCCGGATCAGGCTTGCATTATTGATGCCCTGTTTCCTGTTCTGTTTCCTTCCACTGTGCAGGATGTCATGTCTAGACAACCCAGTCTTTACTTTACTGATTCGTATTATCCAAATCAAAATCCAAAGTTCAGTGTTTAAATGGGTCAAGTCGACAAACGCTTTCACTGTCAGTGATCCGATCTTCCCACGCTTGCAGGCCCTGCAGAAGCTGCAAGAGAAATGGAAATCCACGGCGGCGCCGTTCCCGGCCATGTACTCCAGCGTCCTGGGCGGCATCGTCCTAGACCCGGCCATGATGGTCCTCCCCATGGACGACCACATGGTGCACCGCGGCCACGGCGTCTTCGACACGGCCATGCTCCTGGACGGCCACCTCTACGAGCTGGACCCGCACCTGGACCGCTTCCTGCGCTCGGCGGCCAAGGCCAAGGTGGGCACCCCGTTCCCGCGCGACACGCTCCGCAGCATCCTCGTCCAGATGACCGCCGCCTCCGGCTGCCGCAAGGGCTCCATCCGCTACTGGCTCAGCTCCGGCCCCGGCGACTTCCTGCTCTCCTCCAGCGCGCTGCCGGGCCCGGCCTTCTACGCCGTCGTCATCCCCTCCGACTACGAGCAGTGCCGCCACGGCGTCAAGGCCGTGACCACGTCGGTGCCCATGAAGCCGCCGCTGTTCGCGACCAGCAAGAACGTCAACTACCTCCCCAACGTGCTGTCCATCATGGACGCCGAGGAGCGCGGCGCGTTCGCGTCCGTGTGGGTGGACGAGCAGGGGTTCGTCGCCGAGGGGCCCATGGTGAACGTCGCCTTCGTCACCCAGGGCGGCGAGCTCGTGCTCCCAGCCTTCGACAAGATCCTCAGCGGATGCACCGCCAAGCGCTTGCTTGCGCTCGCGCCTAGGCTCGTCGACTCCGGCCTGCTCACGGGTGTCACCACCAAGTTCATCACCGTCGACGAGGCCAAGACCTCCGTCGAGATGGCCTTCGTCGGCAGCGGCCTGCCCGTGCTGCCGATCGTCGAGTGGGACGGCCAGCCCATCGGCGAAGGTACACATATCACTCGACTATGACCGATCATTCCGAATTTCCGATCCATGAATGCCTCGGGTTGATTCATTCGTCTTTGTTTGCGTTCTTTTGATGCAGGGAAGGTGGGGAAGCTGATGCTGGCTCTGTCGGATCTGCTTTGGGAGGACATGAAGTCCGGCCCCGACAGGGTCGCCGTTCCTTACAAGTAAAATCCATCGATGGAGCAGTGAGGTCGGGTGTGCGAAGAGCCGAGCTGCAGTTTGTCACTTGTCAAGTGCCTGAACTCAAGCCTTGTAGTTTAACTGTGTCGCGCGCGTGTGCGCGATGATGGATGGACGACGACTCAGCAAATGAATAATATGCTTTTGGATATTCCTTTGGTGTTCATCAATGTAGATAACGAGTAACTCTCGTAGAATTGGATTTGAAGTCCAAATTTGACCAAATAAATTTCTAAAAATTTGCAAATATGTCCTCCGTCATTAGGGATGAAAACGGAGCGGATACGGACGGAACTAAGTGGTGTCACATTTATTTTCATATTTATTTGCGGAAGCGGAAACGAATACAGAAACCCCGGAAACAGATACAGAAACAAATATTGTCGGAAACAGATACAGACCGAATACGGTGCGGACACGGAACAGAAAGCAGATGTTTGCCGGAACCAAACGACCCCTTGAATAATGTAGGAAAACTCAAGCAAACCAACAAACTTATCAATTTAAAAAGATGAAATAAAATAAATTATAATATAGTGTTTCTAAGTTATCAACTTTGGCAAAAAAATACCTACTATCGTCCCTAAACCTAGTGCAACACTGAAATGTCGAACCCGGAATGCCTTGAGAGGGAGATAATATGCAAGTATGTCGGGCCTAAACATGGTCACTTCATATATTTTACTTTTTTTTTATTTGTTTAGATCTTTGGTTCTGCCTCGGTGTTCTCACTAAAAATGTTAGGCATGTTGCATTCAGATAGCACCACGTAGCAAAAAATGGAAAGTTCTGTATTGCCGGAAACGGAATTTCCGTTTCCGTGGTCGTTCCGCCGGAATACGCTGTTTCGTTTCCGTTTCCGCATAAAAGTTTCCGTTTCCGTTTTGCAAAATTCCGTTTCCACTTCCGTATTTTCGTTCTGTTTCCGTTTTTCCGCGGAAAAGTCGGAAAGTTTCCACTCCGTTTTCATCCCTATCCGTCATTATATACTATTAGGACTGTTTGTAGTCAACAAAAATACCGTTAAGCTCATATATTGCTCTATATAGGGTTTTGAAAATTTTGAATTTAGGGTTTTTGGTTTAACATTTCAAACTCAATGCAAGCAAAGCAAATGCAAGATTTTAAAATGATGCAAATATGTAATGTACATGATGTTATGAAATTATCCAATTATAAATTAGGTCTCTATCGGGGGTTGCCCCCGGGTAGGGCAAAGAGGTGGTGTTGGGAGCTATAAAGTGGAAAGGAAGCTCAATCCGGGTCTCTCAAGTCGGATCACTTGGACCAGATCATGTTTACATACAGGGAGAGGCCAAAGGGCATCCGGCAAAGTCTAGCCGGATTAGAGGAAGGGATCCGGCTTAATCTAGCCGGGATGGCCTGGAAGGATCCGGCTTACTCCAATGTTGGATTTTGCACAAAGGCCAAGTAATGTCAGTAAGTTCACGGGTCCTGCAGGCCTCCTGCCCGAGACTCAGAAGACAGCCAGGTCGAGCCACGGGTTTTCCGGGTCGCTAGGCCCTAGGCGCTGACTCGGCTAATTCGGGAAAGGGCAGTGGCCTAGGCTCCGGTGGGCTACGCTGGCTTAAGCTCAAAGAGGAAAAGATAGACCTGTCGTTGGACTGACGGTGAGCTGGACTGAGTGACAGTAGCCAGAGTTTGTCCTGTTCCTCTTGTCCATGCCATTATCATCTTCGGCCAGGGGCAGAATGGTAATCCGGTTAGTGTATAAATAGACCAGCACATCCTCCAGGGCGAGGGACGACGAAGAAGAAGCCTCATTCCCCCCTTGCTCCATCTTCCTCCTAGAGCTCTCACCATTGTTGCTTCATACAGCTCGAGGAGCACTTCGTACTTGTCACATTGAGATATAAAGAGAGTAGGCTAATGCTGCAGTAGGGGTGTTACCTCTACAAGAGGGCCCCGAAGCAGGGTACATCTTGTTGTGCTTTGGTTGTTCTTGGTTTTGCTCGTTCTTGCTTGTTCTCGCGTGTTCTTCGTTGTTCTTCATGCGTGCTTCTTAGCGCGCACACCCTCCCCGGATCCCCCAACGTCCTAGCGAGCCCCCAACTTAAGCCATCCTATGGCATCTGCCGTGACACCACCACGACAGTCTCCCTAACGCTCAATCGAATGAGAACTAGCTTAGTTCTCATTCGCATAAAGTTATCAATCTCACTTGCAATTCAAGTTGCAACTCATGATTAACACGAATCATGAAGCAAAACTGAACGGTATGGAGCAGTTGCAAGTCCACTTGCAACTCATGCGATTGAAAACTAACTTAATTCTCAATCGCATGACGTCATCAAATTCTAGTTGCAAGTTGACTTGGAGCTGATGCACGAATCACGAAGCAAATCAAGTGGTCAGAATCTGTTGCAACTCCATTTGCAACTGATGACATCATGCGATTGAGAACTAAGCTAATTCTCATGCGATTGAGAATTAGCAAAACCGTATAAATTAGGATATTACAGTTCTATTGTCAAAACAACCGAGACGAAAAACTAACTAGTAGACAGAGTATTGTATGTCGACCAAAGGACTACGGTGGCTAAGGTATTCAAGCTCTGAATGCTAAAAACACTATTTTACTCAGTAAAATGTTGTTTTAATTTTTTTTACTAAGCACGCAGTGTGTCAAGATGTGTTGTGGAATAAGTATTTGGTTTAGGCTATATACCAGGTCCAGTGATTCCTAATTCTTGGTTGGTTTAATGGAAGTCAATCAACTAACGTGACATTCGCCATTAAATATGTGTCTCAAGTATGATTTTTGGAGGATACCTGGTTAAAAATGCTATGTTGAGTTATCAATATACATGACTATATGGTGGTAGACATAACTTGTCACGATTATACTAGTCTCAGCGGGAGTAACTTAGTTACTAACATCACACATTTAAGATAAGTTTGCTGATGTGACATGTAGTTAATGAGTAGAGAGATGTTTGTGTTAACTTAGCTAATTAATGTAACATCGCACTTATAAAGAAAAAATGAGTCTATAACCTAAGGGATAAAGCCTTATATGACACCACAAATATCTTACTCCAAGATAAGAGCATTGCCTAACAATGTTACTACTCTTCCGACTGTGAGCAGCCTTATAAGAAGATAATAGGGGCATATCCTCCAGATTATCCACCCCTCTATTGGCCTGCACCACCAGTGTGAGATGCAACAGAGAACGTGAGGTGGGCTTGAGGAGCGAGTGAAAGATCGATATGTCGATTAGAGGGGGGTGATTAGGCAACTACCAAAATTTAATTATTTTTGATTAATTAAGGCTTGAGCAAAGTATAACAAAGGTTGACTAGATGTGCACTAGATGATAGCAACCTATGTGATACAAGCAAGATAAATAACGTAGCGGAAGCAACAAGTAAAGGATAGAAATGACCGCAAGGTGGAGACACGGAGATGATTCCAATAGTTCCTTCCCAAGGGAAATACGTCTACGTTGGAGTAGTGTGGAGCCACCTAGGCGCTCCAATAGCACGGATGTGCTCACTCTATTCTCCGTGAGCTTTACCCGTGGGGTTTGGCTCATCCACTATGAGGTCACCTTGATGGCGTTGACCAAGCCGGTACACAAAGGTTGGGGAACTCCACAATGAATTGGAGCCTCCCAACAATGTCTCGGACTTCCTCCGAGACTCACAAACACACCTAGTGTTACAAGCTACCCAAGATGTAGGGGGTTTGAAATTCCTTCGGTGGAGGTGTAGATCTAGATCTCCTAAGGCACTCCTCAACGGATCGGGTCGATTGAGTGGTTGGAGTGGGAGATCTAGGAGTCTGAAGCTTTGGCAATTATGGGGATTCAATTCTAGTAGTTCAAATTGTCCCAAGGTAGGTGGAGGGGTTTTATAACCCCTCCCTTCCATGTGCCCGTTGCGGGACAGAATCCCACGCCAGCGGTACTGCCGCTGCAGTCTCTGAAAGGACAATGATGTCGCCTAGAGGGGGGGTGAATAGGCGGTTAAAAACTTTTCTGGTTTAGGCTTGATAATTGCGGAATAAAGCTAGGTGTTTAAATTAACAAGCCGACAACCTAAATAAACTAGGCTCACCTATGTGCACCAACGAATTATGCTAAGCAAGACAAACAACAAGGTGATACCTATATGAATACTTCAAGCACGAAGGCTATCACAATGTAAAGTGCATAAGTAAAAAAGCTCGGGTATAGAAATAACCAAGGCACGCGGAGACGAGGATGTATTCCCGAGTTCCTCCTTGTTAAGGGAGTACGTCTCGTTGAGAGGTGTGAGGCACCACAAAGGTCGATCTCAATGCCACAAAGGCTCACCCTATTCTCCGATGTACCGCACCACAAAGGTTTGGTTCACCTTCCACTATCGGAATCCTTCGAGGCGGAATCCGGAGCCTTTCAACAACAATCCGGGGTACAACCCACAACGGGATTGGGGCTCCTGAACGGCTTTACAAGTGACCACAAAGGTCTCAACCACCACACGGGCGTCTAGGGCCCAAAGACCCAAGAGTAACAAGTTCACAAGCTTTCAACTTCCACGAATCCTCGTGGAGAGCACACCGATGCACCAAATGTAAAAGGGAAGAGCACAAGTGCTCAAATCCTTCACTCTCAAATCCCACCAAAAGCAACTAATGCGTATGGGGGAGAAGAGAGGAAGGACAAAGAAGAGAACCACACAAGAACTCCAAGATCTAGAGCCACTAGGTTCCCCTCACTTAGAGGAGAGATTAATTGGTGGAAATGTAGATCTAGATCTCTGGTGGCTCTAGGTCAATAGTGCCAAAAACAATGCTTGTACGTCACACGTCAGTTGGGAACCCCAAGAGGAAGGTATGATGAGTGCAGCAGTAAGTTTTCCCTCAGTATGAAACCAAGGTTTAATCGACCAGTAGGAAAACGAGGTTTGCTTCGAAGGTGTTGGTGAAGGAGTGTAGTGCGGCGCAACACCAGGGATTCCGGTGCCAACGTGGAACCTGCACAACACAACAAATTACTTTGCCCCAACTTAACAGTGAGGTTGTCAATCTCACCGGCTTGCTGAAAACAAAGGGTTAAACGTATCGAATGGAAAATGATGTTTGTTTGCATAAAACAGTAGAGAACAATGATTGCAGTAGATTGTATTTCAGATGTAAAAGAATGGACCGGGGTCCACAGTTCACTAGTGGTGTCTCTCCAATAAGATAACTAACATGCTGGGTAAACAAATTACAGCTGGGCAATTGACAATTGATAAGTGCATATAACATGCATGTGTGAGCTGTGGTGTCTACTATGAGATTCATTTGGGCATTACGACAAAGTACATAGACCGCTATCCAGCATGCATCTATGCCTAAATAGTCCACTTTCCGGTTAACATCCGTACCCCTTCCAGTATTAAGTTGCAAGCAACAGACAATTGCATTAAGTAATGTGCGTAATGTAAACAATACATTCATCCTTGAATAAAGCATTGCTGTTTTACCCCTAGTGGCAACAACACATCTACAACCTTAGAACTTGCTGTCACTATCCCAGGTTAAATAGAGGTTGAACCCAACTATCATGCATAAATACCCCCTCTTGGAGTTACAAGTATTCACGTGGCCAAGGCTTCAACAAGTAACGGAGAGCATGCAAGATCACAAATGACATAGACATGATAATATAATATTCAGCTCCACATAGGTATCAATATAAGTCAGATCCCAGCAAACACAACATGTAGCATTACAATAAGATGATCTTGATCATGATAGGCAGCTCACAAGATCTAAACATGATGGCACAAGTGGAGAAGACAACCATCTAGCTACTGCTATGGACCCATAGTCCAAGGATGAACTACTCACGCATCACTCCGGAGGCGGGCATGGCGATGTAGAGCCCTCCGGTGATGATTCCCCTCTCCGGCAGGGTGCCGGGAAGAGCTTCAGAACCCCCCGAGTTAGGGTTGACGACGGCGGCGGCAGCGAATATGTTCTGGATGAAAGGCTCGGTGTTTTAGGGTTTTCGCGTCTCGGGGAATAAATAGGCGAAGGGGCGATGTCGGCGGACCCCCGAGGGGCCCAAACCACCGGTGGCGCGGCTGGGCCCACTGCCGCGCCTGGTGGTTTGGCCACCTCGTGGCTCCTTCGTCTCTCCTTCGGACTCCGTGTACGTGCTGGAAAAATAGGGACTGGCCTTTTGTTTCGTGCAATTCCGAGAATATTTCCAGAAGTAACTTTCTGAAACCAAAAACAGCAGAAAACAGGGAACTGGCACTGTGGCATCTTGTTAATAGGTTAGTCCCAGAAAATGCATAAAAGTGATACGAAGTGTATATAAAACATGTAGCAAATGGTATAATATAAGCATGGAACAGCAGAAATTATGGATACGTTGGAGACGTATCAAGCATCCCCAAGCTTAGTTCTACTCGTCCTCGAGTAGGTAAAACGATAACAACAAATAATTTCTGAGGAGACATGCTTTCACACAATCTTGATCAATATATTGCAAGGCTCATGTCATGAATGAAGTGACTCAAAGCAATGATCTATAGTTTGCTAACAAATAGATAAAGAGTAAACAATGAATCATATAAGCAAAAACTTTTCATGAATAGTACTTTCAAGACAAGCATCAAAAAGTTTTGCATAAGAGGTAACTCATAAAGCAATAGATTCAAAGTAAAAGGCATTGAAGCAACACAAAGGATGATTAAGTTTCAGCATTTGCTTTCAACTTGTAACATGTATATCTCATGGATAGTTGTCAACATAAAGCAATATAACAAGTGCAATAAGTAAATATGTAAGAATCAATGCACACAAAGTTGACACAAGTGTTTGCTTCTAAGATAGAAAGGAGTAGGTAAACTGACTCAACATAAAGTAAAAGATAGGCCCTTCGCAGAGGGAAGCAGGGATTAAATCATGTGCTAGAGCTTTTTAAGTTTTCGAAAGCATATAGAGAGCACAAAATAAGTATTTGAGAGGTGTTTGTTGTTGTCAACGAATGGTAGTGGGCACTCTAACCCCCTTGTCAACCAGACTTTCAAAGAGCGGCTCCCATGAAGGACGTTATTCTACCAGCAAGGTAGATCATCCCTCTTCTCTTTTGTTTACACATGTATTTTAGTTTCTTTATAGATGACACTCCTCCCAACCTTTTGCTTACACAAGCCATGGCTAACCGAATCCTCGGGTGCCTTCCAACATTCACATACCATGGAGGAGTGTCTATTGCAAAATTAAGTTGCTTACTGATAAATCAGGGCAAAACATGTGAAGAGAATTATTAATGAAAGTTGTAATTAATTGGGGCTGGGCACCCCGTTGCCAGCTCTTTTTGCAAATTATTGGATAAGCGGATGTATATGCCACTAGTCCAGGTGAAAGTCTGTCAGAAGTAAATGACAAGATTGAAAGATAAAACACCACATACTTCCTCATGAGCTATAAAACATTGACACAAATAAGGAGTAATAAAGTTTTGAATAGTTTAAAGGTAGCACATGAAATATTTACTTGGAATGGCAGGAAATACCACATAGTAGGTAGGTATGGTGGACACAAATGGCATGGGTTTTGGCTCAAGTTTTGGATGCACGAGAAGCATTCCCTCTCAGTACAGAGTTTAGGCTAGCAAGGTTGTTTGAAGCAAACACAAGTATAAACCGGTACAGCAAGAATCACATAAAAACATATTGCAAGTATTATAAGACTCTACACTGTCTTCCTTGTTGCTCAAACATTTTACCAGAAAATATCTAGACCTTAGAGAGAACAAATATGCATCCCAAGTCTCAACAAGCTCTACGGTAGTTCTCCACTACTAGGCTTTAACTACATGATGCAAGAGCTTAAACATGATCTACTTGAGAGCTCAAAACAATTGCAAAGCATCAAATCAAAACAAGACAATGATCTACAAGAATGCATATGTCTTTTCCAATACCAACTACTACATGTAGCATTTTCTTTCTTCCAAACAAACACCAATAAATTTAAACATAAACTCTCCAAATGATAATATAATGCAGCAAGAGAGTATTTATAAACAAGTGCTAACAGCTCGAAGAGATGCATGAAAAACAGGAGCTAAAAGCACTGCAGTAGCTAGTTAAGAATACTCAACAAATATAAGTGAAGAACATGAGTATTCACATGAAAAAGCGGAGCGTGTCTCTCTCCCACACAAGGATTGCTAGGATCCGAATTTATTCAAACAAAAACAAAAATAAAAACACACAGACGCTCCAAGTAAAGCGCATAAGATGTGAAAGAATTAAAATATAGTTTCACTAGAGATGACCTGATAAGTTTGTTGATGAAGAAGGGGATGCCTTGGGCATCCCCAAGCTTAGACGCTTGAGTCTCTCTGAATATGGTTGGGATGAACCACGGGGGCATCCCCAAGCTTAGGCTTTTCACTCTTCTTGATCACATAATATCACCCTTCTCGCTTGATCCTTGAAAACTTCCTTCACACCAAACTCAAGACAGTTCTCATTAGAGGGTTAGTGCATAATCAAAAATTCTCATATTCTGTAATGATACAATCAATCCCAAAGCTTCTGGACATTAGCTACAGCCACCAATGCTTTGTGGAGCAAAGAAATCCACACAAACACAGTAAAAGAGCGAATGCAAAACAAAAGGCAGAATCTGTCAAAAACAGAACAGTCTGGAATGACGAATTTTTTCGAGGCACTTAAGTTGCTCAGATGGATCTGGCCTAAAATAATGAAAGTTGCGTACATATCTCAGGAATATGCGTGATTTTTCTCAGAATTTTTTGAATTTTCTACAGGGAGATAAGCTCAAATCCGTGACAGCTAAAAATCTGTCACTGCGCAGAAATCCAAATCTTGCATCAACTTTCAATATAGAACTTTACTTGGCACAACATTGCGATAAAATAAAGATACAAAGGAGTTGCTACAGAAGTAACAAAACTCCTTGACTCAAAGAAAACAAAAATAACAGCAAATAAAAACGATGGGTTGTCTCCCATAAGCGCTTTTCTTTAACGCCTTTCAGCTAGGCGCAGAAAGTGAAAATCAAGTGTTGTCAAGAGAAGAAGCATCAACATCATAACTTGCTCTAACAATAGAGTCAAAAGGTAACTTCATTCTCTTCCTAGGGAAGTGTTCCATACCTTTCTTGAGAGGAAATTGGTACCTTATATTACCTTCTTTCATATCAATGATGGCACCAACAGTTCGAAGAAAAGGTCTTCCCAAAACAATAGGACAAGATGCATTGCATTCAATATCCATAACAATAAAATCAACGGGGACAAGGTTATTTTTACGTAATAAAAACATCATTAACTCGCCCCAAAGGTTTCTTCATAGCATTATCAGCGAGAAAAACATCCAAATAACAATGTTCCAAAGGTGGCAAATCAAGAATATCATAAAGCTTCTTGGGCAAAACTGAAACACTTGCACCAAGATCACACAAGGCATTGCAATAAAAATCATTCACCTTTACCTTAATGATGGGTTCCCAACCATCTTCTAATTTCCTAGGAATAGAAGCTTTAAGTTTCAACTTCTCCTCCCTAGCTTGCAAAAGAGCATTTGTAATATGCTTTGTAAAAGCCAAATTAATAGTGCTAGCATTGGGACTTCTAGCTAATTTTTGCAAGAACATAATAACTTCAGAGATGTTACAATCATCAAAATCAAAATCATTATTGTCAATGGTGGTGGAACCATTGTCTCCAATAGTTTGAAAAATTTCAGCACTTTTATCAGAAAAAGTTTCAGCAGTTTTAGGCAATTTCAAACGCTTGCAGAAGTAGTAGAGACATTACAACACCAATAACATTACCATCAATAGTAGGAGGTTTACTAGCATGTGAAACATTAGCATTACTAGTGGTGGTGATAGTACAAACTCTAACTATACTATTCTCTTTTTCAAGTTCTTCCTCTTTTTCCCACCTAGCATGCAATTCAGCCAACATCCTAATATTATTATCAATTCGAACTTGGATGGCATTTGCTGTAGCAAATGACTTATATCTTTAACTTCATTAGGCATAACTTTCAGTTTTAGAATTTCAACATCATGAGCAAGACTATCAACTTTAGAGACAAGATCATCAATTTTTTCAAACTTTTCCTCAACAGTTTTATTGAAAGCTTTTTGTGTGCTAATAAATTCTTTAAGCATAGCTTCAAGATCAGAGGACACACTTCTATTGTTGCTGTAGGAATTACCATAAGAATTGCCATAACCATTTGAAGGATAAGGCTTATAATTGTTGCTACCAAAATTATTCCTATAAGCATTGTTGTTGAAGTTGTTGTTTTTAATGAAGTTTACATCAACATGCTCTTCTTGAGCAACCAATGAAGCTAAAGGAATATTATTAGGATCAACATGAGATCTACCATTCACAAGCATAGACATAATAGCATCAATCTTATCACTCAAAGAGGAGGTTTCTTCAACAGAATTTACCTTCTTACCTTGAGGAGCTCTTTCGGTGTGCCATTCGGAATAGTTGATCATCATATCATCAAGTAGCTTTGTTGCTGCACCTAAAGTGATGGACATAAAGGTTCCTCCAGAGGCTGAATCCAATAAGTTCCTTGAGGAAAAATTTAATCCTGCATAAAAGGTTTGGATGATCATCCAAGTAGTCAGTCCATGAGTGGGACAATTCTTCACCAAAGATTTCATTCTTTCCCAAGCTTGAGCAACATGTTCATTATCAAGTTGTTTAAAATTCATAATGCTACTTCTCAAGGATATAATCTTAGCAGGAGGATAATATTTCCCTATGAAAGCATCTTTGCATTTTGTCCAAGAATTAATACTATTTCTAGGCAAAGAAAGCAACCATTCTTTAGCTCTTCCTCTCAAGGAGAAAGGAAAAAGTTTCAGTTTTATAATATCCCCATCCATATCCTTATACTTTTGCATTTCACAAAGTTCAACAAAGTTATTAAGATGGGCAGCAGCATCATCAGTACTAACACCAGAAAATTGCTCTTTCATAACAAGATTTAATAGAGCAGGTTTAATTTCATAAAATTCTGCTGTAGAAGCAGGTGGAGCAATAGGAGTGCATATGAAATCATTGTTGTTTGTGCTAGTGAAGTCACACAACTTAGTGTTCTCAGGAGTACTCATTTTGAAAAAAAAATAAAAATAATAAACAAGTAACTAATTTTTTTGTGTTTTTGATATAAAGAAGCAAACAAGACTAAATAAAAATAAACTAAGCAAGACAAATAACAAAGTAAAGAGATTGGGTGTGAGAGACTCCCCTTGCAGAAGCAATTCTGTTTTCCCCGGCAACGGCGCCAGAAAACGTGTTGGTGGCTCTAGGTTAATAGTGCCAGAAACAATGCTTGTACGTCACACGTCAGTTGGGAACCCCAAGAGGAAGGTATGATGAGTGCAGCAGTAAGTTTTCCCTCAGTATGAAACCAAGGTTTAATCGACCAGTAGGAAAACGAGGTTTGCTTCGAAGGTGTTGGTGAAGGAGTGTAGTGCGGCGCAACACCAGGGATTCCGGTGCCAACGTGGAACCTGCACAACACAATCAAATTACTTTGCCCCAACTTAACAGTGAGGTTGTCAATCTCACCGGCTTGCTGAAAACAAAGGGTTAAACGTATCGAATGGAAATGATGTTTGTTTGCATAAAACAGTAGAGAACAATGATTGCAGTAGATTGTATTTCAGATGTAAAAGAATGGACCGGGGTCCACAGTTCACTAGTGGTGTCTCTCCAATAAGATAACTAACATGCTGGGTAAACAAATTACAGCTGGGCAATTGACAATTGATAAGTGCATATAACATGCATGTGTGAGCTGTGGTGTCTACTATGAGATTCATTTGGGCATTACGACAAAGTACATAGACCGCTATCCAGCATGCATCTATGCCTAAATAGTCCACTTTCCGGTTAACATCCGTACCCCTTCCAGTATTAAGTTGCAAGCAACAGACAATTGCATTAAGTAATGTGCGTAATGTAAACAATACATTCATCCTTGAATAAAGCATTGCTGTTTTACCCCTAGTGGCAACAACACATCTACAACCTTAGAACTTGCTGTCACTATCCCAGGTTAAATAGAGGTTGAACCCAACTATCATGCATAAATACCCCCTCTTGGAGTTACAAGTATTCACGTGGCCAAGGCTTCAACAAGTAACGGAGAGCATGCAAGATCACAAATGACATAGACATGATAATATAATATTCAGCTCCACATAGGTATCAATATAAGTCAGATCCCAGCAAACACAACATGTAGCATTACAATAAGATGATCTTGATCATGATAGGCAGCTCACAAGATCTAAACATGATGGCACAAGTGGAGAAGACAACCATCTAGCTACTGCTATGGACCCATAGTCCAAGGATGAACTACTCACGCATCACTCCGGAGGCGGGCATGGCGATGTAGAGCCCTCCGGTGATGATTCCCCTCTCCGGCAGGGTGCCGGGAAGAGCTTCAGAAACCCCCCGAGTTAGGGTTGACGACGGCGGCGGCAGCGAATATGTTCTGGATGAAAGGCTCGGTGTTTTAGGGTTTTCGCGTCTCGGGGAATAAATAGGCGAAGGGGCGATGTCGGCGGACCCCCGAGGGGCCCAAACCACAGGTGGCGCGGCTGGGCCCACTGCCGCGCCTGGTGTGGTTTGGCCACCTCGTGGCTCTCCTTCGATTCCGTGTACGTGCTGGAAAAATAGGGACCTGGCCTTTTGTTTCGTGCAATTCCGAGAATATTTCCAGAAGTAACTTTCTGAAACCAAAAACAGCAGAAAACAGGGAACTGGCACTGTGGCATCTTGTTAATAGGTTAGTCCCAGAAAATGCATAAAAGTGATACGAAGTGTATATAAAACATGTAGCAAATGGTATAATATAAGCATGGAATAGCAGAAATTATGGATACGTTGGAGACGTATCAATCTCCTATCTCTTTTCCCTTTAATTTGAGGCAAGAATCATGGAGGAATAGAGAGAGGGCAAGCTTTTCCAAGGTCAACAATGAGGAGAGAGAAGGGGGGAAGAAGCTTGACCCTTTGGGAAGAAGGGGGCCTTATATAGGTCTCCAAGACAAAGAGCCGTTGCAGAAAAACTCGGACCGGAGTCTCCGGCCAAAGTGACACCGTTCTGGACCGGAGACTACGGTCTGGACCGGAGACTTTGGACCAATGGCGGGAGACTCCGGCCTGGACCAGGGGCTGAACCAATGCGAGTTTTCTGGTCCGGGACGGAGACTCCGGTGTGTTTACACCGGAGACTCCGGCCTACACAAAACTGTCGAAACGTCAACACGGAAATGAACATATCTTGATCATCCGGAATCCGTTTTTATTTTCTCGGGCTCGTTGGAATCACAACGAAGAGCTTTACAAGATCATGCAGAGAAACATCATAGTCCAACAATGGAAGATAAAACCAAATGGAGAAAGGTAAAACCTCTCTAAAAAGGAATAACCGGCAAACCTCCAAAACCGAAAACGCAACAAGTTTTCCATATGAAATCCGTTTTCGAAGAACTTGGGCTTGTCATGAAGATCACGACAAGCACCAAAATCCAACAAGGAGAAAAACCAAGTAAGAACCAAGAAAGATGCAATGTCAAGTATGCAAAGGTTTGAGCTCTCCACGAAGATGCGATCAAGTTACTCACTTGATAGCCCCCTTGATAGTACGCCATTTATCCTAAACCCGGCCTCCCACTAACACATGAGACCGGTAAAATAGAAAACCTATCAAGATCATACCTTTGTCTTGCGCATTCCACTTGTGCTCGACGATGACGATCTTGACTCTCTCAAGTTGGAACACCTTTCTTGATTGTTCTTGCTAGCACATGCTTGATGAAGACTTCTCCAAATGCTCCCCCATACTCCATTATAGGAGAGCCTCGCTAAGCTCCGTCTTCATGTCTCCTTTGCAAGCTTCAATCAAATGATATCTTCTGAGATGCATCATATTGAACTTGCACTTCATCTTCTTCTCTTGATATGTATGATGGCTTGGAGGTAAACATGATTGTTCACTCAATCTTCTTTTCCAAGCCATACTTGCAATGAGCTCAACTCTACACATGACCATTCTTCATATAAACCCTTGAATAGAGCATTGGTCATCTTGTCATCTTTAAGAGTCCAACACATGAACTCCTATATTTTACCATGGACATGATCTATAAGAATATCTCATATTAGTCCATAAGGATTGTCATTAATTACCAAAACCACGCATGAGGGCAACATGCACTTTCAATCTCCCCCATTTTGGTAATTGATGACAATCCCTTTTACGAGGGTTTATATAATGAATTTAAGCAACCATGTAACACTAAGAGCAAGGATGCAAGAGAACGCAAGAGAACAAACCCATATTCCCTTAAACCCTCTAAATTTCTCCCCCATTGGCATCGATTGCCGAAATGGGTGAAAAATAAGAAGGCCAATATAATAATAAAGCTCCCCATAATGTATGCATTTCTCATCATATGAGTGAAATCAAATGCACATATTCAATGACGAATAGTTGGGTGGAGATCAAATTATATTGAGGATCCAAAGATTGCAAAAGAATATCAAATAGAAAGATACTTCAACGAAAGAAGCTAGCAATAAAAGGATCAAAAAGTGATCTAAATATCAAGAGGGAACTCCCCAAGGTATGTGCACAAATAGGATTTGTATTTCAATATAGTGTGCACAACATGGAATCCTCACTCGCTCCTAGATAAATTCGAACACAAGCACATGCAAGAGAAAAGAGGCAAAATAATTTGCAACAAATAAAATGTTTTGCAACATGAGCAAGGAGCGGCAAATAAAAGAATGGGTGTAAGATATAAGGACATTTTAGGAGACTAATACAAGGATAAGCCAAAGCATCAACATAGTCTTTCAAAAAGAGTTGCACATAGTGCATATCATGTCTTTCCCATACCTAGACACCAATGGAGATAAAGCAAATGGCTCCACAAGCCTAGTAAGATGTAAAAAGCATAACACAAAAAATAAAGCTTGTGCCTTTTAGAAACCACCAAAGAATCAAAAGCAATAAGAGGTGGTCACTGGAGAATTGGAACATCAATTAAAGATGTAACTATTTTCATGTGTATAAGTTTCTAAGTAGACACTAATCACTAAGATATGGTTCTACAAATAAACATGTACACACAAGATAGGTACAAGGGTAAAGATCATGATATCCAAGAGGAAGTCATAAATACACCAGTAAGATCTTTGCTCAAAAGCATAGCACAAAGCCCAATTTTATCTTAAAGGAATATAGATGAACTCCCAACACACACTCATCATAGCATCAAAAACTATCCACAAGGGATAAATGTTAACGAACGGATGCTCCGAGTAAGATAACAAGTATCACAAAAGGCAAATGATTTTGAAAATTCATCAATGTTGCACATGAGAGACTTTAAGTAGAAAGTGCTAGATTGACATAATTGGGATCGATGAATCATAGAAATGAATATATAGTCCCCTTATATGTAATCATCCCGGCTTACTCACATTTGCAATAAAGACATTTGCAAGAACCAAATTAATTGCAACAAAAAGATTCATGCCAAGATACAACCTACACAAGGTTGAAAGCTCGAAATGTATGCATGAGGTAGATACTTGTTACCGAGATAGCATTGGTGATGTAGAAGATAAGAGTTAACCATCATCCAAACTTGGCTCCAATGAACACATGGTGACACCACCTTCCTTGTAAATGAGACAAGCTTCCAATGCATCTCCAATGTACCTAAAACAAATTCAAGTACACCATGGTACCCAAACTCATTGGGTCCAAAGTAGTTAGAGCAACTACAATACATAGGACAAACTCCACATAAATATGTGCATATTAATGTGAAATTGAATTTCATGCACATCTTAGCCATATAGGATTTGATGGAGTTTATCGTATATATTGGATCAACGAAAGTAAGCATGCCAAAGAAATACATAGTAAATATGCATGCACAAGACTTTCAAGAACCAAAAGAGATACAATTTGGATAAAACACCAATTAAAACAAGAGAGCACACATTAGTGTGACACGAAAAGAATTGTCCAAATTATATCAAATACCCGAATCAACACATGATTGAAATACCAAAATGAAAAGATACCAAATGAAAATATGGTCAAGGAATAACCAAACCCTCTACATTTTTCATGATGGCACAAAGTACCAAGACGGAAAATGCTTGTCTTCAAAGAGACATATCATCGGGATCTAAAACCAATTAAAAACAAATAGTGTTCAAAAACATATAGGATAGCTCCCCCAATATGTGTGCATTATTTATGATTTTGCATTTGAATACAAATGCACACCAATGGGATCATCACACACTATATATTATGCAAACACTACTCAAATTCAAGAAGATCAATAAGATCCATAGGATACAAAGAAGACAAAACGAATTTGAAAACATGTTTTGGCAACAAAATAAGGCAATTCAAAGCAATGGCCAAAGTGAAGATGGTCTACAAATTTCACCACAAAATGAGTATCACTTGTCATGGACAAGTAGTATGGAGATATTTCTCGGTGGTAACAATGATATTCAAGGCCAACTTCACAACAAATAAGCATATGTCAAAGGATAGGAATTGAACACATGCTTAGATAGAGATTCTTGACGGCTTCAATTTGCTCAACGATCATGCAAAGTACCCAGAAATCTTTCTCACACACAAGATCAAAAGATGAGAAATAAAAGACATTTAAGCAAACATGGAACTTGTTTGAGAAACATGCCACTAGGAAGAAGATAATTGACAATATCAATTCTAGGTGGCAATACCTCACATCTTCACATTTTCTAGGCTTGTAATATGCACATAGCTTATTAATCCCCCATAATGTGATAATCCCATTTATTTGAAAACAAGAGGCAAACAAAACCAACTCATGAAATTAATGGTCATTATAGAATTTGAATTTCTCATGAGCATGACATACCACATAGAGAAAGATAATATTGATATATCAACACTAAGTGGTATTCCTCATGTACACACATTTTTAGGATTGTGAAGTGCACGAAGCATATCACTCTCCAAAAATGGATAGTCCATTAATCTCTCAAAGAGAGCCAACAAGATAAGATAGCATATAAAAGCAATAAGGCTAAAAACAAGTAAATGGTGTGCAAACCAAAATACACATACTTGATTTCTCAAGATAAGTAAGTAGAGAGCACAACACATACAAACACTAGCAAGGTACAAAACCTAACACATGCAAGGGTGCAAGAAACTTTCAATGAATATATGGTATAAATAAAAGTTACCGCAAGGAGGAACATCGGATAAGAGATAGAACAATGTAACCCGAATGACTTGGCTTGAGAGAATATAATTGATGAAGATCCCTTAATTCTTCATGATGTAGCCAAGTCTCCAATGTCCTCCAACAACACCTATTGATCAAGTTTTAGCTTGTTGGTCCCAACCAAGTTGGGTCCTAAGAGGTTAGACACAATAGGTTTGGTAACCCAAATGGTTCTTTTCTTGACACCACTTTGAGTACCAACATATTTGGCAAACACATTGCCAACCTTATCCTTCCGAAGAGAATAAACATCATCAACTATAATGGGGTTGGATAAGGTACCATTTGTGTATGAAGAAGCAAGGTGACCCTTTTCACGACATAGGTAGCAACATCGACTTCCTCCTTTCTTCTTGGTTGTAATCTCGACTTGAGGAGGAGTAGCTTGATTCTTCTTGGGAAGAGGCCATTCTTCAACTTGAGGAACTTGAGTTTGAACTTGAGACTTCTTCCCTTGTTGCTTCTCACTAAGAGCTTCTTCTTCAAAGGGCAAGATCTAACATGGTGCCCTTCAACTTTGCACTTGAAGCAAACAATCTTGGCCGAATCTTTGACTTGTTCTTGGCCCTTTTTCTTCTTGTTGATCTTGGACTTGTTCTTGTTATTGGAGTTGAATCCAAGTCCACTCTTGTCATTGGGACGTCTTTGAACACTCAACATATTGTCAAGTGTGGACTTCCTAACATGACGCTTTTCCAAGTCTTTCTTCAAAGAAGTGACTTGGGCCTTGAGCTCTTTTAATTCCTCTACATGGTTAGTATCAACACAAATACTAGAGGAAGTAGAAGCTTCATTGTTAGAGCAACAAGGTATGGAAAGTAATTCATCACAAGATGTAGCAACATTGTGAGTGTATGAATCACAAGGACTAGCACAAGACAATATAGTATTAAGAGAAGAAGTTGTGCCATTGTTCACATGAGGCTCACAAGATGTTACCTTTGACATAGTAGCCTCATGAGCTAACTTTAGCTTAGCATGGGATGCTAGAAGATCGTCATTAGAGCTAGAGAGCCTTTCATGACTTTCTTCCAATTTCCCATACTTGCTAGTTAGCAACTCAAGTTGGGCCCTTAGCTCAACATTCTTCTTCAAAATAGATGCTTCACAAGAAGTGGAGTTAGTAGCACAAGCATCATTAATACTAGAAATGGAAGAAGACAAATGGGTAAGCTTATCATTCTTAGATAGTTGAGTTTGGAATTGATCATGAGACTTGATAAGGAGAGAGTGTTCACTTTCTAAAGCCTTGTGAGCTTTGTCAAGTTTCTCTATGTCCTCACTTAGTCTAGCATTGCCAACACCAAATTCAACTTTTTCCTTTTTAAGCACTTTATATTTAGCAATAGCATGATCTCTTTCCTTAATGATTTTAGCAATGATAAGATCATTTGATTCATCAAGAGATTCAAGTTTCTCCTCAAGAGACACTCGAAGCTCTTGCTCTTCCTCAAGGGCATTCTCTAAGGATGCTTTTTCATTAGCATCTTCTCTCTCAATTTTACATTTTTGCTCAAATTGAGTATCCAAATTCTCAATGATTTCTATACATTTAATACCATGAGCAACGATTTCACATAGAGAAGAGATAGCTTCACTACCTTTGGGAAGAGCACCAAGAACAATCTCACCCTTCTTGATTAAGGTTTCAATGTCAAAATCTTCTCCATGAGGATCCTCAACCACATCATCACATATCTCGGGATTCGAGGTAGAAGTTACATTGGAATCCTTAGCCATGAGGCAAACATGATTAATGGGTGAGGAAGATGAAGAATTACTTGAAGCACCATTGAGGTCCATGTCTTGTTCCAACAAATGTTGGGATTCCTCTACATTGTTAGTCATGCAAGTACTAGAGGATATGGAAGCATTATTTTCATGACAACAAGACATAGAGAGCATATCATCATTAGATTTAGTTAAGCAACTATTACATGATATGCAAAGACCATCAACTCTAGCATGTATGACATTTGGAGTGCTAGAAGAGTTTAAGTCCAAAGATAGAACATTTCAATGTGATAAAGAAGAAGTATATCAATAGTAAGTTCACCATCACAAATGCAATTTCTATCACCACTCACCATATCATTACCTTGTGACAAATCACATGTTGGTGAAGTGGAAGAAGTTGTGAACTCATCACGGCCGGAGGTGGAGGGAGAACAATCATCCTCAATAATTTTGGACACTTCATATATATCTTGAAGCTTGGTCGAAAGCTCATGTGCATTTCGAAAAGGCATGATTGAAGCAAGAACTACATCATTCAAAGCACATATAAGACCATTAGTAACTTGAGTCTCGAGATGAGAGTTTATCTCATCCTCTAAAGATAATTCTTGGGAATCTTTTGGAGGAGATAAACTCACATCTACAATCCTCTTAATATAATTTGGACTCATGGCCCTAAAATGATTAAGCATGCGAATTTTCCAAACATCATAATTTGTGCCATCAAATATAAAAGTGGGATCGTGCACTAATTCTCTAAACGACATCTTTTACTCTCTAGGCGGTAAAGCCCAAAAAGAGAGCCGAGGCTCTGATACCAATTGTAAGGACAATGATGTCGCCTAGAGGGGGGGGGTGAATAGGCGGTTAAAAACTTTTCCGGTTTAGGCTTGATAATTGCGGAATAAAACTAGGTGTTTAAATTAACAAGCCGACAACCTAAATAAACTAGACTCACCTATGTGCAGCAACAACTTATGCTAAGCAAGACAAACAACAAGGTGATAGCTATATGGAATACTTCAAGTACGAAGGCTATCACAATGTAAAGTGCATAAGTAAAAAAGCTCGGGTATAGAAATAACCGAGGAACGCGGAGACGAGGATGTATTCCCGAGTTCCTCCTTGTTAAGGGAGTACGTCTCGTTGGAGAGGTGTGAGGCACCAGAAAGGTCGATCTCAACACCACAAAGGCTCACCCTATTCTCCGATGAACCGCACCACAAAGGTTTGGTTCACCTTCCACTATCGGAATCCTTCGAGGCGGAATCTGGAGCCTTTCAACAACAATCCGGGGCATAACACACAACAGGATTGGGGGCTCCCGAACGGCTTTACAAGTGACCACAAAGGTCTCAACCACCACACGGGCGTCTAGGGTCCAAATACCCAAGAGTAACAAGTTCACAAGCTTTCAACTTCCACGAATCCTCATGGAGAGCACACCGATACACCAAATGCAAAAGGCAAGAGCACAAGTGCTCAAATCCTTCACTCTCAAATCCCACCAAAAGCAACTAATCGTATGGGGGGGGGGAGAAGAGAGGAAGGACAAAGAAGAGAACCACACAAGAACTCCAAGATCTAGATCCACTAGGTTCCCCTCAATTAGAGGAGAGATTAATTGGTGGAACTGTAGATCTAGATCTCCTCTCTCTTTTCCCTTTAATTTGAGGCAAGAATCATGGAGGAATAGAGAGAGGGCAAGTTTTTCCAAGGTCAACAATGGAGGAGAGAGGGGGGGAGAAGCTTGACCCTTTGGGGAAGAAGGGGGCCTTATATAGGTCCCCAAGACAAAGAGTTGTTGCAGAAAAACTCGGACCGGAGACTCCGGCCAAAGTGACACCGTTCTAGACCGGAGACTCCGGTCTGGACCGGAGACTTTGGACCAATGGCGGGAGACTCCGGCCTGGACCAGGGGCTGAACCAATGCGAGTTTTCTGGTCCGGGCCGGAGACTCCGGTGCACAAAACTGTCAAAACGTCAACACGGAAACGAACATATCTTGATCATCCGGATTCCGTTTTCGATGTTCTCGGGCTCATTGAAATCACAACGAAGAGCTTTACAAGATCATGTAGAGAAACATCATAGTCCAACAATGGAAGATAAAACCAAATGGAGAAAGGTAAAACCTCTCTAAAAAGGAATAACCGACAAACCTCCAAAACAAAAAATGCAACAAGTTTTCCATATGAAATCCGTTTTCGAAGAACTTGGGCTTGTCATGAAGATCACGACAAGCACCAAAACCCAACAAAGAGAAAAACCAAGTAATAACCAAGAAAGATGAAATGTCAAGTATGCAAAGGTTTGAGCTCTCCACTAAGATGTGATCAAGTTACTCACTTGAGAGCCCCTCTTGATAGTACGCCATCTATCCTAAAACCCGGTCTCCCACTAACACCATGAGACCGGTAAAATAGAAAACCTATCAAGATCATACCTTTGGCTTGCGCATTCCACTTGTGCTCGACGATGACGATCTTGACTCTCTCAAGTTGGAACACCTTTCTTGATTGTTCTTGCTAGCACATGCTTGATGAAGACTTCTCCAAATGCTCCCCCATACTCCATTATGGGAGAGTCTCGCTAAGCACCGTGTTCATGTCTCCTTTGCAAGCTTCAATCAAATGATATCTTCCGAGATGCATCATATTGAACTTGCACTTCATCTTCTTCTCTTGATATGTATGATGTCTTGGAGGTAAAGAAGATTGTTCACTCAATCTTCTTTTCCAAGCCATACTTGCAATGAGCTCAACTCTACACATGACCATTCTTCATATAAACCCTTGAATAGAGCATTGGTCATCTTGTCATCTTCAAGAGTCCAACACATGAACTCCTATATTTCCCATGGACATGATCTATAAGAATATCTCATATTAGTCCATAAGGATTGTCATTAATTACCAAAACCACGCATGAGGGCAACATGCACTTCCAGTCTCCTTAGCAGTCTTCACGACCAGTCAACGGACGGTCTTTGACTTCGCGAATCCCACGTTGCCGGTACCAATTGGTACCGCTCGAGGTACCGCTGGTGGTACCGGGTTGGAGCGCAGAACGCCGAACTAGCGGCACCCGCGGCGGTACCCGCAGCGGTACCACTTCTTCTGTCTTGCTCCACTGAATTGGCGGTACCGCTGGTGGTACCGGGTTCGATCGCAGAGCGCCAAAATAGCGGTAGCCACGGCGGTACCCTTAGCGGTACTGCTCCATCAGTCGATTCCCAGGGAGCTGGCGGTACTACCGCCTAAGCCAGCGGTACTACCGCCCCTGGCAACTTTCAGCGATTTGATTATTTTCTCCGCGTGAATGCAATGGGAACAAATATAAAACTTGTTTAAACTTATACAAACTTGTTAGAAACAACCTTTGTATTATCATCAACATCAAAACATGATTAAGAGCGACAATGCTCTTTCAGCGAGGCAAGTGGCGGTTGCGGAGATGAGGTGTGGGGAGGTGGAGGGGCTCGAAACACAAGCCTCGAGAAGCAACTGAGATGCGAGTCGCTACATTGAGCGAGGGCAACTCAAATTTTTACCATGGATAGAGAATCTGATGTGATTCCGCCATGAAACCGTGAAACATGAGCGGGGTTGGAGGAACACATTCATCCTCCATCTTTCCTAGAAGGACTATCTTTTCAATGTGTTCGAACTATAACTTGCTTTGAACATTCCAGCGTGGACTACATATAGACATAAATGAGTGGATAAATAAACTAAAATATGCCTATATACATACGTTTCTGAAAAAATTAAACCCGTTTAATATTTTTTTAACAATTCAAGAGATGGAGGGAGTGCTTATTTTTTGAACAAATGGGATGCCCATCTTTTTTCTAGGGGTGGCGAATGTCCAACTAGAAACTGAGACCCTGTTTTGTTTGGCTTGTGTCTGGCATTTTGACTTTTGTTTAAAGTCACAAAAGAACCTGATTTTGGTTTTTGTCTTTTGACTGGACGTTGTTATATGATGGTATAAGCCAAAGCCAAAATTAAAAGCACCTAAATACTTTTGTGCCTTACAAGCCAAAAGTTAAAAGACAAAATTTAGCGAAGAGGGCCTGAACCGGGAAGCATCGCCGGGTCACGGTAGCGTAGTACGAGGCCGGAGCCCATTACACGGATCAGGCCCAATGCTCGCAACCCAAAGCCCGCACTACAACGTGCCTCGCCCTCCTCCCGTCCCCTCTTCCACCAACACTCCACTCCCCACCCAAACTCTAGGGTTTCCTAACCACCCCCGCAAACCCCTACTCGATCCGCAACCTCCCTACCACCACCCCCGGCGGCGATGGCAACTCCGGCGGCGCAGAGCGGCGAGAAGCCGGCGCTCAGGAAGCCGGTGTTCCTCAAGGTGGACCAGCTCAAGCCGGGCACCAACGGCCACAACCTAATCGTCAAGGTCGTCAGCGCCAACCCCGTCCCAGGACGCGTTCGCCCCGGCGCCCCCGCCTCCTCCTCGGCCCGCGCACCCCGCATCGCCGAGTGCCTCGTCGGCGACGAGACTGGTTGCATCATCTTCACCGCCCGCAACGACCAAGGTGATTCGGTCGCCACTCCTTGGCGTTGGTATCAGTTGTTTATGTTAGATTTATTTGGATCCGGTGGTCGCGCGCTGATCTGTTTGGAGTCGTAGATAATATTCTCTAACGTGGTTCGGTAAATTTTTGTTTTAGGTGCTTCGGCTTAAAACGTGGTTTCCTGTAATTTAGTTTAGTTTTTTTTTCTGCGGGCTATTATTTTTGTAGCTTAATAGTGGCGACGGCAGCATAAGATGTCGCATATCCTTTTTATATCAATGGGTGCGGAAGCCACTTCTTTTTACAGTTTAAGTCGCATGTTATATGAATATATGATTAGATGGATATCCAGTGATCCTGATGGTTGCCATTATAATTTTTTTAGATGGTAGGATAGGAGTATTGAACTCTGCTCTTCCCCGATTTCCATTACTAAACACCCATAAGTTGCACTGTTTTAGACAGCAGCCTCACTCATTACAATCTCGAAATAACCAAATGCAGTAAAATTTTCATGCCAAAACAGCTGGAAGGGAAAGTGCCTTTCCCATATCATACAGTACAATAATCTCTCACGATATAAATCAGATTACGTGTTCTGGCTGCAGTCTCTTCCAGTTGCAGCCAACCAGCTGACCGTTCCCAGATCCTAGTCCCGGGGAAGACTTTCTGCACCAACTGACACAACTGGTGGCCCTTCGCGGCAAAGTGGTACTATCATTCAATAGCTTTTTGATAAATAAACACACTGAAAGGATCAGCAGGTTTCTTATGCTGAAAACAACCAATCTTTGCTGGCCTCTTGAGCAGTTGGCATATCGATCTCATTCCAAAATAATTATGAAACTAGATGGAAATTTAAGTGATGCATAAAGTAAAAAAGGTCTAATATAATATGAAGTACAATTAGTTGGCAGCACACCAAACAAAATGTGTCGGCTGGTTTGTGGTCCATCTGCACAGTTGAATTCAGTTCACATTTGGTATTATTCCAAAACAGCACAATACTCATGTCCTATTTTGTATTGTGGCATTGTTTCCGTTGTATCCAAATGAGGTCATTATATTTATAGCTACAGGCTTCCTAAGTTGATGATTATTGTAATTGTTATTTATTTCTCTTGAGTGTCTACTTGAGCTATTAAATAGTGCAGTTGAGTGTCTACAACATCTTACATACCATATAAATAGTGCAGTTTCTTTATCCTTTGATCTTATCCATATCTGTTTGTGATGCTGGCTATACATGTTTAAGTGACTTGGATGCTTGTAAAATTAAAGAGAAATAGTGATAGTTCACTTTCCTGTCAGACATCCCATATTTCTTATTTAGTGCATGCAATCAAAGTGTGGAGAAGTAACGGATGGTGAAGCATAACGGCTTCCCTTTTTTACCTGATAGTTAATTGCATAGTCAGAAAGCAACAACAGTACTACCGTTCATTTTGGGCTTCCCAAATATGCTATAATACAGTCGATCTTTCTTTTTTGGTTTCTTGTGGTCGTTGCACAAGATTCATGATCTATTTGGTGATGCATGTACCATGGACTGATATTATACTCTCCCAATGCAGTTGACCTGTTGAAGGCTGGTGCCACTGCCATCCTGCGCAACGCCAAAATTGACATGTTCAAAAGTTCTATGAGGCTTGCTGTGGACAAGTGGGGACGGGTGGACTCTGCAGAACCTGCCAGCTTTACAGTGAACGAAGAGAACAACTTGTCACAAGTAGAGTATGAATTGGTTAACGTGGCCGAGTAATTGTGGAAGTTTTCCAGCCCTTTTCCTGCCATAAAAGTGAAGTACTATGAATGAATGTTATGAAGCCTTTGCTAAGCCTTTGCTTATTTTCCTGCCATAAGGTCAAGATTGTATCTTCACTTAAGTTAGAATGTTCGATGGATTAAACTGAGCTATCTACTGATTGTGATAATGTGATTCCTCTTGGCACTGCTTGTGTTGCTGTAATGGAAGAAGCTATGAGTGGCTCCATGATGCACCTGAGTTCTAGAGGATCAGTGGAATTAGTTTCCTATGCCATGGCTGTTATTTGCTGTTACATTGTGTCGATGTGTATGGCTGTATTCACCACAAGCGTTGGTCGAATTCCCGCCGAAACCAGAACCCTGTAGTTATCTGTCAGGTCTCCGTTCCATGTATATTACGCCTATAAATAGCAATGCTTAAGTTGGCTACAGTTAAAAAGCCAAGGCCTAGCAAGGCCAACACTTTGGTGAACGTGTTCAAAACTCGTGGCTGAGAATAATACCACTCGGGCAAAACATGGCAGCCGTCGGCGATCATGCGCGGTCGGTGGAGGCAGCAAACGATGACGAGCCGCCGTCGGTGGAGGCGGCGTTCGCGAGACAGACACCTCCACCGTGGTGGCAGCAGGTCACGGCTCGGTCTGTGGCGGCGAGCGTGGTGTTGGGCACCGTGCTCACCTTCATGTCGATGCGGATCGGCCTAACCGCCGGTGTCGGGCCAGCGTTCAACATCGTTGCCAGCCTCATGGGCTTCTTCGTCATCAAGACGTGGACGCGCCTGCTTGCCCGGTGCGGCGTCGCCTCCCAGCCCTTCACCAGGCAGGAGAACGTCGTCCTACAGACCTGCATCATCTCCTGCGCTACCCTGTCATTCTATGGTGGCTTCTCGACGTATCTGCTTGCGATGACTGAGACGGTAGCGAAATCGGCCGGCGGGACGGGCACCGGCCAGGACGTGTACGCGCTGCACACGGGGAAGGTCATGGCTTTCCTCGGCCTTGTCAGCTTCGCCAGCTTGTTCTGCACTCTCCCATTGCGGAAGGTGAGGAAAAAATAAACCATTCCCGACGAAGAATGAACAATATCTGATGGATTCTTGTTGTTATCAAAGCTCGCCGCATTTTTTTTTGATTCTGCAATAATCATGTGTTTTATCGAATTTGAAGATATTTCGCCATTGTTTGGCAGGTCATGATACTGGACTACAAGCTGATGTATCCAACTGGTTCAGCTATCGCCGGAATCGTCAACAGCTTCCATACACCAGCCGGAGCTGCAACAGCAAAGTAAATACTACTCCATTTGGAAGCTGTTTGGTCAGAGACTGTTGGTTCTTTACTACTCCGTATGTCATTTGTAAGTTTAACCGGCATCATTTGTCTTATCTCTTTCCCTTCTCAGACTGCAAGTGCTTGCTATGTCCAAAGCCATTGTTGCCAGCTTCTTGTGGGCATCCTTCCAGTGGATTTATAAGGCAGGAAGCGGGTGTGGCTTCCAAGATTTTCCTATGTTTGGATTGACGGCATATAAACAGAAATTTTACTTCGATTTCTCCGCGAGTCTCGTCGGTGTGGGCATGATCTGCCCTGTCCTGGTAAATTTCTCAATGCTTTTTGGATCTACCATTTCTTCGTTTATCCTATTTCCAACCCTCCAGAGCAAGAAAGGGATATGGTATACTGATCCTTCGCCCACAAACTTCAGGGGAATCAATGGATACAAGGTTAGTAACCTAACTTCGTCTGAAGTTTACACTAGTTGATCAAAAGTTTCTTTGCACTTCACTGATAATATCTGCTGCATCTATGAAACAGGTGCCCATGGGCATAGCGATGGTGCTTGGGGATTGCCTGTTCCAGCTGGGTTCAATCACCGTAAGAGCTGCAAACCATTTCAACAAAAATCTTGGCGGTACAAACATACCAGATGATGGAGATACAGATGAACAAAAACCTCTTAGTTATGATGATGGTCGCAGGAACGCAATCTTTCTGAACGAAGGGCTGCCGGACTATGTTGCGATTGCTGGCTACATGCTCTTCGCAGCGGTCTCAGCAATCTTTGTTCCACACATCTTCCCACAAATAAGATATTACCACGTGGCATTATTATACGCTGCCGCTCCGATCCTCGCATTCTGCAACTCATATGCTTCTGGATTGTGTGACTGGTCCCTCGCATCCATCTACGGAAAGCTCGCTATCTTCATAGTTGGGGCATGGGTCGGTGAAGCATCTGGTGGCGCCATTGCTGGTCTTGCTGCGTGTGGTGTCATGTTGATGATCATTGGCAATGCCGCTGAGCTCATGCATGATTTCAAGACAGGATACCTGACACTCACCTCGCCAATGTCCATGTTCATAAGCCAAGCTATCGGGACTTCGCTTGGTTGCTTGATCAACCCGCTTGTCTTCCTGTCATTCGAAAAACTTGTCGGCAAAGAGCATCTGGGAGAAGCTGGATCGGTTTTCTCGGCTCCTTTGGCCACTGCATACCGTGGGCTCGCAGTTTTAAGCGTTGAAGGAACCAAGATACTTCCAAAACACTCCATAATGTTCTGTATAGCTTTCTTCTTTTTGGCATTTTTCTTGGATTGCCTGACAGCAATAGCCAAAGCAAAGACCAAACACACGCGATATTTCTGGAACCCGCTCCTCCTCTACAAAGCCCAGAGGCGTTCGTCTCGGCGATCCCCGGCGGCCGCCGGCGTATCTGGGGATTCCCCACCCTCCGCCGGCCGCTCCGGCGGCGGGAGGTTGGGGGATCCCCAGATCTGCGCTCCGGCGCGTGGACTAGGTGCTTTTGGGCGGCGCGGCTGAGGCGGGGTGGCCGGTGTCCCCGTTTTGGAGCTGCAGCTCCCCCTCCTCGGCGTCGTCCTCGACGGCGTCCTCGAGCTGCGGTTTCGTCTCCGATCCGCTGCTCTTTTCCCCGGCTTCGACGGCGGATCGGTGGCGTGTGTACAGAAGGCCGGTGGTGGTGGTGCGGGGCGTCTGCTGCGTGGGGAAGCGGTGGGCTGGCGGTGGATCTGCGGCTCCGGCCCCAGATCTGGAGCGGATGGTGCTTGGGGCCAGGCCCCGGCCGATTTCGGACAACCGTCTCAAGATCCAGCTCGGAGGAGCTGGTGGCAGATGCGGCTTTCAACGCCTTTGGGCAAAGAGCTCCTTCGCTCTGTGGTGGAGTGCTCTGGACGGTCGCGTTCTTCGTCGTCGTTGGCGGTGGAGCTCGCGCGTGCCGGTGGCTCCGGAGGTTGAAGACGGTGGCTCGCGGCAGCTACGTTCTCTGTATCATCTTTCTTTTCCATTTCGCTTGTAATCCGGCCTTGTTCTTCCTTCTAGTATGAATACAAGTATGGAAAATTCAAAAAAATAAAATAAATAGCCAAAGCAAAGAAATGGAAGGTAAAAAATTACATTCCAAACGCCATGGCTATGGCTATTCCGTTCTTGATTGGACCAAATATTGCAATAGACATGGCCATGGGGAGTCTACTATTAGTTATCTGGAAGAAAACGGACAAGAAAAGTGCAAATATGCTTTCAGTTGTTGTAGCATCAGGTTTAATCTGCGGAGATGGACTTTTTGCATTGCCATCGGCAATACTTTCAATTTTTGAAATCCAGCCACCCATCTGCATGAAGTTCTTGTCCAATTACCAGACTAAGGAAATGCAGGATCATTTCCTACCCAAATTGGCTACTTCTTTGTGATAATACAGACTAGTACTTACATCAACTGCTTGTAAATGGTTTCAGATCATATTGTTATCGAGTTATTAGTGCACATCAAGACATGTGAATACCGTGCCTTAGCATACTTCTTGCCATTTCTGTCCGTGTACATATTTTTCCAGTGTTTATAGGATCATTATTTAAAGATGATGTTTCCCATACAAGATGAATGGGATAGACAAGTGTATACTAAATAAGGCTTGACACGAAGGCACACCGTCGGTACAAGAATCCGAAAAGACTTCTAATCACCAGATCATGCTGACAAACCAAACAAACAGATAAATAAGATCAAGCATATATTCGTTTGCTAGCGACCTAAACTTCTACACCCCTGGCATGATTCTCATCAAATAAGGATGATGATTCTGGTTACTGAAGACAGAAAAATGAAGTTAAGCGGCATCTAAGATCAATTATTCAATAATTCTTCATCGTTCACATACAGAAAAAAGAAAATCATGATTCCTTCCTTTGTCAACTCATCCTGAAAGACTAGTAATCTTCTGGCTTCGTTGGAAGGTCAGCATCATACGCCATCAATTTCAGCTGTTATCAACAAAATAATAACTCGTCAGAATTGTTATACGAATTTAAGAAGGGGTACATAAAAACATTACTGATTCTAGAGTGTTACTCTTTTTTCAGGGTGTTTCATAGTACACCATAACAAAATATCGAAAGATCTAAAGTTTCTATACAATTTTGAAAGGAAAGAACATAAGAGATAAAACCTCTGTACTTCAGTTTTCCAAGTAACAGATGAGGCACAAACATATTTTTCCTTATGCAGTATCAGATGAAGCTGGGAAAAATATGTTGGTAATACTTTATAGTCCATGTCAAAAAACAGTACCCTGCAATTTGTTTTTAAGAAAGTGTTGGGCTGTAGTGTTTTGGGGGGCCACAGACAGCTATGGCTAATGAAACATCGATAGCGGGCAGCCAGGAAGCTATAGAGGAGATCTCAAAAAAAAAGGAAGCTATAGAGGATATCATGATAGCACATAGCCCAAACAGCAGCAGCAGCAGCTTGAAAGCCTGCCACCGCTACATTACGCTGCTGAATTTCTATGAGTTAATGCGACAGCAGAGCTTTACTGAGTTAGCCCTCTTGGAACTTACACATTATTTCTTAGTTTGTTTTCTTCAATACTGCCCGAATGCAAATCCTGTATAATTTTTCAAATAATTTCTTAAGTGAATGATTTAGTTAACACCTGTTATCAAATTGTCATATTTTGCTCCGATGCATGTAACTAAAATACGAGTATATTCATTCTTACAAGCAGCATTAGGATCCCTATTCACTAATCACTAAGTTTAGTAGGAAATCTTCCAATTAAATGATCCATAATCATCTATTTCTGAAAGTGATTTAAGATTGATAAGATCCTACATCTTATGCACTAAAAATTATCAACCAGTTCTTGCATTTTCTTGTAAATTGTTTGTATCTTCTTCTCCAAACTTTTGCTCTAAAAGGGTGCACAAGAGTCGCAAACAAAGTCATCATTTATTAACAATAAGTTGTTTCAATAATGCATTTTTACACACACTGGAACAAGGTATGGTAATCGTCTAAGATTACAAGTGACATAGCATCCACTAATATTTCAAGAAAACGGTGGAGGTATTTTAGTGGTCACCTTTCCCCATTCCCCAGGTGGTCTTCATCTAGTTTCGTCCTGCCCTACAACAATAAACGAAAAGAAAAACAGAAAAATGTGTGTCTTTCGTCAACCAAACTAGAAACAGGACTGGAGAATGATGTTAACATGAAACTCAAAGCTGGAAACATAGCAGAGAGAATTGTGGATGCATCTATTGATCTATGTATGCATGTATGTAGACTGTAGTGCATACAGTAGGATTCAGATGTGGACGGAATGAGGGGAATGATACAGAGATCGTTATGCGTGTTTGGACCAGTGTTAAACCAAGACTAAATTAGTGCAAGTCAATGTTCTTCTGCAGATTGGGATCAGCAATGTCAGGTTAATGCTACTACAACGTTTAGCTTGAGCTGGGTCGTTGGGCACAACAGGCACACTATTGGCATACAGTTGATGTCAACACATCTAGTGCATTGTCTGAATTAAAATGTAACCCATGAACTATATACACATCTGAAGAGGAGAGTAGTTTCAGTTTCACCTTCCGTGAGCCACCCGAGGCCTCGGCCGGGCACCGCGAGCATCGACGTCATCCTCGCCGCAGCGGTGGCGCTGTGCAGCGGCAGCAGCGACTCCACACAGAAGCTCGCCTCGACGGGCGACCTGCACAACGAACAGGGCCATCACTACAATCGGTGCATATCCTGGCTAGCTAAGGGTGGACATGGCCGGCCGGTGGTCGAGGTCGTACCTGAGGAGGCGAGGGGGCGCACCCAACGCGCGGCGAAGGGACGGTCGAGCCGCAGAGGCAGAAGCCCTCGCCGGAGCAGCGCGGAGAAGAGTAGCGGACGAGCGGAACAGCGACCTGGCGGCGGCGGCGGCCATCGTGTTTGGTTGCCGAGACGTGGGGAGCCGATGCGAGATGGGTTCGCGGCTAGCCTGTGCTCGAGTGGCAATGCTGTAATAGTTGCAAATAGAGGGAATCAATCTGGGCCATTCGTGAATCTGATCGGGCCATAAAATGGGTCTTTGGGTGGGCTTAATGGGCCTGATGGGCCTGTGAAAGCCTGTTGTTTCTACAACCCTCGGCGCTGTTAGCCGGCCGACCTTTTGCTCCGAAATCCTCTTCTCTTCTCCCTTTTGTTTCCCCTCGACGGCGGCGGCGGCGGGTGGCAACCAGGGTTTACTAGAGGTGAAGCCTGCACGGCGCAAAACCCTAGCCCCGCACCTTCGCCTACGGATTCTGCGCGCCTCTGACCCCGTCTCCTCGCCGAGTGCCCTGCCTCGCTGCATCGGCGGTCGCGATGAGGGTGAAGGTGATATCGCGCTCGACCGACGATTTCACGCGCGAGCGTAGCCAGGACCTGCAGGTGAAGCACATATTCATTCCCTGTCTCTGTTGATTATGCTCCTGGTTCGATATGTTTTAGCTTTGGGCTCGTTGGTTTTGCGTTCAGCCGAGGGCACGGTAGTCGTACACTCGTACTGTAGATAAGAAACGATAACTGTTTTGAAGCATGAAGTACTTCTACCATTATATGTAGACTGTAGTTAAATTAAATTGTTAGAGGTCACTTTGAAATGAAAACAAAAACGGTGGAGTTACATTAAGGGCCAAATTGACCCCTTCTCGCTAATCCACTTTGGTCAATCAGTTTGGTACTTACGCGAGTTGTCTCTCAGAGTTTAATTTCCGTTGTGGGAAAACGTATTAACATTTGGTAGTCACAGTTCTCTTGGTCAGGTATTGAAAATATCTTTGTGTTGTTTACATTTGGTAGTCACAGTTCTCTTGGTCAGGTATTGAAAATATCTTTGTGTTGTTTACCATGGTAGCTGCTGTTCAAGCTGAAACAGTCACAACATAGTAAAATCCTCCCCTCCCCCCCACCCCCTCCATAAACACAGAGAAAAAAATTCAGCAAGTATGATGGGCTGCCATTGGCACCTGTTTGTTCAGGTCTAACAAAAATTGTCTGCTCGCTTGCTTTGGCCTTTAGATTGCATTATTTTTTGCCAATAAATGACAATCTTTGTTGCACCTTTTATTCCCAACAGAAAGTATTCCGCAATTATGATCCAGCACTTCGTAGCCAAGAGAAAGCTGTTGAGTACACTCGGGCCCTTAATGCTGCAAAGTTAGAGAAGGTATGTCTCATCTTCCTTGTTTGCATTTGCTGTCTATTCTTTCCTGTATATTCTCATTTGATTTTTGCCGTTCTCCATTTTCAGATATTTGCCAAGCCATTTGTTGGAGCAATGGATGGTCACATTGATGCTGTTTCGTGCATGGCAAAAAACTCAAATTATTTGAAAGCTATGTTTTCTGGCTCAATGGATGGGGGTAATTATCATAAATCTGAACTAGCTTGCTCCTTTTGTCTCTTAGAATGTGGTTTATGCATTTTTATTTCCTCCTTCAGCGAAGTAGCTAAGTAATCTCAAACATACAACCTGTTGTTGCTCTGCTTTTTTGTTTGTGCCTCAGGAGTTACAAACTCTGACGCCTGAATACACTAGAGTCTCGTTACGTACTTGTCATGGCTGGCACACCTACTAGAATTGTTTAATTTTGTACTGATTAATTGAAACACAACATGATACCCACTTTGGATGCACATAAAAGCTGGAATATGGCATGGAACATCTGTGCATTTTCTCCCTATTGCTAAGAACATTTTATGTTGACCAATGGAGAGTATCATCGAGCTCTGGTGATCCGCATTTTATGTGCTCCATCATATCTGAACATTATGATGGTAAGTTTGCGACACTATTGTGTCTCAAATATCATAACGTTATCAAGAATTTATCAATGCTAACTTAAATGGTTCATTTGAATGGCTTAGCAGACGCATTAATGTTACCGCTAGTCAAGGATTACGAGTCAGTCGCTGGGTACTGACAAGTAGACAAGTCTAGTCATGACTAGTTGAGGTTTTTGGTTTGTTGCTGGGGTACCAACAAGTAGACTAGTCGAGCAACACTTAATCATCACCGCTAGTTGGATTGTTGGGACTTATTTTGTTGCACCGAGTCATTGATTGAATTGTCTAGTTCAGTTAGGATTTAAGAGCAAGAAGTTCTAATGCTGTACTCCTTAGTTCACCTAACAAGCTGGTTTGCACATGGGGTTTAGACATGGGCACGGCCTGAAATGCATATTTGTCCACTAATTATGATTGGAATGTATTTTAACATCTGAGGTCCATGGAAGTACTGTTCAAGACGAAACTACACATATTGTTCTCATGTGTGCAATCTAAATATTTGAAGATGTTGATAGGCAGTTTGCAATATTTAGCCACATAACCCAAAATGACCAGTTTCTGCGATCTGGACTGGGTATCAGCTTGAGTGACTGAGCATTGAGTACCATTCGTTGTGTTAGTATATTTTTATTATTTTGGAACCAACTTATGGTTGTTACTGTATCTGATGAATATATAGTTCTGCTCTGTTGCCAAGGTTGTATTAACCGCTAGGCGCTGATTGAGCATTTTACCTCCGCGTTTCCCTTTTCTGAAGGATTAAAGCTCAATTAAGCGCGCATTTAAGCGCTAGGCGTTTTGCTTCCGCTCAGCGCCTAAGCGGGCTTAACCGTGCACCTAAGCACACTTTTTATAACCTTATCTGTTTCCAAAACTACTGCATGATTGCTAACCACCTTTATGCAGTCTGGTTTGTTACCTTTCAGTAGTGCGTGATGGCCACTACATGTGATTTTGGAACCATTTTTTTGTTCATTCTTCTATTACAGCTGATATTTTCACTCCATTTATTTAATTTGCATTAAATATATCATCTTTTCATCAAGTTATTAAAAGATCGTACCGGGAGTTGTAAACTGTACCTTTTGTTTGTTTGTAGATATTCGACTATGGGATATTGCTGCAAGGTATGACCAATGCACTATGAACTGAACTTTTCATAATAGTTCACTATCACTTGTGATTGCAATTTTAAATTTCTTGTACAACAACAATAACAGGAAGACAATCTGCCAGTTCTCTGGACACCAGGGTGCTGTGAAAGGTTTGGCAACATCTACCGATGGCGATCTTCTGATATCCTGTGGTGTTGATAGCACGTAAGTTAAATCGTGGATGCCACTTCCTTTTCGCTTATTATACATGGATTCAAGATATGCAATTATATCACAGCCTTGCTTTCTTGATGCCATAAGTTTTGCAATTGGGTGTCCCTGTACCTAGAGATTAATGTTCAGCATGTGTCAGGAACAATCTTATGCACCAAATCGTTGTCTTTGTTGAGTATATATTTATAAGGCATTTTGGATAGGACTTAAGCTTTAGCTTAAAGCTGCCCCGAGAGTAAGCCCCACGAAACACATATAGTCTGTTCTGTACATGGATTCGTATATAGGTTAGGACTTAGGAGAAATTCTGATGACACACCAATTTATGCTTTACCTAGGTAAAAATGTGTTTTAAATGCTGAATTCTACTTAGGAGAAATTCTAATGACACACCTTTGCAAACTTCTAAGTATTAAATGTTGAAGTGCGAGTGTGTGACTGGTGAATATTTTTCAGTCTCCCTGATCTTAATACGTGCTTATCCATCTATGATTGCAGTGTTCGACTCTGGAAAGATCCTATGCGTAAGATGATGGACAGTAACGATGATATTGGAGATGCTACCCAGGTATGCTGCGGATGGATCCTTTAATTTATTTGCTTTATCTACAGTTTATGTCGTCACATTTCTTAACTTGCTGATGTGGTTTACAGCCATCAGTAGTCTATACATGGAAGCATGCATTTTGGTAAGAGCATTATTGCACTGTCTTGACTTCTTCGAGATTTTGCTCATCTTCTTTGCTCGATGAAACATTTCTCCCGTGATAAATTTTAGGGGTGTTGACCACCAGTGGGATGGAAATATTTTTGCAACCGTAGGTGCTCAGGTAGATATATGGGATCATAACAGGTATAATAACTGATAGCCTTTTCCCAGCATTTTGTTTCTGTTTTTTCCATCACCAACAATGGCAATTTTACTTGTACAGGTCTGAACCAATAAATAGCTTCGAATGGGGTAACGATACAGTTATTTCTGTGCGGTTTAATCCTGGGGAACCGGATGTCTTAATTACATCAGCCAGGTACTGTTGGAGATTCTGTATGAAATATTTTGGCTTTTAGTGGTTATTCTTTGTGAATTCGATCATTCATTGTTCTCAATGCTAATTTTCTATTGTGAATGCTGTATTCTGCTCTACTCAAAACTTCTTTTTCCTACTCCCTCCGATCCCTTTTAACGGTCGCGGACGGATAGCTAGTATAGTACAAACGAGGTGTACAACTCGCGACCATTAATTCGGATCAGAGGTAGTACTAAAACATGATTATGAATTTTTCAGTGATCGGAGTTTAACACTTTATGACCTGCGCATGTCATCCCCAGCTAGAAAGCTAATCATGAAGGTTTGTTAAATTCTCCTTTTTTTGTGAATGCCTGTAATACCTTCAAAATGCATCATAGATACCTGGAGCATGCTAACACTATGCACTTTTTTTTGCGAAAACGCAAAAGACTTGCGTTTCTTTATTTTGGAAAGGTAGAGTTTGGTTTACAATCCTCCAAAGAGGCTGTTACAGGGTAAGCAAATTAATGAACATCCCAGGTGGGCGGGAGTATCGCTCTAAGCCCTAAAGCGCCGGCACTGGCCCAAAGGGCAGCTTCATCTCTGATTTTTGTCATCAGGTCGCGGGCCGAGGGCCGAGCTCTGTCGAACACGCAGTCGTTGCGGTGCTTCCACAACATCCAGGGGACGAGCAGGGTGATGGATGCGAGTCCCTTGTGCATCGGCTTGGGGGTGAGCTGTCTTGCCGATCGCCACCAGAGGTTGAGGGAGCCTTCGTTGTCCGGTGGGCGGCAGGTAAACCGCAGCCAAGTCAGTACCTCGTGCCATATTTGCCGCGAGAAAGGGCAGGCGAGGAGGAGGTGGCGCATTGTCTCCGGCTCCTGATCACAGAGGGGGCAGCGAGGCGGGTGCTGGAGGCCGCGGCGAGCCAGTCTGTCGGCGGTCCAGCAGCGATCCAAGTGCGCAAGCCAGTGGAAGAACCTGACCCGCGGCGGCGCCCAACCCTTCCATGTCATTTTCCAATTCTCACAGGTGGTGGACCCATGGAACGTTGCCAGGTAGGCAGAGCTCGCCGTGTAGACGCCACTCGTGTTCCATCTCCAGCGTAGGCGATCTGGCGCGGTAGAGAGCGTTGTGTGCTCGATCTTGTGCCAGAGTAGCAGGTACTGGCCTATCTCCTGTATGCCGATGTTGCCTTGGATGTCGCGTGCCCAGCTATTGTCTTGGAGGCCGTCAGCCACGGTGCGCGCCTTGCGACGTCGCTTGGGGACGCAGGCATAAAGCTGCGGCGCGATTTCGCAGATGGATCTCCCATCTATCCATCGATCCTCCCAAAAACGAGCTTGCTGGCCGCACCCGAGCTCCATTGTGGTGGAGGCGAAGAAGAAGGCTTGCTCATTGTGGGAGAATTGCAGCTCCATCCCACTCCACGCCCTGGTCGTGTCAGTTTTGCTTAGCCAGAGCCATCGTGTTCGTAGGGCGAGGCTAGTGCGCTCCAGGTCGTGGACGCCGAGGCCGCCAAGCGATATGGGCCGAGCGACGCGTCGCCAATTGACATGGCAGTTTCCGCCATTTGCGTCGGCGCGCGCAGCCCAGAGGAATCCTCGCTGGATCTTCTCCAATGCTCGCAAGACCTTCTTCGAAGGTGCAAGCACTAGGAGTTGATGGATCAGGATCGCGCTGAGAACAGCCTTGACGAACGCGAGCCGGCCGGCCTTGTTCATGAGGTGCGCCTTCCATGTTGGGAGCTTGGCGGCAGTGCGGTCGACGACGGGTTGCATCTGGGCAGCAGTGGGACGCCGAATCGTGAGGGGGATGCCCAGATACGTGAGTGGGAGTTCCACAATGGGGCACCCGAGCGTGTCGACCACGGGCGTGGCCTCGTCGGCGTCGCAGCGTAGGAGAGTGACGGAGCTCTTGAGGAAATTGACGCGGAGGCCAGAGGCCTTCCCAAAGAGCAGCAAGATTTCCTTGATCGCCGTAACGTCGCCTTCCGATGGGTGACAGAAGAGAATCACATCGTCTGCATAAAGCGATACCACGGGGATCGTGCGCCGGGGATGGAGCCGCTGCAGGATGCCCATCTGTGTTGCTCGGTGAAGAACTCGTCCTAGGGTGTCCACCGCGAGCACGAAGAGCTGGGGCGACAGCGGGTCGCCCTGGCGGAGCCCGCGGTGGTGCCAGATTGGCGGCCCGGGATCGCCATTGAGGAGCACCTTCGTGCTGGCCGAGGTTAGGAGGATGGCCAGCCAGTCGAGGAAGCGATTGCCGAATCCGTATTGGCGCAGGACCTCAAAGAGGAACGGCCAGCTGACGGAATCGAACGCTTGCGTCAGGTCGAGCTTGAGCAGGACACGGGGGGCGCCGAGCTGGTGTAGAAGACGCGCAGACTGCCGGACAAGGACGAAGTTGTCGTGGAGACTGCGGCCTGGGATGAACGCGTTTTGGTTGGCACTGACGAGATCATTGAGCTTGGGCGCGAGGCGCAGCGAGAGAACCTTCGCGAAGATCTTGGCGACGAGGTGAATAAGGCTGATTGGCCTATAATCGCCGAGGCCGCAAGCGTCGGCGCGCTTTGGGATCAGCGTGATGAGTGCTTGGTTCAGGCAACTGAACCCTCGTCCGCGCAGCTCGTACAGCTGCTGGAAGACATCGACGAAGTCCTGTCGAACCGTGCTCCAGCAAGCTTGGAGGAACTCCGCTGTGAATCCGTCGGGGCCAGGCGCCTTACGCGCGGGCAACCTCTTTATTGCCGCCCAAATCTCGTCGGCGCCGAAGGGTGCGTCGAGATCGTCGAGGTTGGTCGGCTCGATCAGATGCGACAAGTCCAGAGTACAATCGCGGGCCACGGCGGAGCCGAGGAGGCCGTCAAAGTGCGCAAACGTTGCTGCGGCCATGTCGCTGGGGTCCGTGATCACCATGCCGTCCACCGTCAGGCTGTGCACGCGGTTCTTCTGCTTGCGGTAGGTGCAGGTGCACTGCCGGTGGTAGAACGCGGTATTCGCGTCGCCATCCTTGAGGAACGCGAGGCGCGCGCGCTGGCGGGCGATGGTGCGCTCGAGGGACGCGAGGCCAAGGTAGGAGGCCTTGATTTGTCGACGCAGCCAATCCTCGTGCGGCGAGAGCAGCCTGTGCTCTTGCGCGGTGTCGAGCTTCAGAAGCAGCTCGCGGGAAACCGCGAGCTTCATGCGCACGTTCCCCACGGTCTTGGAGCTCCAGCTGGTAAGTCTCCGCGCCGTGGCCTGCAGGCGCAACATGAGGCGCCGGAAGGGGTCCTCGTCGTGGACAGAGGCCCACGCTTCCGCAACTATGTCTTGAAATCCTTCAAGACGCGTCCAAAAGTCCTCGAAGTGGAAACGGCGATGTGCCGGCGGCGTCGGGGAGCAGTCGAGCAAGAGCGGACTGTGGTCCGAAACGACGGAGGCGAGGCATCGAAGGTGACACTCGCCATGCATCTCCTCCCAGTCCGAGGTGCAGAGCACTCGATCAAGGTGAACAAGTGTCGGGGGCGATTGCTCGTTTGACCAGGTATAGCGGCGCCCGTTGAGGTAAACCTCTTTGAGCGCGAGGTCATTCATCACGCGGCGGAATCGCCCCATCATCCTTCGGTTGACGTTGCCGTTATTCTTGTCTTCATCTCTATAGATGAGATTGAAGTCACCACAAAGCATCCATGGGCCAGGGCACTCGACGCGAGCTTCGCGGAGTTCCTGGAGGAACGCAATCTTGGCGGCATCCTCGCGCGATGGCCCGTAGACGACCGTGATCCACCATGGTGCAATAGCAGCAGACGGGGTGGCGACCTTGGCGGACAGCGTGTTGGCAGTGAAGAAAGGATCGGTGACTTGAACACTATGCACTTTGATATACATAAACATTTACTTTGTTCCCATATAATGTACATACAATAGCTCATACGTTCTACTCTCTCGTCCTGATACTCTGCTCTAAATACATCAGCATTTGTTCAGAACTGAACGGTACATAATGTATATTTGAGAAAGATAAATTTATGACCAAAAACATCCCTTTTCTCTATGAGAACGGACTGCTAGTTTCAGTTCACCACTGTTTTGATGCTTCATGCCGAAATTAAAATTGAGAACTAAGATCTTGTTGAGACATTCTGAAAAATTGTGTTGCTTAAATTTAAGTTTACTGCAACACCCTAGTCAAAACTACGGTGGACATTTTTAGGGAACTAAGTTATGCTGCACTTGGAAAGTTTTTCCACGCCTCTTCCCCATCCATGCTTTTTTTGGCGTGTTTAACCGGGATCTAGAGCTCTTACCCAACAAGTTCCAAGTTGGCGTATGACTTTATTATCTATGAATGAGATGGGGCAACTGCAGACATAAATTAAGTGAGCTCTTAGTAATCTGTTTCCTGACAAAGACACATCCTGGGTTTCATTTCCACTGGGAGTGAGGTGGTTAGCGGTCTGTAGTCCTAACAACTGTTGGAAGCTAAATCACTTAGCTTCCTTTCTAATATGGCTGTGCTTCACACACACCAACACATATGCATATATGACACTCACATATATGCTCTATATATCATACATATGCTTGAGGCTACATCTTGGCTTACAAGCTTCTCAACTTTCTATCTTCTTGTCGCTTACATGGGAGGGGTGGTACCCCTATTTATACTTGTACATGACCCTTAAGATTGTTGCCATGTGGCACAATCCAAAGCCTACACCATACTTCTAGAGTATTCTACAACTCTATATATTTTATACTACTACTAAATATCTTACTCTAGAACATTCCTAATTCTAGAGTTCTCCCTACATACCCTAAATACTTCATGGACCTTCTAGAAGCTTCATGCATACATATGACAAGATTATTTCTAACAATCTCCCCCTTAATCTTGTCATATCAAGTAGATCCTCTAATCCACATCACCTGTACCATCTGCTTCATCTTGTGACGGCCTCACACCGCCTCATGTGCAGCAACGGCGTCACATCGTGCTTGTCAGCTTCACGCTGATTCCATATAAGATGGCATCACACCACCGATTCGGTTTCACACCGAGCTTCCATGCGCTTGTGGCATCACACCACAATCGTCGGCCTCACACTGACTGTTCTACTTGACGATGGCATCACACCAGCGTCGTTGGCTTCACACCAACCTTTCCATAGACTATGGCATCACACCATAGTGGTCGGCCTCACACCGACGCCTTCTATGACGATGGAATCACACCACCGCCGTCGCGCGCAGCGGCATCGCACCACTGGCGTTGGCTTCACACCAACCTTTCCATAGACTATGGCATCACACCATAGTGGTCGGCCTCACACCGACGCTTTCTATGACGATGGAATCACACCACCGCCGTCGCGCGCAGCGGCAACGCACCACTGCGGCCCTGTAACGGCATCACGCCGCCGTCTTCTCTTGGCAGCATCACACCGCCTTCTCCTCTTAGCAGCATCACGCTACAAGCAGCTAGCGGCATCGCACCGCCAACAGCCTCCACCTTCGTCGTCCTCCACGTCGCATGGAGTCCATCGCCGTCGCCCTCAGATCTTGAGGCTCTGATACCAATTGTTGGAAGCTAAATCACTTAGCTTCCTTTCTAATATGGCTGTGCTTCACACACACCAACACATATGCATATATGACACTCACATATATGCTCTATATATCATACATATGCTTGAGGCTACATCTTAGCTTACAAGCTTCTCAACTTTCTATCTTCTTGTCGCTTACATGGGAGGGGTGGTACCCTTATTTATACTTGTACATGACCCTTAAGATTGTTGCCATGTGGCACAATCCAAAGCCTACACCATACTTCTAGAGTATTCTACAACTCTATATATTTTATACTACTACTAAATATCTTACTCTAGAACATTCCTAATTCTAGAGTTCTCCCTACATACCCTAAATACTTCATGGACCTTCCAGAAGCTTCATGCATACATATGACAAGATTATTTCTAACAACAACAAACAGCATACCAGTGTACCTAAAAACTTGAGATGTACATTTTTTAAACACAATGAACAGTGATTTATCGTTTATGAAGCAAACTTACAATTCCACCCTTAAGGACAAAATATGTTGTCATTCATAATTTCATATGGATTAAGTTGTGATAGGTCTGGGATATGTTTGTGGCCAACCAACACATTTAATACATCTTGGTTACAACTTTGCCATTTGAATTGATCCATGGTGTGTTATGTGGATACATGAATTTGACCCTCAATATCAAATATGTGATCTTGTATGCTCAGTTAAGTGGAGTATCTGTATATACATTCATCTCTCTCCATATATTCTTTCTGCAATCCTCTAGCATGCCAGCTGATTAGAGTTTTCTTGTATGACCATTCAAGATTTTCAGGACCTTTTCTTAGATGAACCCACTCCAGAATCTTATACCTATCTTCTGTTCTGGAATTTATTATCCTAAAGATAAACATTTTAATCAGGTCAACCGTGTCCAAAATATATATTTAGCACCATTTGTTGCCAACCAGAGCAATTGATTTAATGTCAACCATATTTTTTATGTTGAAATTTGAATGTTTTTGTTCGTCCTATTGATAGTTACATTGTTTTAATGCTCTTATACTATTTGGGAGAACCTCGCCGAATATCTACTATTTTTGGTATCGAGAGTTGGAGACACTAATTTATTTTTATTTCTTATGCAGACAAGGTGCAATTCAGTATGCTGGAACCCTAGGGAGCCCATGAACTTCACTGCTGTAAGATTAAAAAGTCAAATATATTTATTCTTGTTATATGCTTGAGCTATCAACTTAATAATGAATGAAACTGGGCTATATGGTATTGTTCCAGATTGGAAATATTTGTCAAAGTTTTTCTCTATGAATATTACAAGAATCAATTATGAGATTTTGAACAATTAAGATGTTTGGTGCTGATACTTTTCGTTACTAGGCAAATGAAGATACAAACTGTTACTCGTTTGATGCTAGAAAGCTGAATGAAGCAAAGATTGTTCACAAGGGTCATGTTTCAGCTGTGTAAGTATTATTTGGAAAAGAAAATTCTGTTGTCCTGTTTTTAGAAAGTATAAATTTCTGCAAAGGTCAGTGATCAGTCCCTTAGTAGAGGAAATGAGCAAACATTATGTAGATTTGTATGGTTGTTCTAGCACCATATAGTTGTCTTTCCAATACGAAGATCACAAGGATTGTTCAATGATACATTCAAGCAAAAACTGAAGCTGCAATATGGATTTTGGTACTTAGTCTCTCATGGTGTTGCTATTTCATTGTACCGTCGTTGAAATTTCTGAGATACGCAGTTTTTGCATTATAGGATGTACACCCAAAACCTAGCTTTTTATATACTCCCACCATTCCAAATCAGTTGAGTTCCGTTTGTCTACATGTGGATGTATTACATGTTACATGTATACATAGATTCACATGTAGATAAATGGAAGTCATCTAATTTGGAACGGAGGGAGTAGTTCTGTATCAAGCCCATGGGCAACATGCAGTGTTCCTTTTGTGATTTTGGAATATCATTCTTACATCGATTGTGTTGTCAGGATGGATATTGATTATTCACCAACAGGACGGGAATTTGTTACTGGTTCCTACGATAGAACGGTACAATTGACCTTTTCAGATCCTACAGTTTACTTTTTAACCATGTCTAGGTGATTTTTTTTCATTGACTAATTTTTGGAATGCTTTTGCAGGTACGGATCTTCAACTATAATGGTGATCATAGCAGAGAGATATACCATACTAAGAGGATGCAAAGGTTTGTTCCTATTATTTATTTTTCGTTCTTCCTTGCTTTGTTCTCGAGTTCTATTATTTCCCCGGTTGGCAGTATATATTATTGTGGTACCATGGATTATCACCCTCAAGCTTGTTATGCTACCGGATACCGAGCAGATCATGTGAGTAGATCAGTTTAGAATTATATCTTTGAGGATTCCAGTATAGTATTTTCAGTTCAACCAGTTCTACACTTGATTATGTTGCTCTGCTGAGACGTATGAGAACGAGTCGATTGCAGCCTGGTGCGTGGCAGTCAAACCATGGTTCAGGGAAGTAAAGTAGCACCGCCATAGCAGCTGCATGTGCATATTTATGTTTCTCGGTTACCTGTAAAGCAGTTTGCTGTCTTATTTATCTTAGGCCCCATGTTTATCTTTAATACCTTACTTTATGGAATTCTGTTCTGTTGTAACCAATTTACCCTTACCTTTGCAGGGTGTTTTGTGTGAAATACACATATGATGGAACCTATCTAGTTTCTGGCAGCGATGATACAAATCTTCGATTGTGGAAGTCCAAAGCTTCAGAACAATTGGGAGTTGTAAGTTTTCTAAGGCCATGCGATTTTGCCAGTTGTTCCTTCCTCCAATTCCATGCCAATGATTTGGCTCACATATATATGCCCAATGAAGTAGCATAACACTAACCGTCCATTGTTGACTTGCGCTTATCCTTCTGTTTAGCAACATCATATCCCACATCCAGAAACAAATGGTGTACTTAATTAAGAGTCTTAGAAGACAAGTAGAAAACTATGTACATATTATTAATCATCAGGAAATCACAGTTAGTAGTTATCTACATCTCAGGCTCATGAGTCGGGCAAACTGTTTCCAGTACTTTATCTCATATAGCAATGATGCATGCTCTGGCTTCATATGTTAGCATGAAAAGGATGACTATCAGCCAACTGCTGTCTGTCACCCAGAAATCTGGAAAGTAATATTAGGAATTAATCCAGTATATTTTCAACTCTTACAATATTATTTTTGGTAATACATTGTTTTGTAACACATTTAGAAAAGAGCAATAGTTGGTAATGGATTGATTTACCCAGTTTCTGCAATGATTTACATACCGCTGCCTTGTTGAAAATAGCCTTGAATGATTAGTGAGCAGTTTAGGCGCCAGGGTATTTTTATATCTCAGAATGGTTACATTAGGTGGTAGTCTGTATGAGCTACACTTAGACAAAGGCAGCAAAAGTGATTCTTGATTCTTTTCTGCCTGATTTGACTTGTCAGCTGGTTGTATGCACTCTGTTTCAGTCTGCGTTCTAGTTGCAATTCTGAGTTAGAAATAATACTTAGCTAGGGTAGAGGCATTGCTTTTTCTGATTGAAACTTGGTAATGGTCAATGAAGGTATGAGTTTTGCCCTATTCTCGGACCTTTCGCCTTCCTGTTTATTTTATGGCTCATGGGGAAAGTAATTTTAAGTTAAACATAGCATTGTAAACGAGCAACAAAATGCTTTATTGTGCATTGTTTTTTTCTTCTGGATTTTCATCTACTTGAGTTTTTAAGGCCTTATTATTAACTAGGGTGTTTGGAGTGATGCGTTATTGTCAACAAATTTGTTCTGCAGATTCTTCCAAGGGAACGCAAGAAGCAAGAATATCTAGATGCTGTCAAGGAGCGGTATAAGCACCTTCCGGAAATCAAGCGGATTGTCAGGTAAGCTATTATTTCTTGTCATGGGAAATTGCTTCAGCTTTATGGATCATCTTGTTTTTGTTTACCTCTATCTGCAACCATCCATCATTTTGTTGATGTTCCATGGACGATTTGGTTGTTGCAGGCATAGGCACTTGCCTAAGCCAATCTACAAGGCAGGCAACATAAGGCGCGCCATGATTGAAGCAGAAAGTCGCAAAGAGCAAAGGAGGCAAGCACACAGTGCTCCAGGCAGCAGGCAGCCGCCGCCCTTCAGGAAGAGAAGACTCATCAAAGAAGTCGAGTAGGGGTGGCTCTGACTATCGTGATGCGGCCAAATACGGTGATATCTCGGCATGTTATTTTGGTCGATTGTCAGAGATGGGAGCATATCTAGCTATCATGTGCCCTCTGACCCAGTCGTGGAGGCTGGATGGAGTATCTCCCCTTCAGTGTGTTGTATTGTTTTTTTTTACTTACAAACCTTGTACCAGATTATCTTTGAAATGAAAAACCTGCCATGCTGATGTATGAACTTCGAACGTATTGTAAGCTCAACAGCCTTTGTCAATCGCTGTGAAGTCTGTACTGTGCACGAATGATCCAAGATGTCCTTGCTAGCAGTACCTACGATGCGCGAGCATCACTTGTTACATGTCAGGTGCAACCTATACGAGATGGTGACATCTAACGTTCTGTTCATGTGGTGGAAACAATTCAGTGATCCCGTGAAGTCCAATGTTGACGTCGATGGATCATCCTTGTTCTTGTTGCTGCCTTGACGACGACCCTCGTCTCTAGTAGTATATGACGGTCGTGTTCCATGACAGCCGGCGAGGGTGTTTGTAACGGTTTTAATTAGGCCGGTTTCCCGCTAATTAACTGGCCAATTCCTACTTCTTAATTAATGAAAATGGCAAGTCTTTTGCCTCGGTTAAAAAAAAAACAATACGGTTCCTCTATGCAAGTGCATTTCCACTCAGATCATGCAAACATGCATCCTTGGTTATTCATTTACCAGTCCAATAATATAAGTCGTTCTATCACAACAATATACACGCAACTCTCAGCTGCACGAGAGGAAAAACCCTGAGATCAATGTCAGTGCATTCATACACCCACGATAGTACATTATTAAAACTATTGATAATTAATCTACGCAAGCACGCGTACATCGATGGATCGATCATACGTGTGTACATACGTGCAGAGGGACGAGTTGTCGACGAGTTGAGAGAGGGGAAGCAGCATTACTCCGGCCGGCGCGGGCGGTGGTGGAGACGTGCTCAGCTGGCGGCAGCACCGCTCGTCTTTGCCGCCGCCGCCGGTGGTATCTTGGGTATGCCTTGCTTGTGCAGCTCTGACATGACGCTGTCAATCGACGGGGGCTTCAGCCCCAGCGGAAGCGGCAACCATGGCTTAACTAAAACGTCTCCGATGGCTGCGTCTATGCTCTCCTTGGACTGCATACGTGCATCAGGAAGACAATTAACAATCAACACAAATAAACTAGTGCAAAAGACATACAACTAGGGTCACGTTCTCGATGGTTTGCTGAAGATGAGCGAGGGATTATCATCTGGGCATATGTACATACCGGGTGGGCGTCGAGCTGAAGCTGCAAGCCGGCGACCTTATTGCTCTGCGGCGGCGGGATCGGTCTGTACATCGGATGCGGCATCATCCCCGGCATCGGCGGCGCAGCAAACCTCTGCAGCTACACATAGATAACCAAATTATTACTGCTACTCGATTTAATAAACTACAAATGATTCATGTTGCGGGATAGTTTAGTTACCATGGCCGGCGGAAGCATCGGTGGCGGAACACAGGGCGTGCCCTGTGTCACTGCTTGCGGGCCCCATTTCCTCGCAGCCTGATGAGGAGAAAACGGTAAACAAACTGATTATTACGCATGCATACCGCCAAACATGCAAAGCAAGATCGACTGATCGAGAGGGTCACGTGAAGAGGAGATCGAGTTCAGAGGGAGGGGGGCAAGAGTGGCACACGCACGTTGTACTGCTGATGCCAGTAGGCAGGGTCCACCGGAGGCTGGTGCGCCCACGCCGGCGGCGGGGCCAGGTGGCGCGGCCAGACGGGCAGCATGGACGGCGGCGGCGATGGCGCGTCGACGCCGGTGGGGTGGCCCCACACGTGCAGCGGCCGGCAGAACGGCGGGGGCTGGCCGGGATGGTGCACCATCGCCGCGGCAGCGTGCGCGTGCGGCATCGTCCCCGGTGGCGGGAACCCGATGGTTGGCACGACCCACGGGCCGCCTCCTGCCGCTGCGTCCTTCCGAGGCCCTCCAGCCGCCGCGTACATCTGCCGCTTCTGCGTCCAGCTCGCCGCCTCCGCCTCCCTAGCCATCAGGTGCTTCCGGTGCGACCGGTACTTCTGCACTTGCACAAAGTACACGCAAACTCATCAATTTCAACTTCAAATGCAAGAGACTACGAATGCAGATAACACTCCAAAGAGAAACTGGATTTGCTAATTCTACATCGTTTGAATATTATTACTTTGAGTGGAACAAGTCACCCTAGCTAGCTTCATCATATATTCTTAACACAAAATTCAAGTGTAGATGCAAAGCTAGCTTAGAATGCACGATTGCACATATGTAAATAACTAGATATAATGTTATATGTAACTAAAAAAAATGTGCAACAACAACCCTGTTATCATTTTCAGTCGATGGGAAGTCATCTTCGGCTCATACACACACTCCCACCAAATATTTCTACCGTTTGATTTCATTTTCTTATTAGTCTCTACTTTCAAATTTACGTATCGTGTTTCCATTTTATATACTCCTTCCGTATAAAAGAAGGCGAGAAAATCATTCAAAACTCAACTTTTTCTTAGTTTGATCAAGCTTATATAAAAAAAAAACTCTACATTAACCCCATCGATATCGCTATATCCACCATAAATATATTTTATAGCGTATTGCTCGCTATTATAAATACTGATTTTTTTTTCTTGTCTTGGTTTCTCAAACTTTGAAAGCTTTGAATTCCGACTAAATTTTATATGCTTGATCTTTCTATTTGGAAAAGAGGGTATTACATCAGTAGTCCTCATCAGAACTAAGTGATATGGAAGAATAGCATTATTTATTTCCTATAATTTTGTCACCATATTTTATTGGAAGGAGAGAAACATTTCTATGCTCCATATATATATAAATAGCAGTTTGGATGTGTGCATCGTTGTTATGCAGTGGCTAGGTGTAACCTTATGTATATTCTTGATGCGGAGTAAGAAAATGTCTAATATAAAAAAGGTGCATATTATAGCAATACAATGTGAACCAAATATATGTAAGAGTTTGTGCACTCTCTAAAAAAAAGAGGTGTCATCTTATTTTTCTGTGTACGTGCTAGAAGTGCTTGAAGACTCAACTTCCAAACGGTATTTTCGTTGTTGTGTACGCATGTGGTACATATACCTAATTACTTAACACAAACAAACTATGAAGCCTTAACCAAATTGATTATCTATACATTGTGAGATTCGAAAACTCTGCAGAGATCTCTCTCGCCTCGCGCCAAAGCGCTCGCGCACGAGAATTCATGCGAGGTGTAGTCATGCATCTAACCAATAACCCTCCTCCTACCTCCGTGCAATGCCCCAAGGGAACTCGTTGATTCACGGGTCACATAGTCACATGCATTTGCATGCATGCATGCGTAGTGCATATGGCGTACACTATCACTATGCATGCCAGTATGTATGTGTACCAATAATGGTGCAATGTACAGCGGGGGAACTGTCAGTTGTCATGCCATGCCTGGACAATGGCTGCGCTAGCGACGTACATATGTTACCCGGATCGATCTCACTGTGTCCTGGAGGCTGGAGAGATCCATCCATGCATGCATGGGTGTCTTGGCGCTACCTAGACACTGTGTGAATTGAAAACTCAATCCTTGTTTGAAATGAGATGAGATTATGCACCTGGAGATGGCTGGCGATGTTGTGACGCGTGAGGCAGTACTCGTTGCCCATCAGCTCCAGGATCCGGGACGGCACCGCCTTGTCCAGCCCCAGCTGCTCCACCGCCTGCACGAACCGACGGTGCAACTCCGGCGTCCAGTCCACCTGCGATCCATTCCATCCTTCATTAGTCAGTTATTGCCATCAGACAAGACTGTTCATTTGCTAGCAGGCGCGTGTGTGCAAACTTTCACCGAAATAAAGCAGCAAAGGGGAGCTAACGCTAGCTCTACGCTGTTGCTGTTGGGTGTATGTGTATGCCACTGTTACCGTGCTCTTCCCGTGACTCTCTCTCTCTCTCTCTCTCTCTCTCTCTCTCTCTCTCTCTCTCTCTCTCTCTCTCTTTCCCGTCCGGTCGATGGACCGATCGAGATCCGTCCTATCCTATCCATCGCCCTGAAAAAGGCTCCGCTGCACGGGGATTTCCGTGCCCTATTCATTGCCGCGCAGGAACATTTCGGTGATAACCTCCATGCAATCCACTGACTAATCGATAGATGTTGCACTACGTGTACGAAGAACGCAGCAATAGCAGCAGCAAGGGCGTCAAAGTCGACCGGCTCTTAATTCGATGGAGCCAATCACGAGCTGCTGATAGGGTTTGTAGTACCTGCACTTCAGGCCGCCTGCTGAGCGATGCGCTATTCTATGCTACAGCTTGGTCTCTCGTGATCTTCCCGGTCCTGCGTCAGTCAGATCTGCTGGCTGGCTGCCGAGCTCGCAGGTGATGTCGTCGTGAGAAAGATTATGTCAGAGTTAACGCGAGACCGGCAGAGGTGTGACCTGAATACCTGATGCATGTGTGTTCCTTAGCTTTGAATCGTGGTGTGCAGTTTGGACTCGTGAATTGTGTCTTTTTTCTTCTCTGTGTTCGTCTGCTTAAGCTTAACTATGCATATAGTATCGTGGAGCTCTAGGGCTAGCAGAATTGTATGCAATCAAGCAGTACCTTGACCTTACGCCTGCCATGGGATGAGCTCTTGGCCGCCGCTGCCGACCCCGACCCCGACGCTGGCTTCGACGTCCTCTTGCTGTGCCCCTCTGCCGACGCCGACGACTTGGCGTCGGACCCGGCCGCTGCCGAAGAATCATCCGTCGTTACCGCGCTCCAAATCTCATCGCCCACGGTGTTAGTCTTGTCGCTGTGCTTCACGCCTTTCTCTTCCAACTCCTCGTTCTCGCCCTTCCCTTCTGGTAATTCCATGTCCGCCGCTGCGGCCGGTAGTTCCATTTCCACGGCTGCCTTCGCATCGCCGACGCCATGGTCGACTCCGCGATCGTCTGTCGTCGCCGGCCCTGCCGCCAGGCTCAGCGCCGTAGTCGTCTCCGGTTCGTCGGCGAACTCGGCGAGGAGCTCGGTCGGGTCGACCTCGAGGTCGGGGAGGATGTCCCCGTCGTCAACGTGGAAGAAGGGCACGTCGCAGGTGCTGAAGTCGATGTAGTCCAGCAGGAAGTCGTCGTCGCAGCCGTCCGGGAACCCGACGTCGACATGGTGGTGGTCACCGAGGCTGAACACCGCCGGATTAGGGCTTTGAAGCGTGGCCACTTCAAGCATCCCAATCTCGGAGTACGTAGCTCACAAGATCGATCGGCGGAGAGATGAGAAACAAAGAACTTAATTGGGAGTAATCTCTCTACCAAATACCACTCTAAATGAATCTAAGCCGACTAGCTAGCTTGACGATGGTAGCGATCAGTAGATACGGCTACTAACTGGTTAGCCACTCGACTATGAAGCTGGGCTCGGAGTACTGGGAGCACGATTGATAGTGCAGTACTGCATGAGCAGCAAGCTCGAGCTCTCCAATGGAGATCTGGCCGGGTATAATGGATAGGAAGAAGGAAGGAGAGAGATGGAGGGTGAGAGCAATGGGATGGACTATCTAGTTGTTGGTGGTGATTTGGGAGTATTAGAGCCAAGGAGGGCGCATGTCCACCACAAAACCTCCTTGAGATTTCTCTCTCTACGCCCTCGACCTGCTTTATAGGGTCTCTCTCACAGTCCCATCTCTCCGTCACACACACGCGCATACACAGACTGCTCTCTGTACATTGTACAACGACTGCCAGCGAATTGTATCGCAGATGCCACCGGGTCTCCGAGTGTTTATCTGTTTTACGATATCTCAGTGACCTGCCGACGGCCCAGCTAGCTTGTCAAAGAAAATAATTCTCCGCTGTGCATGTGCATGCCTGTTGCTCGGCGATTTGTCGTCCACTTTATTCTACATAACTTATTGCTACTCATCATTGTTAAGTACGGTCAAATACATTTTCAAATGAGTTTTAGATTTACTTTTTTGAATTAGTGATTTTCAAGTTTTACTCCCATTAGTAAATTAATGATAATGTCTACCCATTTTAAAATTTCTGCCAAAAAATTACCCTCCAAAGTTGTTGCTTTTATGCTGATTTTTGTTGTCACAATTTACCCCATGGGCTTGAACTCGAGACCACCTGCACTACGGGAAAGACTCAAGATGCCGACGGCCAGGACATACGCCGACGGCCAAATGTCGGGGCCGTCGGCGTAGACCCCGACCAGGCCAGCCCAGATCTTTTCTTTCTTTTTTTAGCTACGCCGACGACATGCTGTCGGCCTAGTTTTTTTTTTTTGAGCAACGTCGGCCTAGATTTTTTGTTTTTCTTTTAAGCTACGCCGACGGCATAGCTCTGTTTTTTTAGTTACTCACCGCTTTGAGCATAAATTTTGCATTGGAACTCGGGTTTTGATGTTCTTTAGCTCGTTTCGAAGAGGAGTAAATCTACATCATAATACACAATTTTCAAACTATAATCTTAAAAAAATCATGAGCAAGGACAAAAAAATCCATGTTCAAACTAGGGGTTCGCCGAAGAGGGGCGCTGGAGCGTCATAATCCAACAAAAAGTTAGGTGGTGCCATACCAACTGGGTACAAGTGTGTTTTGAGTTTTATATGTCCAAGATTCCACTCTGGATGTTAGCGGCTTCATAGTCACCAGTTTCTCTCTAGTGAGTTTCTGGACTTACAGCTGGAAACTCCCACTTCGGTCGAATTGGAGGGAATCTTGTGAAGAGTTGGGGTATAACTTTGTTTTGCGACTTTCTAGGGTCCACTCTAACACAAACAAGAAAAGAGTTGCACTTTTATACCCATTTTGACACCGGTACCGGCTGTAGTAGTATAAGCCTGGGTTTTCTCTAGCGGGCTAGGTTTTCACCGGAGAGGGGTTCCGGAGCATCAGGATCACACCACAAGCTAAATGGTGCCATACCATGTGTGTACAAGTGTATTATGGGTTTTTGGATGGGCAAGATTGCACTCCGCGGTGTGACCTGCTTCACCGGCATCCACTTCTCTCTAGGGAGTTTCATGACTTATAGCATGAAAGTCCTGAATTGGACAAAGCCCGAGGGAAACTTTTGAAGACTTAGGTTATACCTTTGTCTTGTGACTTCCTAGGGCCTATCCTAACAGAACCAAGCAACTAGGTACACTTTGCTATCCCATTTCAACGTCGGTACCGCTTGTATGTGTATAAGTCTGGTTTTTTCTCCAAAGGGCTTGGGTTTCACCGGAGTGGGGCTCCGGAGCGTTGGGTTCCCACCATAAGATAGTGGGTGCCATACCATGTGTGTAAAAGTGTGTTATGGGTTTTGGATGGCAAAGATTGCACTCCGGGGTGTGACCAGCTTCACCGACATTCACTTCTCTCTAGGGAGTTTACATGCACTTATAGCGTGATAGTCCCCGATTGGACAAGCCGGAGGGAAACTTGTCAAGAGTTGGGTTATGGATGAAATGGATGTCATATTTGGACTTCTCTCATTTTCTATTCGATTTAGAAATATTATTTGTCAAATTTCGACGGGTTTGTAGATATGAATTATTCAATATTAAATGAAAGGCAAATAAGTTAATTATTATTTGAATTCAAGAATATTTTAATTCAAAATTATTATTAATGATTCATTTATTTTTATTTAAATAATTATTTGGATTCATAAAATAAAGGTATGCGACATCATAGTCCATGGGTTAATAGGATTGATAGGATACTATTGTTAGTAAAGCATCTGTTGTTTCCAGTTAGCTCATAGGGAAGGAACTAAAAAGTTAAGCGTGTTAGGGCTGGAGTAGTCTTAGGATGGGTGGGTCTACCCCTACGCCGACGGCTTCCTGTAGTGCTGGTTCTAATACTGTATTCAATTGATGCACATCTAAGTCATGTTTCTCGCTGTTTGGCGGCCACTCCTGGACAATGACCATCTTCAAGCAGTACATTCAACTCTCGCACACCCTGGCCACAAGTGAGACAAAAAACTAGTGGTACCCAAACCTGCCAGTACTAGTAGTGATCGTTCGCCCTATGCTGAATCCCCTAATTCTGATGTGAAAACCCTCGTCTATGGTGCAAAAGCGAGTGAGAATATTTTTGTGTGTACTTTATGGTGGAAATTAAAATTCTGGTTGAATATACAACTACACATTTTATTGGTAATGCTCTATTTGGTTTTGAAGTGCTCAGAACAAACTAACAGTAGTCTCTTGGTGTGAGCTATGTGATACTACTAACAATAGAATTGTAGGGGCAATAACAACAATTAAACCGCCTTTTTCATATATGTCAAACTAGTTTAGTGAAGGAGTACATTGAGCGTGTTGATACCCTCATGCCACATATGTTGGATTACAAGCCAAATTAGACCCCACTTTTTACTACTCTTTTTAATATGGTTTACTTAAAGATCTTAGAGCTACTATCTTGATTCGAAGGCCAGACGATCTCGATGATGTTGTATCTCTTGCCACAGGAAAATGGTGAGGACGGGATCAAACTTTCACTACCTCACAGAGCCCCTCTATATCACATTTTCAACTATAAAGCCACACCAATTATTTTTTCTTATTGTTCTGCCACAAAGCCCGTCAGTCTCTCCAAACTAAAGATCGTCGCGGGATAGATTGTGCTCATGCTCAAGCTGCTTCTAGCTCCCAGCAGGGGCGAAGCTAGGGTAGAAATCCATTGGTGCCAATTTCACTGCTTAGTGCTATTTGTTGAACTAATTAGTATGATTTGGCCCTATATCCAATGAGGGTTTGAGGAACTTTATTGGGTTCAGCTGAACCCACTAGTTGCATAGATGCACCGCCACTACTCCTGTAAACTTTACGCTCTCAAACTTTATCCTGAGCAATGGGCTTGTGTGTGTGTGTGTGTGGGGGGGGGGGGGGGGTGGTGCAACATCAGTTTTTCCCACGGTCCGATTCCATGTCCGTCATCAATCCAAAAAAATTATTAAGGGCCTTGCTACCATAACTCTTTTCGTATTGCTATTGCAGGGGACATTGAGTCTGATTATGATTTATTAGCATTGTTTGAACAAGCAGTCCCTGGCACTAAAACTAATGCTTGCTTCGGGCTTTAATGGGGCATCTAGAACAAAGAGGTTTCGATGTTTATTGACTCTGGTTCGTCTAGTAATCGACGCAAAAAACCTTAATTTTATTGAGTAAATGGTAAAAAAGATTTTGGAATTCATGGATCATACAAAGTAAAAAATTAAAATAAAATAGTAAATATCGGAGTTATAAGCATTTAATCTTTCAGAATAAAGCCAACCACCTCGGATGAAGATAGCTTGAATGACCGCAATCAGAAGAGCACATCCGGTATTGATAGGTCCCCGCTGCTTTGTAGGGAGGAGGAAAAACCATATGTGGATCCAATACACAACTTTGTTGATAACCTACAAATAATGAGCAACTTATGTCTTCTTAAAATCAATATCATTTACACCATTCCAAATTTCCCAACTAAAATCTAAACACACGTATCTGTATACGTTCTTTAGTGACAAAATAGTTTGAGTTATGTACATGACAATGATCCTGATATTAAAATCCGATTCCTTGGTGCGACTACGACTTCCATGAGGCCGTACGTATGGGTAAACTGGGTGCCACCAAAATGCAAATTCTTTGTGACTAATTTGGCAGAATCGACTTTGGATAGTACATAGGCTAGAAGATCAGGGTGGCCGAATTGTGAACTATGTCAAGTTTGCAAGCTTGAGCCCGAGATGACAACACACATATTTTTCAAATCTAGATATACTCAATGCGACTTTGCGAAAATATAATAGATTGGCTTCGAGCGCTGGAGACTGCGGTTGTCAATTGGGCAAGTAAACCCTCTCGGCTCGTACGTGGTGGCACTCCTTCATCCTCGGAGCCGGAAACCGGCTCAAGATGATTTCCTCACTTGTTATGCTAGTCGCTTGGGAGTTGGGAGACATGGAAGGAGTGAAACACGCAAGTTGTTCTTCAAACATCTACAATGTCAACTTTTATAACGGCCAAGATCATGTACGAGGTGAGAAAGTGGGTAACCGCAGGAGCTAAACATTTGAGTGAGATTCTACCGCGAGAGTAGGCTTTATAATAAGGGGGTATGTGGTTTCCGCAAAACCCTCGGAAGTCAGAACTTTGTGTTGTGTTGTCTAAAAATCCTTCTTAATTAATGAAATGGGGCAAAACAGTATTTGCCTCTGTTTCAAAAAAGAAAAAAAGATGATCCTGATATTTTCATTTATGTATGCGGAAATGATCATGTCGTTGTAGTAAACATATTTGTTATCAGAACTTGGTTGTATACTTTCGCATATGGATGAATCTTTAACAGTTGTTTGGTATCCTAAAGATAGTTGAACACTGCAAATTTTCTAGGAGTCGAAAGGAAAATAAATAAACCCTGGAAGAAGAAGCAAACCGGAGAAGGAAATCTGACTGACTGTTGTTCAATTGGAAACAGTTGGATGGAGTAATGGACTCTTGAATTTAATGTTTTCATGTGAAATCCATCCCGGAGAGTACATACAATCTCCGTGGTCCACAGAGTACAGTTGGATGCCCGTCGATGGACCGCCCCTTTGTCCATTCTGTGTGAGGTCTATGGGCGCACCACCGGCAGCCAGGCATGAGGCATCTCTCGGAGGGAAAGAGAGAGACTCGTGAGCTCCGGATGAGCCAAAGACGGTGGGACAGCGACGGCTATGCATATCAGCCGGAGCCTGCCTGTCCATGGCTGCGACGATAAAAGGAGCAGGGAGGAGGAAGATGGTGGCTTTGCTCTGCAGCGAGGGGCCGCAGGGAAACGAGATATACACTTGTTGTTTGATCTTTTCCGATGATGTCCATGCAAATGTCTGTTTCTGCCTGACCCTTTTCCGTGGTTGGCGTTGCTCCGTTCTATTTCCGCTGGATTTTGCGGTGAAAACACGGTGGTGGAATCGATCTTGTCGATCCGGCCGCGTCTGATCGGGCGAGCGGCTTTCTTTCAAATCAGCGCGGCGGATCGGGGTTGAGCGTTTCTGAGCGCTCATGATTCGGGTCGTGGACTTTGCGGTGCGTCCTCGGCTGTAGCATGCAGCAGCATCCAATGGCGCGTGCACACCATGGATCTAGTTCGGTGTGTTGGTGTGACATTGGGAATCGATGCTAGCTGCGCACCGGCAAGTCGGCAACACGTTTTGTTTCTCTCTAGTTAAAGTTGTCTGTTTTGTGGCATCCTCAAATTCTCAAATAAAGCATGTTGTTGCGTGTCTTGATTGTTGGCATGTGCCCTGTGTCAAAGTTTTAGTCATTAATTGCCACTTAGAAAAAAAATCTAACCCCTCCCAAAAAACATCATCCGAAAAAGCATTCTTGATTGATCAAAATAAGCTATTCTGAATGCCGTTTTTCCATTCTCATAGTTTCAGATAATAACGCAAAAAAAAAAAAAAAATCAACACATAGCCTCTGAGAATGCAAAACGGCCATTCGAAATGGGGTATTCTGTGCTGGGGCGGATTTCAGGTGCTCTTAACAGGCAAACACCAACACGAAAAGCTTACTTCAAATGATTTAGCCGTTTCAGCTAAGTTTGGACCGTTAAAAAACGCCTTTTAGAATGATATATTTTTGAGACAGGCGGCTAGATTTGATTGAAAGTTTTCGGAAGGGTTATTAGTGGCCAAAAGTTTGTTAAAAGGTCATTTAGGACAAATTATAACACATTATACACATATCTCTGTCACCCGTATGCACGCTGACATGCGCACATACCAAGCCTGCAGTGCCTAGATCCTACGAGCGTGTACATGCTTCCTACGTAACGTATGATTGTGCCGGAGGTCCGTAATCATCTCGATCGATCGACAAGCCTCCGGCACAAGAACAGTACACCCCTGCAGCATCATATCATATCCCAGTACGTACGTGTTTCAACCACGCCCACAGAGCAGAAGTATGGCTCGTGAATATGAGGATCCAAATAGCTAGCCCTTTTGCATAGTTGCATCTCGTCCTTGCCCTATGGTTTGCATCATGAAGGTATGACAATCTCACGTGCATCACAATCTCTAGTCAGACGCTCACATGCAGTAATATACTCTACTGTACCGGCGATGCCTAGCTACACATACGTTCCCGCCCTTTTCTTTTCTTTTACCCGCGGGTGAGATTATATATATGTGAGGATGTTTTAGCTTACAAAATAAAGGGCCCTTCACCCTTTCTAGTAGCCCTATCCCCGCACCAGCTCTCCGATGTGCATATAGACAACATGTGTACTACCTAAAATATCTTATATTAAAAAACGGAGGGAGTAGTAATTAAAGAGGAGAGTTCGGCCAAGGCCTCTTATGCCTTTTTGTTGCTATATGGTTGGCCTAGAGGAACCAATATGTTCAGAAATCAGATCTTGCCGCAATGGTTGTTCGAGCGCTGATTGATCATGCCATTGATTGCATAACAACACAAGTGGCATCCAGAGCCCATGTGGTTGGATGCAAGATTGTGCAAGACTCACATTGTCAGCCATGGTTGTGGGGCAGATAACCAATTTGTGGAAGATGTATGAAGACAGATTTACTCGATTTAATCCAGTATCGTTTATGCCAGGAGGTAGAGCACCACAATTTCTTTTTTCTATTTCTTTTGAAACGAGGCAAAAGATTTGCCTTTTTTATTGATATAGAAGGAGCAAATGGACACGGCCTAAGCCAAAGTAAAAGGAATTACATGTTGTAAAAACTCAGGAAACAATCTCTCCAAAATGCTTCGCGCCCGCCAGGACCCAGTTCTTCCCTTCAACCTTAATTTTATCGAGGAGGGACGACGGCATGGTGAACTTGTTGTTGAAGACCCGCACATTTCGCTCCTTCCACAGCTCCCAAGATATCAGAATTATAGCCGATCTGAGACCCTTGGGGTGCGCAGTTGGAGTCTTCGCAAGAGCCTTCAACAACATGTCAGCAATCCAGTTGAGGTCGGTGAGAGTGTTCTGGACACATCATGTGGCCGAGAGAGAAGTTCTGAACCGACATGTCAGCAATCCAGTTGAGATCGGTGAGAGCGTTCTGGACACATCTGATCGTCTTCTTGGAGGCCGCAAAGATCTTTGGAGCAATAGACATAGGGGCCGTCCCATGCAGCCAAGACGACGTCCAGAAGCGGGCCGTCATGCCGTCCCCAATAGTGACGTCCGTGGCAGCGTTGAAGAGCTCAAAATTAGCAGCATTGTTGGGGGATTTCCAGGCCAACCCAAGGCTTGTCAGGGCGTCCTATTCTAGCCAAAGCCATCGCAGTCGCGGAGCCCGAGAAAACTTCTCAAGATTAAGAATTCCGAGCCCTCCAAACTTCTTAGGACGGCAAACCTTCGTCCAACAAACTTTGCACTTTCCTCCGGTGACTGTCGCTCGCAGCCCAGAGCATACTTCTTCGCAACTTGTCGAAAGCTTTAAGTATAGCCTTATCAACCCTGATGACGGTGAGGAGGAAAATCGGCAAGGCAGTGAGCACGCATTTGACGATGGCATCGCACCCGGCCCTGTTGAGGAATTTGGATTTCCAAGGGTTGAGAGCAGAAGCGATCTTGTCGATGTATGGCTGCAGGTCAACCCTCCTTAGTCTGCTAAGCGAGAGAGGCAGGCCCAAATATGTCATCGGGAACTGTGACAGTGTTGTAGGGAAATTTGCAAGGATGCCAGTGAGGTCGATGTTGGTGCAGCGAATAGGGGTGACAGAGCTCTTGTCAATATTTGTCATTAGGCCGGTGACCTCCCCAAAATTGTGCAGCAGGGCGGCCAGGTTGTTGATGTCATGCTCGCTGGGTTGCAGGAAAATGACAGCATCATCAGCGTAGAGGGAGATGCGCGACTTGATGAAACATCCAGGCAGCGGGTGCAGGATGCCAGATTCCGTAGCCAGCTCAAGGATCCTATCAATGGCTAGATCAAACATCAGCGGTCAGAGGGGTCCCCCTGCCTGAGGCCTCTACCATGGGTGATCTTCTTTCCTGGGATACCATTTAGAAGGACTTTGGAAGTAGTAGTCGAGAAGATCAAAGAAGCCCAAGCCCTCCAGCGAGTTGGGAATCCCAGATGCTGCATAAGGTCCAGTAGGTCTGACGAATCGAAAGCTTTGGCGATGTCCAGCTTGACGAGCAGGGCGGGGGTGCGCTTTTGCTGAAGCTTCCTGGCCACCCCCACGAACATACATAAAGTTGTCGTGGATACTTCTAATCTTGATGAAAGCGCTTTGACTGCTGGAGATGATGTCATTCATTTTAGGACAGAGTCTAGAGGCCATAGCCTTGGCGATAATCTTGGGGACCACGTGTATAAGACTGATGGGTCTATATTCCTTGATGCAGTCAGCGTCCTTCTTCTTGGGCAGCAAGGCTATGTTGACAGTGTAGATGACATGGAAGTTGCTGATGGTGAGCTCAGAGAAGCTGTTGATGAGGCTCATGAGATCCTCCTTCACAATGTTCCAGCATGATCGGAAGAAGTTGGATGTAAAGCCGTCAGGTCCTGGAGCCTTGTCCGTGGGGAGGTCATGAATGACGGCCTTGATTTCCTCTTTCAAAAAAGGCAGCCCTAGGTTATCGAGATCATGCACAATAGGCTCAATAGCGTTCCAGTTGAAATCTAGAGGTCGCATAGGCGGGGCCTCAAGAACCAATGAGAAGTGGTCGTGAATATGCTGCTCTTTCTCATCATCGTTGATGACCCAGCCCTCATTGCGTTTAAGCCTTTGGATGGCGTTTTTCCGGCGGCGCGAATTAACCCTGAGATGGAAGAATTTTGTATTGGCGTCCCCCTCACGAAGATAGTTGATTCTGGAAGCATGTCTCTTGCGGGTACGCTCCAGAACAGCGAGCCCCATGACTCTTCTCTTTAGAGCAGCACGAAGTGAGAGCTCAACAGGCGATAGAACTCTGGATTCCTGAGCAGAATAACACCAAGGGCAATCATGAGTTGCTGCTTATAGTTGGAGAAGAGACCCTTGCTCCAAACCTGCAACTTTTTTGCCACCTTCCGAAGCTTATGGTTGATGATGTGCACGGGCTGGGTGTGCGTTGTGGTCTCGTTCCAAGTAGCGGAAACAATATCCTGAAAGCCCAGCATATTGGTCCAAAAATTCTCGAATCTGAAGACTGGAGGCTTTCGCGGACCACTGTGGTTGGAGAGTAGAAGCGGGCAGTGATCTGACAAGGCCGAGGATATGACATGCAAGGAGTGGGAATCAAACGCTAGGTCCTAGCCGTTGTTGCAGAAATCCCGATCCAAACAAACCAGAGTAGGGCCAGCCCTCTGATTACTCCAAGTGTACTTTCTGTTCTGCAGTTTGATCTCCTTGAGCTGGCAGGTGTTAAGGGCTTGACGGAATTGGCCCATTAAGCAACGGTTGAGGTTATCGTTGTTCTTGTCGGCAGTCTGATAAATGAGGTTGAAATCTCCTATGATAAGCCACTTAGAGTCATCAGTGGGAGCAGCAGCAATTGCCTCATTCAGGAAATGTCTCTTCTCCGCATCGGTGTTGGGGCCATAAACCGACGTCAGCTTGAAAGCAGTTCCGCAGGCACGGATGGTAACATCAGCAGAGATGAGTGCCCATGACAATGTTGGTGATATCCACAAAATCATCGTTCAAAAGCAGAAGAATGCCCCCTCTGGTGCCAATTGCAGGGCGGTGTGCAAAGGATCTCAGGCGTGAACCCTCAATGTACGCAGCAGTTTGGTGGTCGATGTAATCCAGCTTGGTCTCCTGGAGGCATGCAATGTGGCATGTGGTCTGGGAAATGATGGCGTTAACCATGTCTTTTCTTGCCTGATCGTTCAGGCAGCGGACGTTCCAGCAAAGTAAGTCGAGGATGAGGCCTAACATTGTAGAGGTTGACGAAGGTGTAGAAACGTGTCGATGGCGAAAAATTGCTTCGCGGAGTTGGAGGGAACGCAGATGGCGAAAAATTGCTTCGCGAGAGTGGCGAGGAGTTGCTTCGCGGTAGAGTTACTTAATGAAGTGCAGTGCAGTGCAGCAGTGCAGGAAAACAGAACGAAACTAAGCGCACGCCGCGACCTCGTCGTGAGCAGGCAGCTCGCATCCACCAGGGCCGGCCATGGCAATCAGGGCTTCATTTGCAGCAGTGATGGATGGCATGTGTAGGCGAAACAGAGACACATTTTTTTTCCTAAGGGTATAGGTGAGGGTGTTCCCTTTGATCAACTTAGTCTGTTAGAGCAGACCGTCAAAGAAAACTCACAACACTTTCTTCCTACGTCGCGTCGAATAGACACTTGTACAATTGGACTATAGTGAGGGTGCAGGTACGTATAGCATGTACGTTTCATGTGTGCAATCTACTTTACATGGCATGTCGATCAATACATTTTATATATAGGTCATGCAAAAGTGTAAGCTTTTACAGGAAGACACGATGTGTTTGAAAGACAGCATTCAAAGAAAGGAAAGCACTGAAAATTAAAATTTGTGAATGGCGGCAATTTAATTAGTGTACTCGACAAAGAATGACTCGGTGTCGTCGTGTTTGGAGGTCGGTGTTAGGAATCTTCTATATGGGGTCCAATTGAACATTATGCAATTTGTAGGGGGCCATATAGGTTAATTTGAAACTCAGTTCCACATAATATCACTAAATATATGTGGGGTTTTTAGAAATTTTACAGCCCCTGTTGGCTCCGTCCCTGGTCATGTTGATGTTTTCGCAGCCTATTACATGAAGTACTCGTGCCCTAAAGTGTTCTCGATCTTTGTGAATTGACAAGAAAATTTCATGTACTTCAAAATAAGATTTAGAGAACAGTTAGAAAGCAAAAAAAAACTCACAAACCCACAAATACAGTAAATATGTTGAATAAAAAAATATCAGAAGGAAAATAGAAAAATATCTATCAACCCATGATTATTCTACATAAAAATATAGAAAACAATGAATGTTATGTAATGTAGTATTCTAGAACCATATTCAAAAAAATATACACAATAATTTAGCAATACAATTACCTCTAATTTGTTTGTTTTTTGTCATCTAAAATCCGAATGTTTTGATTTTTTATTCTAAAGTTTATGAGTTTATAAAGCTCTCGTTTTTCTTCTTTTAAATATTATATTATTCTTATGATCCCAGATTATCTTAAGAATTTACCAGTCTAATGTCCAAGTTGAGCTGCACCAATTGTTATGCGATCCATAACTGCTTTCTACAGGGATAATGTCAGCATAATCAAATAACTCCATCATTTTTGGTATTGACACCTCTCCATTAAAATCGTGATTTTTCAGATTATTAGGCGTCTCCTAAACGCACTATCCTTCGTCGTAACGTGACACGCCACATCATCCGTTTTCCACCGTACTTAAAATGCTACTAAGAAAATGAGTTTTTCGAGATGCATGCTGACTAAGAAAATGAGTTATTTGACACAGATCAATGTATTCCAAAGAAGCTTCCAATGGTATAACAGAGATGGCCGGCCTCATATGTAGGGACTATATTCTAGCTTCATTCATTGTCTTCTTGCAGATGGAAATGATTGGTTTTACGAGTTGATACGTTGATTAAGCATGCAAAGAATAGTCCGTGCGTTAAGAATTCTTTTTAGCGTTTAGAGATGAAATTAGATTTGGACAATGGTTGGGCAAGAAAAAAAAGGAGTTTATACGTATGGTCTCTAGAGATAAAGTCTAGATTTCCACAAGAGTTGGGCTAGAAAAATATGGACTTTTGCTCAATTAACTTGGTCCCTTTGAGACGTACTACAACATTTCGCTTTCCACCTGCCTAACGGCATCGGCGATGAGCTGACCCCGTGAGGCCGTGACAAGGTCTTTCCCCAATCAATGAAGCACCCGCAGCAGGCACAGCGAATACGTGCCAGTACTTGCCTATCTTTGAACAGTTATTAAGCGCTCCAAGACGCCGTCAGGACAAGGACGTGTGCTGAGCGGCCGGGACGGATACGGGCTCTACGCCGCGCGCGAGCCCGGAAATATAGAAGAGAAGAAAACGGCGTGCGCGCGCCACCAGGAAAATTATGGTTTGCTCGACAGGTTTGGGCTGGCGCGACGACGGTTTTGTGTGCGCACACAGACAGCGGGGTGTCATTTTCCTCTTGTAACGTTTTTGGCTCTCGGAATCTTTCGTTTTCGTACCCAGCCAGGACCCGCTTCGTTTGTTCTGCTGGGGGGCTTAATAGGCTCCTTGTACGTAGTTCACTGGAAAGGTCACGATTATCTCTTGTTTTGGTGTGAACCGGCCGGAATTGATCGGATGGGATTATGGGAACCTGGAAAAGGATCGATGTCGTCGTGTTTTCTTAGCGATTGTTTGGATAGCTACCAGTTCTAGTAAAAAACCAGTTTTGTAGAAAATCTTGTTTGAAATTGGAAGATGTTATAATCCGTTTTGATGCAACCCATGTTTGGTCACTCGCCATTTTCGCTTCTCCACCGTTCCGCTCCTAGAAATGCTACCAGAAATGCATAGGCCTACAAAAGTACGTGCTTTCATGTTTCAGGAATCAGGATGGTGATCGTGAATGTAGCCGGAAGAACCTCATCTTCCTCTTTCCGCGGAGCGGGCAGGAAGAGCTAGAAATTTTATTGATCTCGTTGTAATGTTGGTCGAAGACCATGCTCTCTCTTATTATTATTCTTATTCCAGTCGAAGATGTGAAAAACTTGATGAACTATTTGAGCTGGTACAAATGACTCGTTTTTTAAGCAACACATTCGAGGTTCACGGTAGTCTGCCCATATTGTCATTTGGATTCACTTGATGCATACTAACCCAGCAACAACGGAACAATAGAAATCTAAAATCTACTCCCAGATATATTCTGTGTATCCGTATTTTTTTGGTCATTTGAATCAAGTGTATCCACGAAATAGGCTTGCGCCCCGCTATATTAATATAGCAACCACCCGATACAACTGATAACGCTGGGGTAAACAACACAATCACGCCCAAGAGGAAAACAAAAGAAAGAAAAAGAAAAAAAATGTCAACAACGCTAGATCGACAAAAGCGAAGAAGACTCGCAACTGTTGCGCCCTCCGGAGAATCAAGTGTATCTAAGCAAACATCATTTTTTGCGTTCTTGATTCTATACCCTAGAAATTGTCTTTTGCCTCCTATGTTGGGTCTTTTCGAGCCAACACACATTAATTTTGCCTTTGTTCATCGGCTTTCTTGACGCGCCCGATGACCGCTACACAAGGTCTGATATGGATAATTAGTTTGGTACTATCGATACACTGGGTGTCTAAATCGAGGCCTTCCAACTCGCCTATCTCCGCGTACACTTCCTCTGTAGTTGAATGAATGTCATACTCTAAGTTCATTCCTCCTCTGTCATGTGTCGTGCATTTGTCGCTCTTTCGTGCCCGGACATGGATCATCCATCATCGTCCGCTGCTATGTTTACGGAATCACGAGGTCGTTCGCATGGAAAGATCACCATCTTCATGTCTGACGATGGTTAGGACAACAACTGTGTCTTCATTAACTTTGTAGAAACTTGGGGGGAGGGGTGCCGTCCCCCTCCCCCCCTCACCTGGCCCCTTCCCCACCCACGCACACACACATACAGAACTCCGCTTGCACAAATTTCCGTCACTGTAGTTTTAGTCCTATTTTATCGAGATATTAAGGAAGGGATGTTGGTTTATGCGTAAGACGACGGCCTTTGGCACCAATCAGCTACACATGCCTAGCGTATTGGAGCACTAATATGTGCGCACGCATGGGGAGACCTTGGAAGGCCTACACCCAGGTCGTTGTCATGCGCTCTTTCATCAGAGCTAGCGCACGTCAGCCCAGAATGTTGGACTTCATGGAACAATAGTCGACTAGGTCGACTTCGTGGAGGCATGACTTTATTGGGAACAAATAAGTAGGGAAGGAAGGGCTAATCTCTTGTTGAAAAATTGACTAGGCCCAAAACCTAGCATGCTCCCCATTATATGCAACAGCGGGGGGGGGGGGGGGGGGGGCATGGCCCTCTACAGTAAGCTATGACACTGTCAGAAATAACTTTGCATATGCTCCTCTCGTTTTTCTCGCTTTTGACGACCAATCTAGCGTTGGGGGTTTGAAACCCGAATGAACACTTCAGGCATGTGTACAGTAGGTGTCTCGCATGTTAATTACTTTGTCGATTTGATGACAACCACATGGCACCACGATCTGCCTAGTTTTAAATCTATTGATTATACCCAAAAAAGCACCGAGTGAAATCAATTAGATTAATATCTCAAACCACGCATACATGTTGGCATGGAGATGGGTTGCACGAAATCACTACAAGAAATATGCTATCATAGGACCCTCCATATTGGTCATTGAATGGTCATAATTTTTAACTTATGACATTTTTTGACCAAATACACTTGGTCACACTATGATCACTAATTGTCCAATATGACCTTTTTTGAGGATTGGTCATAGACGTCTATGACCAAAGGAAAAGGTCACGGATTTTATGACCAATTTTTTGGTCACTGGCCATCTGGCTACGCCACGTCAAATCCAACGTGACAAACCTGACGTGGCAAATTTGTGATGAAATAAAGTGGCCGTAGATCAGAATCAGCCTAGTCCAGTTTGGTACTTTACATGGGCCAAGCCCAACAATTCAGCCTATTTATATATGTTTTTCCTATCAGTTTTTATGACCTACATGGGCCAAGCCCAACATTTTAGCCTTTTTTATTTTTGGCCAGGGCCTTTGTCAATTTCTGTCAAGTGGGCCCCAAGTGTCAGGTTACGAGAAGTGGGTCTCATGTGTTAGGTTCTGAGAGGTGGGTCCTAAGTGTCAGGTTATCTATTTCATTAGAGACACACCAAGATTTTCAAAAGATTCAACCCCTACCTACGAACGGTCATGTTCGTCGTTTTGACTGTATTTTGAAACTGGCGTAGAGAAAAAAATCAAAACAACAAAAATCTTTCTAAATGTGTCATTATATGTGACCTAGTTTCAAGCAAAAATATAAAACTTGGAATACATAGAATATCTTAAAAGAGTGTTCTTAGAAATGACCTATCATGTAAAGAGGTTCATGGCTTTTAGGCCAAATGGCCAATCCTATGATGCAATTCATGGCATAGTTTGTTGAAATGTTCGCATATTTGTGCACAAGCATACGTACTTGAATGGGGAACAATGTTGTCGAATAAAGTTTTCCTTTTCATTGCACAAAAAATCAATTTCCATTTTCCGATTATCAAAGAAGGGTTATTTTGTGAGGCACCTACGAAATATATGATGCAAAATTGTAACATTGCATTTCTTAAAAAATATTAGACCATATGTATAAGACAAATGTTTTCCTCTTGAAATGATTTCATCCACCTCTCGCCAAAAAGACAAATTTCTGCCGAATCGATTGGAAGCTGAACAAATTTGAACTGCATGTGCTTCATAGTTTGCTCGTGATTTTTGAAAAAATAATTTCTAGATACACAATTATCTATTTCATTAGAGATACACCAATAGTTTTAGAAGATTCAACCGCTACCTAGGAACTGTCATATTCGTAGTTCTGACCGTATTTTGAAACCGGCGTACAAAATTTGAAAAATCTTGGCATAATTTTTTTTTCCCAAATTTTAGAATTGGATGTTGGAATTTCATCATGGAATAATTTTAAAACATTTTATTTGTTTTATCTTGCATTTAAATTTAAAATAATAGTCCAAAAAGATTATTTAAAATACCTCCAAAACCCTATGTAAAGCAATATATATGGTTAGTGGTATTTTGTTAAATTTAATTTGAGTAAGATCCCTCACTATTAGTGTATAATTACATTACAAAATTATGAAAATTTATTTGGTTGAAGTTGGAGTTTAAAATCAAAAGACACCATAAAAGAAAAGAAAAACACACAAAAAAACCAGTCGAGCCGGCCCATAACTTTACCGCGTCGGCCCAAGCCTGGTCCCGAAAGCAGATCAAGCTAACACTACAAATGCACAGGCGTCTAGATTCTGTCATATTCAGTGGCGCAGCCCAATGCTTGAGATCAGTTCAGTGATGGCCACGACATGGGTTCGAATCCCCTCGTTATCCATTTTTGCAAAATATGACCAGGTCAGCCGGGGCGATATCGGGGCCCACATGTCAGTGGCGGGTTGAACTCGCATGTCACTGGCGGGTGGGACGCACGTGTCGGTTAGGGTGGTGCGGTTCCCACGTGTTAGTTCCGTTGGGACCCACATGTCAGGTAAGTTGTTGGGATCCGCATGACAGTGATCTGCATGTCACTAGCGGGTGGGACCCACCTGTCACGTATAATGGATGCAGGTCCCACGTGTCAGTTCCGGTGGGTGCGGGTTCCACTTGTCAGTTTCGGTGGGACCAACATGTTAGATGCATGTGGGCGTGGGACCTGTGTGTCAGGTAGAGTGGGACCCACATGTTAGGTACGGTGGTTGCGGACCCACATGTCAGGGGCACGTTGGGACCCGCACGTCATGTATGACCTAATGGTCCCACATGTCAGCGTAGGTGAGGACGGGTCCCACCGGTCAGGTTAGTCAGTGTTAGTGGTGACAAGTGGGACCTAGTTGTCAGAGTGACACATAAGCGAAAATGTCACTGACACGTAGGGAAAATTGCTGAGTTGGTTCTCGTATCATAGTGACACATAAGCGAAAGTGACAAATAAGCAACGACACGTAGTCGGAATTGATGAGTTGCCTATCTAGTAGTCTGAATTACCAGTTAAATTGGTCATAGCGGTCTAGAAAAAAAGGCAAAAAGGGAGTGTTTTATGGCTTATGACCAATTCATATAAAGAGGCAATGACCTTTTTGAAAAAATTGGTCATAATATTTTTGGGTTTTTACTCTCAAAGTTAGCGCATGACCAACTGGGTCCAAATGGTCATAAATTTATGACCAATATTTTGAGGGTCACTAGAATAGGATAGCATATTTCTTGTAGTGAATAAAGATGGAATTGTATATTTTTTGGCAGGGAAGAGATGTGTTGGCTTAATTTTCAGCATGTCATGGTTATCGATGCTTTGCCCTATGAAAAATTAATCGAGTAAGAGCATGATTTAATGAATTAATAGGCAGTTCATATGGGTAAATGTCAATCGGCCACCCACCTACTCCCTCCATTCAGATTTAATCTACATCTTGGATTTTTTTTATAGACAAATTAGCCTAAAATCTAAAATTCATTAGTACCACTTTTACACACTCTGCCATGCATCATAATTATGGTATCACGTGAAAAAAGCACCCATTGGTTAAACCAAGATTGATTAATGCAATCCATGCATGCGAAAATGCAAACGGATGCATGCATGGTGTATAGACTCTCTTCAATCTTACTTAATGAGGTGAGACCCACTTAGGATGTAGATTAATTCTGAACAATTTTTAGACGAAGGATGTAGATTAAATCTAAACGGAGGAAGTATGTAATTTACACAGGCTCCGTGCAATGTGTATGGACTATCTCGGATGGATTGAGAACTTTGAGCCAATGGATAGGTTATTAATGTGTTGGCATGTTTTGATAGTGATGTTGAGTTTGTGTTGGTGTGTCCCTTTTGTTATTTGTCTTCTTTCCAAGAGTTCTCGCCGCAAACTCGTTCAGTAATACTCACTCCATCCTAAATTTTGAATTAAAAGTGACTCATGCACCTCTTTAAAACATTTGTCATTAGTCTAGTTTGTACTCGTGCTTGGGTTTGTCACTCTCTTCACTTGACGTATGAAGGGCATCGAAATGCCCAAGATGAAGCTAGATACAACTCGAGTAGCATGACTACTGCGTAGTCGATGAAGTACGAACAGCGCCGAAATCTACGACCGCCTGCATGAACACTCCCCGGTCGCGTGCTCGTGTAGTCGTGCCCGTGTAAGTGACTTCTATTTGTTTTAATCTGTTCTTTTTTTTTTCTTTGATTAGGGAATCGAGTATTTTTTTTATTTTTTTTAGGGTAGGAAATCGAGTATGTGGGCATCGTGGATAAGCTGTTTGCATGAGTCGGGCCACGCAGAGAAGAAGGGCGACCGGACAGCCCAGCCCAACTGAATATCCGCAGCGAGCGTCAAAGCCCACACAAAACCGGCGCGCACGCGCACACCAGTTCGGTTCCGCTCCACTGCCGGAAGTGGAGTTTCCACGCCCCCACGTACAGGGCGCCCGTCCGAGTTCCGTTCAGTTCAGAGCGTTATTTAGCGTACTGCGGAAGAACAACCGCCGGCCCGGGTATCGATCAATATGGGGGCGGACGGCGGCGACGTCGACGACGGCTGCCAGTGCCGGCCACTGGGGTTCCTGATCGGCCTGCCGTTCGCCGCCCTAGCGCTTGTGCTCTCGCTGGTCGGCGCCGTCGTCTGGGTCCTCGGGTGCGTGCGCCGTGCGCGCGTCTCTTCTCTTTCTTGGCTGCGACTTTGGTTCTCTTTTTCTGCTTGGCACCATGCATAACGTGAGTGTGTGTGAACTCTTTGTAGTTCGGCGCTGAGCTGCCTGTGCCCGTGCTGCGTCTGCTGCGCGGCGGCGGCGAACATGGCGGTCAGGCGGTGAGCCTCGTACAGATGCCGGTCAAGGTCATCCGCTGGTTCATCAGGCAGATCCCATGCTAGCTACTCCACTACCACACTGCGTGCGTGATGCGCCACGTTCCTTCGTCGTTTTGTATTCAGAGTAGCAATTTTCTTGTCTTCTCGAGTTACATGTTTGGTGAACAAGACTCCAGATATAGTGCAGTGTTTGGTTTACGTCCGCTCAGCGATCTTGCAAATCGCTTATCTTGAAACTAATTTTTTTTTAGGGTATGGACAATGGGGTGAAGTTAGCATTCACTTAGAGATGTCACGTCGTATTTTTGTTTACTTGGAAGAGAGAAAAAGGAGAAAAGGAGGTTGTCTTCCCTTACCTAAGAAATGATCTCTTAAAAATATTTTTAAGAGAACCTTACTTCTCTATCGTACCATATGTCTTTCCTTACTAACACAACTTCATACTAATATTTAATTCCTTCTCATTAATTGCTAGAGATAAGATAAAAGAAATGCATTGTACAACTGATATTTATTGTCTAGGGTAATAGTGCTAAAAGAAGACCCGTCTTTCCTACCATCTTACATGACCTTACGGTACGACACGGGTTTTTCCCTGAACATACCTTGCAAAACGCGTACCATAAAACAGTTTTTTCTCCATTTTTCACGTGAATTTGCTTGTATAATCAAATTTATCTCTAATTACACCAAAATATAAACCAAACTTTGTTGGCTGCCCGAAGTAAACCTTGGTGGCCGTGACCGTTGGTTAAAATATTTCATGTAACGGATAATTCTTTCACTTTTTTCTCTCTCTCCCTCTCTCACTAAACGGCTCTCCAGCTTTCACTCGGGCATCAATCGAATGATCTAAGCGCATGCACAAAATTTAGACACTAAATACTCTAACGTGTCACTTACGTTTTTATGGATAACACCAAGTGGAAAATACAATGGTCTTATATATCTATAAATAGGCATCATACTTTCTGAGTTTTAAATATAGAAATTATTAAAAAACCCTCAATATATCGAATGTAAATCATATAGAAATTTGTAAATAATATGAAGAACTGTAGATGACGACATTTCTCTCAGCTTTCGGCTCACTCCACCACACTAAATGTTCTAGTCTGCACATATTACCTACAGAACATGGTGTTGATGTTTTTATCTTTTAGGAAATCAGTTAAGTAAGCAAGGTCATCAAACCAAAACATGAATCGCTTACAAACACAAAGGTCCTTGGTAAAATCCAGGTGATCATATGGCTCCACCTTTTGTATGTTAGTGCTCCTTCATGACTGGTTAAGAAACAACATAAGATAGCAAAACCGGATTGATGTGCCATAGGAATAATAGCTATACTAAATCGGTATAATCAAAATACACTTTTGCTACAAAAATGACAATCTCACAAGGATGAAATATCAGGAATTTTCTATTTACTGATTGTCCTCTTTACGGAATCAATTAATTTTTTGAATCTACATAAATTAGGGGAGCTCAGCATGTCCGGAAGCACGGGAGAACGTTCTTTTGCTGATATTATTACCAGCATTTGATACTGAGTTATTTATAGCATTACTATATCTTCCCTATTCATTGCGGGTTGGTTATTTGTCAGTACAGGTTTAGCTTATAACGTGTTGGCAAGCTAGAGAAACTAAAAGGTTTCTAAAGAGTCGCATGGATCGCTTATGTCAAGAGTGGCAACCTAAGATCCTTGAATGCACTTTATACGTGAACTCGTCGTCTTTCAAAGCGGTTGTTAAAATGTTTTTCTCGTCTTTGTATTGTTATGGAGTAATTATGGTACACAAGTATGAAATATAAGAAACCACGTAACAAAACGAACTTGACACTACCATCGTCACCACGGCAGACCGAACCTTCTGACAACATGGATCAAGAACCGTAATCTATGACAGAAAACACCAACCTCACCAAATCAGAAACAAAGATAAGTAAAAAATCGTACAGCATGGACTTTACATCAAACACTAGCGTGACAAATGCCCAATGTAATATGGATGAAGCTAAGCTTTAATTTGCGCTTGTTGAAGGGTGTTAATTTGAAGTTATTTTCACTACAAGAAATGGGATATTTGTTGACGAAAACCCTGGTGACGAAAATGCATACCGTCATGGATGTGTCCTTATAGGTGACGAATTCATCTTTCGTCATGCATTTACGGTAATGCTTGACGGTATGATTTTTCGTCAACAAAAAATCGTCACCCATTACCCAACCGGGAAGGGCTTCCATCGTGTCTGTTAATAGGTGACGAAATCAAAGATCGTGGTGTATGTAAACCGTGATTTGAATATAAAACGGACCCACATAGCAGGTAAATAATACTAAGTTACTTTATTAAATGTTATTAGTTTTATATATCATGCGTGACCCACTTGTCAGGAACATATTTAATTAAGTAAAAATTGTGGTTTGGAAGAATCGAACCCAGGGCTTTGGCGTGACCGACGCGGAGTGTTACCGCTGAGGTAGATATGGAATTTTGATCTGGATCCGTAACTAGTCTATTTGATATATACATTAGGGCAACATATTTATTTCAATGGTGTGATCTAGATGTTACGACATAATAATTTCCTTATTAATATTTATTTCGGCCGCGGGTGCCTCGTTTAAGTCGCGCCGCTAGCAGACACGGCCTATCTAGGTGATCTTGCTAACAGTCGAATCGACTAGGGTTCTCGTCGAGGTGAGAAGATATCCGTGAAGGCTCCATTGTGGGGGCGGCGAGCCGCATCATCGGTGAGTTCTCCTGATTGTTCGTTAGGTCTAGATTTTTTAATCAGTTGTCAAGATCTGTTCTGAAGAACTTTGGCATGTTCTTAACTGAATTGTAGGCAATGGATCGAAGTTGGATAACTGATGGCACCAAGAAGTTGACAACAAAGTACATGGCAGGTGTTAGGGATTTCATCAAGTTTGCGCGAGAACACTTGGACAATACAGATGAACCAATCTTGTGCCCTTGCCGGGACTGCCTAAATCTGATACGTCAGGATATAAAAACAGTCGAGGATCACTGCAATTGTTCAGGTATGTCCATGACGTATACAAGATGGACTAGACATGGGGAAGGTTTTAGTGATGACGAAGGGCGGGATAGAAACGATGATGGTGCGTATGATAGTGACAATGATGAAGAGGAAGACAATGGTGATTGTTATGTTGATGATTCGTCTAGTATGATCGATGAACTGCAGAAGTCTGGAAATAAAGGTCCTAACCTGCCAAATTTGTATGCTAATCTAATTGAGGCAGCCAAAAAAGAACTTCATGAGGGATGCACCACTTTCACTAGGTTGTCGTTCATTATTAAGCTCCTTCATGTCAAATCATACAGCCGGATAACAAACAGAGGATTTGATCTGTTACTTCTGGTTTTACGTACAGCTTTGCCACATGTGGACTTTCCCAAATCCTATGCTGATGCTAAGAGTGTTCTTTCTGATGTTGGGCTTGGTTATGAGACAATTCATGTATGCAAGTTTGATTGTTCTTTATTTTGGGGAGATCACAAGGACGATACGCACTGCCATGTTTGTGGATTATCAAGATATAGAGACCCTACTGGAAAAAAAAAATCCCTAAAAGGTACTTTCCTATAATTAAAAGGTTGCAGAGACTATTTGTTAAAAAGGAAATGTCGACACATACTAGATGGCACAAAGAGAAGAGGGTTGTTGAGGCCAATGTACTGAGGCACCCTGCTGATGGTGAGGCATGGAAGCACTTTGATGACAGGTTTGATTGGTTTGCTAAAGATCCTCGTAACATAAGACTAGGTTTTGCCACAGACGGCTTCAGTCCCTTTGGAAGTATGACTAATCCTTACAGTATGTGGCCTGTTTTTGTCATTCCTTACAACTTCCCACCATGGATGTGCATGGATCAATCCAATTACATGATGGCATTGCTAATCCCCGGAAAGTATTCCCCAGGGAAAGATTTTCATGTATTTATGCAGCCACTGATTAAAGATATGATGGAGCTATGGAGTGGTGTGCAGACATTTGATGCATGCACAGAGGATAATTTCACATTGCATGCTGCGTTTCTTTGGTCTATTCATGATTATCCTGGATATGCCACTATGTCAGGCCGAAGCACAAGAGGATTTCATGCGTGTGTGCATTGCGATGAGAATCCTTGCTATGAATCTTTGAAAAACAAAATTGGATATATTGGGCATCGGCGATTTCTTCATGAAGATCACCCATACAGGAGAAGCAGACTTTTCAATGGTAAAACTGAGATTAGAGATCCACCAAGGAGGTACACACCCAAAGAAGTAGCTGAGAAGGTAGAAAGGGTTAAGGATTTTGAACATGGGAAAAATCCAATAAGTAGAAAGCGGAAGCGTGCAACTGTACCCGGTGAACCAACATGGCACCTGAAAGTCAGCTTACATCATCTACCGTACTGGCCAGAACTTAAGTTAGCTCACAACTTAGATGTGATGCATATTGAGAAGAACATATGTGACAATATTGTTGGTACACTACTTGAACTTGAGGGCAGGAATAAGGACACTGTTAGTGCTAGAATTGATTTGAAGAAATTAAAATCAGGGAGAAGTATTGGTTGAAGAAAATTGTGAAGGATGGTGATGATGCACCAGTAACTTATGCGAAGCCCCCTGCACCGTGGACGCTTTCGAAGGAACAGAAGAGACATTTGTGTAGGTATTTGGCAAACACTAGGTTCCCAGATGGTTATTGCGCAAACTGGGGAAGATGTGTGGATATTGATGGTTGTAAGGTTACCGGTATGAAGACGCATGATTGCCACATACTTCTGCAGCGAGTGTTGCCGGCTGGGCTCAAGGGAATTGCATCTAAGGAAATGTATGAGGCTATTGCAGAGCTAGGAAGATTTTTTAGGGAGCTGTGTGCCAAAACCCTGAAAGTTGATGTGCTGAATCGATTGAAGGTTGAAATTGTTGTGATCCTATGCAAACTTGAGAAGCTCTTCCCCCAGCTTTTTTTGATGTAATGGTGCACTTAGCTATTCATCTTCCTGACGAGGCTCTTTTGAGGGGGCCTGTTCATTATGGTTGGATGTATCCAGTTGAGAGAAGATTAGGTTATCTAAAGTCTACGGTCCGTAACAAAGCAAGGCCCGAAGGTTCTATCGCAGAGGGCTACATTGTTGATGAGTGTTTGATTTTTTGCTCTAGATTTTTCAAGGATGACACAGAAACAAGATTTAACAAAGATGATAGGAACCAAGACATACGGAGAAAACCTGATCGTGATGAGATGGAAGTATTTTCAGTTGGAGCTAAAGGTCTTGGGAAATCCATTTTGAAACATTTTGACAAGGAATTTGACAAAATGGTTTGGTATGTGCTGAACAACTGTGACGATGTACAATGTTATATCAAGTAAGTAGTTAGCTTCACTTTACTAACTACTTCTCAATGTTGCAGACATAATTGTCTTGTATTTCATATGTGTTTTTTGTTTGTTTCAGTGAATTCCGACAAGAATTGAGAGGTAGGGGTGTGCGTGACATCGAGGAGACGGTTCAGAGAGAGTTTGCAGGTTGGTTTGCAAACCATGTGAGACAGTTGGACAATGCATCAAGATTTGAAGTCTCTGGCTGCTGGGCCAGACCGGCGTGTAGTAGTATACGCTGGTTGCAACGTAAAGGGTGCGAGGTTTCGCACGCTTACTCGGGATAAAGACCTGAAGACTCAAAATTCGGGCGTAGCGACTAAGGGATCTTTTGGTGATGGAGATGAGAGCGAGTTCTATGGTGTTCTGCAAGAAGTTCTTGAACTGCAGTACGGGACTAACAAGCACGGCGACAGGTCTGTGTACTTGTTTCGTTGCGACTGGTTCGACCTTGCGGGCAGGGGTTCCAAGATAAAAGATGATGGTTATTTTAAAAGCGTTAACACTTCTGTCCTATGGTTCAAGAATTCACCATTCATATTGGCCAGTCAAGCTGAAACATGCTTCTATTTGGAGGATACAAAGTTTGGTCATCCGTGGAAAGTGGTGCAGAAGTTCAGCCATAGACACGTGTACGATGTTCCAGAATTAGAAGTTGCTAACGATGATGCATTTGTACGGAATGAAGACGCATACCAGGAGGATGAAGGTTCAGTGGACCATACATTTCATGATGTTGTGGACCTAGACGAGGAAGCAGAGGTGGAAGAAGAGGAGGATGATCATCGTGTTGATGAAGTTGTACATATTGATGATGCTCGTACAATTCGTGAACTAGAGAATGAGGAAGACAGTCCCAATGTTGACATGGATATGAGCGAAGATGAACAAGTTTTCATATTGGAAGAGAACATAAATGATGACGAGGGAAAAACTTCAGATATAGATAGTGATGTAGATTGATAGAAACGTGTAATGCATACAACTATATGTTTTGTTCCAAACATTTGAAATGTTCTTATTTAGATGTTTACGATCTCAAACTTGGCATTGAATTATCCAGAAGGGTTTAAGAGCAAATTAATATAAGCTAAAATATGGACAGATATAAGAAAAGCCAACATGTAGGTAACATAACTTCGACAATGGTTTTAATTAATCGACACTTGACAGGATTACAACCAGCAGCACGATATGACTAAATATTGTTTTAACACAAGCAAAATCGACAATCGCATAAAGAGTCTTAACACTGAATTTAAACCTAAAGGGGCTGCATAGTTGGACACACGGGCACCATGAATCACTGACTAGCTACTCCAGATCAATTTCAGGCACATGGGTAGCAAACAAGTAAACCCCTGCATTTCCCAGGTAAAGCAAGAACAGCATCTTGTCACCCATCTGAAGGTGCTTTTCCTTGTCCATGAACTCCTTCCAGCCACTGACGCAGAGACGACCATCGTCAGAAGAAATTGCGTAGGACGCACGCACCAAAGTACTGGGATGGCACACAATATTGATTGCACCATATTGTTCCATATCTTTAGGAACCAAACGGCTAGGGATTTTCTGTTCCAACAGTAGAGACATAGTTTAGTTAACACATGTACGCAATGTAGCTCGCAAAGTTAATGAAATGATATGATCTACTGCTTACCACGTGTTTGTTGTAATTTTCACTGTTTGTCCAATTCAGAGTATGCAGCATTGGGACAACTAGTGCTCCTTGATCATAATCTCCAGCATTGTGGTACTCAACAAGGTAGTCCAAGTTGTCCACCTGAAGAATGACGGTATGCATCATCCTCCAATTTATCATTGTTCCATCAGTAGCACTGAGTGAGTCAACAATGTCACGCTTCGTACGGGACAACTGGTAGTAAGCTGCATAATTAAAATAACTGACATAAGATGGAATAATTAATATGATCAATCATTCTGTCTAAAGGTGGAAAATTACCTGGATGGATTAGTGGTTCAGTTCCAGTTATTACAAGAGTATCCTGACCAGATGAGTTAATTATGCCAACCTTAAAATTGTACACTCTACCAAATTCGTTCCAAAATCTTCCGTTGATATAGGTTCTGCCAGCTCTGTTGGTAACATTAACAACAAATGCATGGCCATCTTTGGTTCTAAGTGCAGCTTCAAAAGTTGTCCTGTGGGAGGTCTGTTGGAGATATGCCCTAGAGACAATAATAATTAAGTTTATTATTTATCTCCATGTTTATTATTAATGTTTGTATCTTTATGCTACAACTGTATTGGGTACTTGTATAGCAAATACAACGTATGCAAGAGGAAAACCTCCGATACACGTGTAGAGATACGAACGGAAAAAAGTTCCTGGTCTTGTCTCTAAGACTTGCCTATCTTGTTGCTCGATGATCATGTTTTCCTGATCATGGACTTTGTATAAGTCATTCAACTATAGGAGTGGATTATCGGAATGATAATCGCACTGAACCGACCCACCGTATGATCTTGCTATGAGACAAATCGTCAACGATGAAATAGCGATTGATCATCTATTTAGTTATCATTAGCTAGATCCCTATGCTATGAGAATATCTTGTGACCGCTTATTCGACATTCGAGCTTTGATTTCCATCAAACATCTTGCAGTAACATGGTGAAAGTGCATGTGTTGCCCCATTCGTGGTTTTGGTAATTAATGACAATCCTTATGGACTAATGTTTGCATTGAGATATACTTGTAGATCTTGTCCATAGGAAAAGATTGGAGTTCATGTGTTGGACTCTAGAAGATTACATGATGACCAAGGTTCTATCCAAGGGTTTATATTAAGAATGGTCATCTAGAGTTGAGCTTAGTGCAAGCATGGCTTGGAAAAGAAGATTGAGTGAACATTCATGTTTATCTCCAAGCCATCATCTATATGAAGAGAAGAAGATGAAGTGCAAGTAGGTTCATGAAGACGGAGCTAAGCGAGGCTCTCCCATAATGGTGTATGGGGGAGCATTTGGAGATGTCTTCATCAAGCATGTGCTAGCAAGCGCAATCAAGAAAGGTGGTCCACTTGAAGAGATCAAGATCGTTATCATCTAGCTCAAGTGGAATGCGCAAGGCAAAGGTATGATCTTGATAGGGTTTCTATTTTACCGGTCTCGTTGTGTTGTGGGAGACCGGGTTATAGGATAGACGCCATACTATCAAGAGGGGCTCTCAAGTGAGTAACTTGATCGCATCTTTGTGGAGAGCTCAAACCTTTGCATACTTGGCATCTCATCTTTCTTGGTTCTTATTTGGTTTTATCCATGTGAGAGTTTAGAGCTTGTGTTCATCTCCATACCAAGCTCTAGTTCATCAAAAACGGATTTCACTTGCATATCTTGTGGTGTGTTTGATATTGGAGGTTTTACCGGCTTATCTTTTCTAGAGAGGTCAAACTCTCTCCTTATGGTTTCCTCCCCACATGATGGACTATGATGTGTATATGCATGATCTTGTGGTGCTTGTGATTATCTTCGGAGCAAGCCCAAGATCATTGAAAACGGAGTCCGGATGGAAATCTTGTTGCGTTCTCGGTGTTGGAAATATTACCGGTCCTTCTCGAGATAAGGTCCACACCTCCCATGTGTGATATCTCCTCCATATTTGTGACCCTTAATATTTCCAACGCAATTGGATTCACCTGATTTGGAGTTTCCTTGCAAAAGTTATTGCAGTTCCAGTGAGCTTTTCTGCGTCTGGCGGTAGTACCGCTGCTGCAGCGGTAGTACCGCTCCACCTGGAACGATACTACCCAGCGCAGCTGGTACTCCTCCTGGTGGTAGTACCGTGTGGTACCGCTGTCTTCAGACAGCGGTACTACCGCTGGTGGTACCGCCAGGGGTACCGCTAGGCACGATTTGCTCTCTGTACTCTTTACGGTACCCGGCGGTAGCGGCCACGTAGTACCGCTGGAATATCTCGAATTTATTCGAGGCTTGTCCAGCGGTAGTACCGGCCGTCCACCGGTAGTACCGCCCCCTGGCTGCGGCGGTTGTACCGTAAGGTACCACTGCGCCTGGGAGCAGTACTCTGCTGAGTACCGCCAGGAGTACAGCAGCGGTAGTACCGCTGGCCCAGCGGTAGTACCGCTGGGCACGAAAACTGCACATAACGGTCAGATTTCTGGGGAATCTATTAGAAGGGGCCTTCTTCCCCAACGGTTTATACATCTCTTGAGCAAGTTTTCTCCCCTCTCTCCTCCATTGTTGAACCTTTGAAAAGCTTGCCTTCTTCTCATTCCCTCCCATGGTTCTTGCATATCTTTGAGGGAAATTGGGAGGAGATCTAGATCTACATATCCATCCATTCCATCTCTCCTCTAAGTGAGGGGAACCTAGTAGATCTTGTTCTTGGAGTTCTTGGTGCATCTCCTCTTTGTTCTTCCTCTCTTCTCCCCCCATAAGTATTTGTTGCTTTTGGTGGGATTTGGGAGTGAAGGACTTGAGCACTTCTTATGTTCTTGCCTTTGCTTTTGTGCATAGGTTTGCTCTCTCCACGAGGATTCGTGGAAGTGAAGTTTGTGAGCTTATTACTCTTGGGTCGTTGGACCCTAGACGATGTTCTTGTGACCTTTTGTGGTCAAGGCCTTTTGTGGCTAGTTGGGACCTTTTGTGGTCCACTTGGGAGCTTCCAATCCTTTTGTGGGTTGTGCCTCAAGATTTTTGTAAGGGACTCGATTTCCGCCCAAAAGGAAATCAATAGTGGAAGGTGAACGGAGCTTTTGTGCGAGGTTCATCGGAGAATAGGGTGAAGCCTTTTGTGGCATCTTGAGTTTGATACTCACACCCCTCCAACGAGACGTACTCCCCTAAAAAGGAGGAACTCGGGAATACATCGTCGTCTCCGCGTGCCTCGGTTATTTCTATACCCGAGCTCTTTACTTATGCATTTTACATTGTGATAGCCTTAGAGCTTGAAGTATTATATCTTGCTATCACCTTGTTAATTGTCTTGCTTAGCATAAGTTGTTGGTGCACATAGGTGAACCTAGTTTATTTAGGTTGTGTGCTTGATAATTTAAACACCTAGTTTTATTCCGCTTTTATCAAGCCTAAACCGGAAAAGTTTTAAACGCCTATTCACCCCCCCCTCTAGGCGACATCCTTGTACTTTCACATGGGACTATGATAGGTGGCTTTTGGGCTTGAACTAGAATATGTATTGGAACAGAGATCGTTCAAGAATGGCACTTACTCCTCCAGACGATGGAGAGATACATCCTCTAGGCCATCTCAAGTATTGTTGTTGTCACCCAATCGTCTGGCCAGACACAAGCGTGATTTATCACGGGACAACATAAATACGGAATGAGAAAAGAGAATAATATTGGTACGAGAATAATATGTGTTATGATCAAAGGGTTTGATCACACTAGAGCACATTGTCTCAATCTCGAGATATCATTGGTATCGTGTACGTAAGGGGATTAAGCATAATGGTTAACGCACAGGTTCTGTTGTTCATTCACAACACAAGGGTGCCAGTACGAATGCCTAACCCACTGCTGGTTATTGTTTGGTAAGCTCCCAAACAATACTTTGTGATTGCTGAAACTTTCGGGTCACACGCTTAAGCTGTAGGTCAATCTTTGATTGAGAGTAAAGATGTAGTTTTAGTGGGAATGAGATTGTGTTGGAGTAGCTTCGATGTCACTGGACTTATTCTGGTGAATTATAAGTTAGAGAGAATGCGGACATCTAATGTCCCGGGATGATAGAAATAGTTTCTATCATCTGCGGATTTAATCCGAGTGCTTATGAAGAAGGAAATATTGTTCCGATGTTTTTGTCGGCGGATACTAGGTATCCCGGTTCATATAAATATGAGTTATATGATAAGTAATTAATTCCGGGAATTTTCTGTAAAAGGAAATATTCATTTAGGAATTAATTAGGCAAAACAATTAATTATTTATTTGATTAATTATATTGGAAAATATAAATAAAGGATTTATTTGGAGCCCAATAAAAGGAGGATGCCAAGTGGGCCCATGGGGCCCACAAGGCAGCCGCACCCACATGGTATGTGGGGGAGGGGCCGAGTCCGAGTTGGGGGGGACTCCCCTCCCCGGCGGCAAGGGCGGCGGCCTAGGGCGGGCCCCACAGGGGGCGGCGGCCCAGGGTGGGCCCCACATGGGGTAAGGCGGGTGGGGGAGGACTCCTACTCCTCCCTCCAACCCGAGTTGGAGTGGGGGAGGGTTTCCTCCCCCCTTCCTTGTTGGGAAAGGCAGGTTTGGAGGGAGGAGTCCTACTCCTCCCCCAATCCGAGTTGGGGAAGGGGAGGGACTCCTCCCTCCCTTCCTTGGCCGGCCGGCCAAAGGGGAAGGGTTTGACCCCTTCCCCAAGCACCTCCACCCCTTGGCCTCCTTTATAAGCAACCCCAAGCCCCTAGGGTTTGAGACAAGAAACACAAGTTTGCCTCCGTGCAAGTTCTCTCTCTCTTGTAGATCTCATGTGTTGAGAATTAGACGTCTCTAATCTTCTCATATAGATCTAATCTAGTTGATTAGATCTACCACCTAAACTACGCCGCAAGGCTGACTCTCTTCACCACGTGCTAGTAGCTAGGCGGTGAACGCACGGGGTGGGTTGACACGGTGTATGTGTGGATACCGCTAGAGCGGGATTTGCGCAAGTAAGTTCCTTGGATAACGGAACAACTTCATCAAGGTCTACATCAACGACGACGTACGGCAACAATCTCACCTCCCGGCGTGGACGTGGGATTCTTCATCAGGCTTCACCGACATCTACTTTGACAAACACAAGATATTCCGCAAGCGTGTTTGTAAGTATTCTGGATCATCGCATTATGGGGTGCAACGTACCTTTATAGAATAGATCTTGGCGGTAAGGTTACGGATAAATTTTAAAGTTTTCCCCGCAACCCAATAGTGGTATCAGAGCCGATCTATGCGTTGGTATGATTTGATCTAGAGCACCAGTTGGTGTGAGCATTGCATGGTTCTTGCATTAAGTTTATTTTAGTTGCTTCCCAAGAAGTTGTGCAACATATTCCATGGCAGTATTGGCAAGATCTTTACGAACTTCTGGCTATCCGCGGACCTTCCGGCTGCTCCTAGTATGCTTGTTGGCGCCAACGATGTGCTTCAGTAGCTTCGGGTCTATACCCTTAGTTGTGGACGTTGATATATATACGGACTGGGCCTGAGGGTTGGACGCCTCACGGGGGTCACGCGCACATGTGATCGTTTAGATTGGGGTTCTGCAACGTTTTCGTAATGTTGGGATCTCAATCACCCCGCAATGTTAATCTAGCAACTAGCCTAAACGTGCTTCAATACGTAGGTAGTGACGGTAATTCCGTAGAGCCTACAAAGCCACGTAAAACTTGCAAACAAAGCGTTAGATACGTCTAACTTGGTTTTGCAGGATTGTGTGCATGTGTTTTGGTATAGCTATTTTGTTACGGTGTCTTAACATGATGGTGGGAGCCAAAACAATTGATCGAGTTCGTCATCGACAATCAAGCGAAGAAGAGTTCGTCGTGGAGACCGGGAGGAGGCGCCGGCATTGCGTCGGCGACGTGTACTTGGCGAGTTTCGGATATGGTAATTTTCCTTCGGGAATTTTGCCGTGACCGGGAACAATGAAGATGGTGATCCTCAAGGACGAGCGCCAAGGACTTCCGAGAAATAACAAAGGCTATACCAAAGCACATGAATTATTATTAATTGCCTGTGATGTTTATCCTTTGTTGTTTGCACCTTGATTGCGCAGTAGTCGTTTATTAGGGTGAATCCTCATACAAAATCAAGGAGATCGTGTTCTTACCAACCGTGGCACCGTCAAACCGGATGCTTGTTACGTACGACCTGTATCCAGGAGTAATGTGTACCAAGGGTTCGGGAGGCGGGCACGAAGAGTTCCAGCAGCCAGTGTCGGTTGGTTGTCTTGACGTCCAAGCATAACACAACCATGAGTTCGGAACACATCCGTCGAAAGACGAACAGGAGTTGTAGCTGCTGCAACAAGCATAGTGCTTACCGATTGGCCGACGGACATGACATATATCCATGCTTGCTTCGTAGGGCAATCGGGTCCTGAATCACTTAGTGCCAATCATGAGGATTATTGGACTTAGTGGGAGCATATCTTAGATTCATGTTTGATTGAATTAAAGTAGTGCATTAAAATTAGTAATAAACTAGAAGTCTAAATAAACTTGTTTTGTTGTAGAAAATGGATCCCGTTGAAAAGATTTATGAAGAAGACTTGTTAGGAAAATTGACTGTGGGAAGCGCAATCTTTGCGGATTGGCTTCATGGACTGAGAGAAAATCTCAGAGGCGATTTAGAGCATATTCTGGATACACCTGTTCCGGAAGGAGAAGATGACTATTCTCCTATGGGAGAAGATGAGTATCAAGCTGGATTAGTTATGCTAGACAGATGAGTTTTGAGCTTAGCGATTTGTATCCGTACTATCGCCCCTTCCGTCTTATGGAAGTTGAAAGCTCGATTCTCAAATCAGATGTGTCTGGGCATATACAAATTCAATGTGGAACTTAGTGATTGCAAACTATCGAGCGATGGCTCGATGAGGGAGCACAAAGAAAAGTTCTGCAAGATACTAAGGAAGCTTAAGGACATTGGGAAACCAATTCCAGAAAAGCAAGCAGTTGACACACTTCTGAGATCACTACCATCATACTACTATGCCTTTGTGGCATGCTATGAATTGATGGGAGTTGAGAAGACAGTCAATGAGGTCTTCGACATGCTCTTATCAGCAGAGATGGATATCTATGTGCATCACTTGATGACAACAACCATCTTGCAAGACAAGTGGAAAATCCACAAAAGGTATAAGAGTTATACACAGTTATTGACATAATCTCGACTCGAATATATTTTGGTATTAATACTGAAATTTTTCATGTTGCATGATTGCATGTGAAAGGAAAGAGACAAGAGATTCAAGAAGAATTGGAGGAAGTGGGGAAAGAAAGCACTCAATGCGATGATCACCACTATGTCTTCAATCCAAGTCAATGAAGAAGATTTACACTAGAACTTTAAATAAGAGTTATTTTAGTTTGATCATTATGTAATGAATATTTTATATTCTGGAACAAGTCATTGTTCGAATTATAAAGTATGTGTGGGAATTCCAAGTTTGGAAATTCAAAGTTTATATCTTCTTTATTGTGTTATGTCATTAATTATTTGTTTGTTAAGTCTTTATTGTTTTGATTCAAGTTATTGCTTAAAGTTTTAAGTAATAAATAAAGTTAGTTTAGTCTTTAATTTGGAGTTATACTTTTCGTTGGTTCTCTTTGAGACTCTTAAAGTTATCTCTAAATTAAATGGATAAAACTAAAATCACAAAGTGTCATACACTTGGAGAAATTCGAAATTCATAAAGTGCTAGGCATTTGATGAAAATCGAAATCCACAAAATGCTAGGCATTTAGTAGACTCGAATTTGGCAAAGTGCTAGGCACTAGTAAATTTCGAGATTTACATAAAGGAGTGGAATCTACCCATTAATTCAATTCTATTGAGGAATTAATATGAAGTTGCATATTAATGAAATAGAGTTAATGAAATTATTGAAGTTTCAATGTTTCATAAAATTCAGTGGGAGAGTGTGAGAATCAAAATAAAGGAATCAAAGGAATTTGATTAAAGTTGAAAGAAAGGACTTAATAAAATATTGTAACATTATTGACGAAAGAAAATTATCTCTTAGTCAAATTACTTATGATGGATTTTGGTAACTCGAAATCATCATGGTAATAAAATCTTTTGCAAGATAAAGATTAAAAGGAAATGTTACAAAGTCTTGCTTAATGTGTTGTGAAATTAGAATTCCAAATTACCCACTAAAGTAGATATAATATTTTGTTTGTATTCCAGGGACCTATATCAATTTAACTTAGAGTTATTTTGATAGTAAGTTCCAATTTTCAATTGTGTATTTCAAGTATGAATTCGAATTGAAAATGAGTTTTGCAAAAGTCCAAAATTGTTATTTTGGCAAGTGACTTCCACACATAATTCTAAATGCTTGTTGACTTTAGAATTGGAGAAAAGTGTCTTCTCATGAAAGAGAGTGGAAATCATAATACTAAATTAAGGCTGAGAGTCTTTGGGCAAGTGTTAGAATGAAAAGGTAAACATGCAAATGTTTCCATATCATTACTTTGTCCAGGAATACATGTAAGGTGCATGGTTCGAATTAAGTATTAAAGGAAAAATCATGTGAGGAATTTGATGATTAAATGACTAGGTGATTGAAATCATTTAATGTCCAGGAACATTATATAAGCAAAACAATTACAAGCAAAATAAGGAACATTCATTGATGACATTTGTCATAAAAGGAGTTCAAAAAAATCATGAGACTCTAAGATCCAATCTTGAGAGTTGTTTAGATGTGATGTAAAATCATGTGCATGAATATTTCATAAAGAAAGGACATATATGAATATCTAATATTCATAGAGCTAGTCTTGATTTTTATCAAGGACGAATAACTGATAGTGAAAAGTTGCAATGCTTTTCATATCAATTGCTTGACGTTGTTATTCATGTAAAGTAGCAATATTATTGCTAAGGATAATTAGTTCGGATTATGAAAATATTCTAGATATTATCCCCTAGTATATAAAAGTTGGTGGAATCCACCTCCAATTCCAGCCTCCACGTCACCCGCAAAACACCGACCGTCCGATCGCCGCAATCAACGGTCCAGATCGCGCCAAAAATCGTGCGTGCTACAGTGTTACTGTAGCTCGGGGATTTCTTCCAATCAGCGCCCGCGCGTTTTTGGCGCTGTCACATTTGCAAAAAAATGACACGCAACTCGAAAAAATACTCCGTAGACCAAACTTCCCCGAAGCAAAGGACCTAACTGTAATTTCGTCAAAAACCACGGGTGTTTTTGCAAAACTCCCCCGCAGAATCCCCCTCCCCTTCTCTCTCTCCCCGCGCGACGGCGCAGTAGCCTCCCGCGCCGACGCGCTCCGCCGGCGTTCTGGTCCTCCCTCCACGAATCCGAGCCCGCACATGGCTTCGCCGTCATCTGCTCTCCGTCTCCGGCGAGTCTCGCTTCCTGGTTCGCACGAGGCACGGCGGAATCGACGGCGACGTGGGCCTGCTTCCTCCGCCGCATCTGGTCACCGCCGGTGGCGCTACGACGACATAACTGGAGCGGCGCCGCCGCATCCGCCCAGCGCGCGTCCACGCGCGTCCACGCCGCATGCGCGCGTGTCCCGCCTCGCTCCGACGCGTCGCCGGCAACCTCGCGGTGGCCGCAGCTCGCGGTGGCCGCAATGGACATTGCTGACGCCAGCACGGCGTTAGCAGTGGTCCCACATGTCACTTTTTTCTTTTGCCAGAAACAATTTCAGAAATTATTAAATTCCTTACATGTGGGCCTACCCTGCTTAACCAAATTAGAAAATTTGTGAATTCAAACTTCTTCTTCTAAATTTCAAAACATTCAAACACAAACAACTTTTCAATGTGCACATTTTCGAAATTGAATTTACTCCACTAAGGTATTCACAAATGTGAAAATTTGTAAATACAAACTCCTTCTTACAAATTTCAAAACATTCAACTACAAACAACTTCCAAATGTGCACATTTTCGAAATTTAAATTTTCCCAGTAAGGTATTCACAGATGTCACAAATATATCAACATTACCAAAAAAAAAAACACTACGCTTTTGCTCAAAATTCAAGTTTACAAACTCTGAAATTTTCGATGCCTTCAAACTTTCGGCATTTAAAAACCATAAAAGAAAATTTCAAACACAAACAACTTTCACCAAATTTAAATTCCGAACAATTTGTAAGTGTTCAAACTTTCGGCATTTAAAACCCATAAATTCAAATGCAAGCAACTTCTAACAAATTTAAATTTCGAACAAACTGTAAGTGCAAACCCTTCTAAATTCCTGTACATTCAAACCCAAACAAAATTCACATTCAAACAACTTTCGACAATTTTAAATTTCCAACAATTTGTAAGTGTGAAACCTTTTTACTTTCGGTACATCCACATTTAAACAACTTTTGAATGCGCAAACCTTCGAATTTGAATTTTCCCACCACCGTATTTCCAAACGTCACAAACATATCAACATTAACACAAAAAAAAACGATGCCTAATTACCACATATGACCAAAATTCAAATTTATGTACTTCAAAATTTTCAAGGGCTTCCATCCCTGAGCATTCAAAAACCATTCAAAAAAAAAAACATAAGACTAGCTTCCCACATCCACCAATTTTATAAATTCAAAGAAACTACAAATCTAAATTTCTTTCCAAATTCCGATACATTCAAATGTTAACAACTTTCCAACGTGCACATTTCCAAATTTGGATTTTTTACACCACCGTATTTACAAATGTCACAAATATATCGACATGAACACAATAATAAATGCTGACTATTTATGATGTACAATCAAATTTCAAATTTGAATATTCCAAATTTCTTAAAGGCTTTCAAACCTGATCATTTCATAAATGTAAACCATACACATATATGAATAACTTCCAATGTTTACCAATTTTGAAATTTCTTACTGCAAACATATCTGAAAATTTAAATTTGGTGACTATATGAAAAAAAACATATTCAACTCCTCTAATAATAGATTGAATTTAATGAATCTCAGATAATGTGTTCCCTCTGATTATGAAGTTAAATAAAACTTTTAAGGTAACATACAAACTTACTACATCATTTCGAAATAAATTACTATTTACAGCTAATTTAACTGAGCTTCCTCCAATTATGTAAATATATTTAATAAATGCTGAAAATAATTACCATCTCGAGATAACCACAATATATTCCCTGTAATTATGGTGCTAAATAAGAAAATTATAGAAAGTGGAACCGTATTTGTTCATTTCAAATTAGCTACCATGATTGGAAGCAATATAGCCAAAATCTCTCTAATTATATATTTACAATTAAAACAATGCTTGATTAGACGAATATTTTAGAAAATGCAAATTCATTTCTTCTAATTATGGATTCATTTCAAATTGACTCCATTAAATACTCACACAATCTATTCCCTCCAATTATTCAGTTGACTCATCCAATTGATCTACTGTTGGTTGTGACATTGGTAGTTCTAATTTTGTTTTTTCTACGAAAATCAACGAAGCAGTAATAATAGCAAATTAAAACGACACAAACTTACTATATACCATTAATTATTAGAAAATGGCAACCATAGAAAAATAAACATAGTTCCAGACACGTATGACGTTTGAAAATAAAATAGAAGAAAAATGAAATCGAGAAATAGTAAGTAAATTGCTGGTCGAAATTAAGTCTACAACAATCATTTCCTTTCAACTTCAAATAAAACCCAGAAAAATAATATCAATGCTACAACCATATCATTTAAATAGAGTTCTGTAAACCACTTAAATACAATTACCCATTTATATCATGAGCTTCAAAATATCAAAATACATAAGTGAATCAAAAAAAAAGATTGAAATAGAACATGCTTTACATAATTTTGAACACTCCATTGATATTTTTATTTCGACCTGCTGAATATTTGAAGAAAATCCTAATGCACATCCTTTTAGGGCAATTTCTAGAACATGAAAGATTTTCTATAAACACCCTCACGAAAATAAATGCTGAATTACTTCTGCCATATAATCGAATTCCAAATTTACATATCCCAAAATTTTAAATACCTTCGCAGCCTACTCATTCTACAAACGTCAAAATAATTCGACGCTGGCAAACACCCCAACTTGAACAATTTTTTAACGCATACTTCTCCAAATTCCAAAAAATTCCAAACTTACACAATTTTTAAACATAGACGTAACCAAATTTACATTTCATTTGCTACACACGCGCGGCATTGCCGCGCTATATCCCCTAGTATTATGAATGTTTGAAGTCAGTCGTATTAATGAGTAAGAATTTTATTCTTTTCATTATATAAATCGAGGGACTTAAAAGACAGTGGGAGCTGATATTATATTTATTGAATGAGGCTAGGACGAATTGGTAAATATATAAATCTCGTGATTTAAAGAGTTTAAATAAAAGGTCGGAAAATGTCTTATTAAAGTTTTGTCTGTAAGATAGAATTTAATAAACATGAGTATGAATGTACTAAAGTGCAATTCCGAAAGGTAATTTCGAATTGTGTCTTGAGTCAAAGAAATTTGATCAATAATTCATAGCGTGATATTTGCAAGATACCTTGACCTTCGTAGTCCTGGATGAGCGAATAGAGAGGAATAAGATCAAATCATATTTAATGTGATTTTGCTTATGACATTGCTATATATAGTACATAAAGCCGGAAAGTTTCCAAAGTGCTAAACTTTTATAAAGTTTTGCCACCGGCGTTAATGAGAAATTCTTAATAAGGATATTCTCATAAGAGCAGTTAATTAAGATTGTAATTGATCATATAAAGGTTTGGTAAAAGAACCTGATGGTGAGATTACAAAAGGGGAACCAACAAGGTAGATTTTGTAAAGCTTCAAATAGTGTGTATAGAGAAGTTACTCATATACATATTTGTGGTGGAATTATGAAATCAAATTTATTCTGATAAATGTTTTTTTTAAATGATAAATACTAAGTGTTTTGATTTTATCAAATACACGTGTATCTTCTGAGTGGATTCTACAACAAAGATAGTTCATCTATCGAGGATAGTTGCGTCATTGATGTGAGACGTCATGATAAGCAAGTTATTGGATGAGTCATTACTCAGGTGAGGTTTCTATAAAGATGGTATGATAATATCAACCGGGTATTATTAATGCTACTACGGAACCGGAAAGGCCCATATCCAATTCCTAATATATCCGACTTACATAGTCAAGTTTGGCATGTGAGGTGATAAATAAAGTTTATGAACTTTGGTTGGATCAAAGTGCGGACACAGTTTCAGATCCGCATGCGAAAGCGTGAGTGGCACCTTAGTTCCATTTGGTGTCATGTCTTCATGCTAACTAGAATCATTATTGTTTCTAGTGCAAGTGGGAGACTGTTGGAGATATGCCCTAGAGACAATAATAATTAAGTTTATTATTTATCTCCATGTTTATTATTAATGTTTGTATCTTTATGCTACAACTGTATTGGGTACTTGTATAGCAAATACAACTTATGCAAGAGGAAAACCTCCGATACACGTGTAGAGATACGAACGGAAAAAGAGTTCCTGGTCTTGTCTCTAAGACTAGCCTATCTTGTTGCTCGATGATCATGTTTTCCTGATCATGGACTTTGTATAAGTCATTCAACTATATGAGTGGATTATCGGAATGATAATCGCACTGAACCGACCCACCGTATGATCTTGCTATGAGACAAATCGTCAATGATGAAATAGCGATTGATCATCTATTTAGTTATCATTAGCTAGATCCCTATGCTATGAGAATATCTTGTGACCGCTTATTCGATATTCGAGCTTTGATTTCCATCAAACGTCTTGCAGTAACATGGGACTATGATAGGTGGCTTTTGGGCTTGAACTAGAATATGTATTGGAACAGAGATCGTTCAAGAATGGCACTTACTCCTCCAGACGATGGAGAGATACATCCTCTAGGCCATCTCAAGTATTGTTGTTGTCACCCAATCATCTGGCCAAACACAAGCGTGATTTATCACGGGACAACATAAATACGGAATGAGAAAAGAGAATGATATTGGTACGAGAATAATATGTGTTATGATCAAAGGGTTTGATCACACTAGAGCACATTGTCTCAATCTCGAGATATCATTGGTATCGTGTACGTAAGGGGATTAAGCGTAATGGTTAACGCATAGGTTCTGTTGTTCATTCACAACACAAGGGTGCTAGTACGAATGCCTAACCCACTGCTGGTTATTGTTTGGTAAGCTCCCAAACAATACTTTGTGATTGCTGAACCTTTCGGATCACACGCTTAAGCCGTAGGTCAATCTTTGAGTGAGAGTAAATATGTAGTTTTAGTGGGAATGAGATTGTGTCGGAGTAGCTCCGATGTCACTGGACTTGTTCTGGTGAATTATAAGTTAGAGAGAATGCGTACATCTAATGTCTCGGGATGATAGAAATAGTTTCTATCATCAGCGGATTTAATCCGAGTGCTTATGAAGAAGGAAATATTGTTCCGATGTTTTTGTCGGCGGATACTAGGTATCCCGGTTCATATAAATATGAGTTATATGATAAGTAATTAATTCCGGGAATTTTCTGTAAAAGGAAATATTCATTTAGGAATTAATTAGGCAAAACAATTAATTAATTATTTAATTAATTATATTGGAAAATATAAATAAAGGATTTATTTGGAGCCCAATAAAAGGAGGATGCCAAGTGGGCCCATGGGGCCCACAAGGCAGCCGCACCCACATGGTATGTGGGGGAGGGGCCGAGTCCGAGTTGGGGGGACTCCCCCTCCCCGGCGGCAAGGGCGGCGGCCTAGGGCGGGGCCCACAGGGGGCGGCGGCCCACGGTGGGCCCCACATGGGGTAAGACGGGTGGGAACTCCTCCCTCCAACCCGAGTTGGGGTGGGGGAGGGTTTCCTCCCCCCCTTCCTTGTTGGGAAAGGCAGGTTTGGAGAGAGGAGTCCTACTCCTCCCCCCATTCCCAGAGTTGGGGACGGGGAGGGACTCCTCCCTCCCTTCCTTGGCCGGCCGGCCCAAAAGGGAAGGGCTTGACCCCTTCCCCAAGCACCTCCACCCCTTGGCCTCCTTTATAAGCAACCCCAAGCCATTATGGTTTGAGACAAGAAACACAAGTTTGCCTCCGTGCAAGTTCTCTCTCTCTCTTGTAGATCTCATGTGTTGAGAATTAGACGTCTCTAATCTTCTCATATAGATCTAATCTAGTTGATTAGATCTACCACCTAAACTATGCCGCAAGGCTGACTCTCTTCACCACGTGCTAGTAGCTAGGCGGTGAACGCACGGGGTGGGTTGACACGGTGTATGTGTGGATACCGCTAGAGCGGGATTTGCGCAAGTAAGTTCCTTGGACAACGGAACAACTTCATCAAGGTCTACATTAACGATGACGTACGGCAACAATCTCACCTCCCGGCGTGGACGTGAGATTCTTCATCAAGCTTCACCGACATCTACTTCGACAAACACAAGATCTTCCGCAAGCGTGTATGTAAGTATTCTGGATCATCGCATTATGGGGTGCAACGTACCTTCAGAGAATAGATCTTGGCGGTAAGGTTACGGATAAATTTTAAAGTTTTCCCCGCAACCCAATAAGGTCTGGACACCATACTTCTGAAGGAAATACGGTCTAAAATAGCAAGGGATGACCTAAATTCAGTAGAGTTAATACAAAAGTAAGTTAACTATTCTGAAAATTCAATAAGACAGAAATATTGATCATATAACAGTAATTGTTTGTACTTTTTCCTACAAATAGTAGATGATTTAGTTGTTCTGCACTAGAAACATGTGAATGTTACACATCTTATCATATTAGGACCTTCAAGAATCACAAATTGCATGTAGCTACACTAAAACTCATATGAACATAAAAATTATTACAACTATCCTCAAACTCAACCATAAATAAGCAGTTAATATATATGGTGAACAACAATTATTACACAAATCTGAATAATAGTACTAAACTAGCAATAACTACTAGGATCACGTGTTAAACTTTGATGTGGTGGTGAAATAAAACATCTGAATGAATTATAAACTTATAATTGCATGTACCATCTTCTCCTCAAAACCCTCTTGTAGTGTTTGCACGAAAAAATCTAACGTGATTCCCCCTCCGCCGTACATCCCATTCTTTGTCAAAGCAAACTGGACACTGAAAAAATATGAAAGAAAGATTACAAATCGGAAACAACGATCGCGAAACGTAGATGTTATTTACGTACTCCATTGGTAGGCGCCATCCTTGGTCTCGACGCGGAGCGAGAGTCTTACAAATTTCGCCGGCGAGAGATGTGGCGAGATGTGGCGACGAGAGACATGGCGAGCTGTGGCGGCGAGAGATGTGGCGAGATCTGGCAGCGGCTAAAGGAGGTCGTGCTATGATGGCCAGTTAATTCGTGGAGTAAATTTCGGTAGGTCAAGCGGAGAGGCAGAGGGGCGGTGCTGGGTTTTTGACGTGACAACATGATCGAACGCGCAGGCCCCACTGGTCAGTTGGACTACACGTCACACGTCAAGACCCACGACGGCCCAGTGGTTAAAACGGAGTAATGGGGAGGAATATTATTTATCCCCACCCGCTCCCCTATCGTCTCAATATTCCGCACCACCCCCTGGTTTCCCCCACTTCTCGTCGTCTCCACTCCCTCACTCTCTTCGTCTCCACCCACCGCGTCGCCATGGACATGGATGAGCAGGAGGACCACTGCTTCTCCAGGACGCGCCCAGTCCGCATCCACGACGGCCAGAACCTCGAGGTGGTCTACACCAACAACCCCTGGAAAGTGCGCCGCGTCCTCGACATGTAATCAGACTGGCTCAAGGAGGAAGACCACAAGTTCATGGGCTCGACTTCAAGTACACTAACCATGATGCCGAGGACGAGAAGAAGATCGCCGTGATTCAACTCTCCATGCGTCGACATGTGCTGGTGTTCCACTACGCAGCGTAAGGATTAATCCCCTTTTTGAATCATTCGATTTCGGGGTTTTTTGTTGCCGCTGTTGTGTCTCTCTTCGACTCTCGTTAGTAATAGGTTGTTGCATACATACTATGCTAGATCCAAAATCAGTAGACTCCTGATCTAAATATGCTAGACATTGTTCCCGATTTATTAATTTGTTTCATGTTCGTCTCCTGTGTAGGTTCTTGCATATTTGTCACTCAAATATGCTAGACATTGCAACGAGATTTATTTGGTTCGTAGATTGGTAGTAGTAAGTATGCTTGATCGACACCCAGTTCTGGATCTGATCTTTCCAAATATGTAGTTTATCATTGCAGGACATAGCAAAGCTACTTAGTTTACTTGATTCCTCATTTACTTGACTAGTTCATATGCTCGATCTGTGATTCCTTTTTAGTTTACTTGATCCCTAATTTGTACATTACTTTGTTTACTGCAGTGCTGACTGGTGGGAATCTCTGGCTATCGCCGATTTCTTTCGAGAAGGAATTACGTTTGTGAGTGTTGACACCCGTGGTGACAAGGGAGTTCTGTGGAGGACATGGCACATGAAGATTCCTCCTGAGTAATACGTCGATCTCCAGGTCGAGTACTTCAAGTACACTGGTCATGAGAAGGCTGGCATGAGTACCATGGCAAAAAGACTCATTGATTCATGGTACAGTGATATGAAGAAGTTCCACCACACTCGGCACAGGATGTGGGGGGACATCCCACTTCCAAAGATGAACATCGAGTATGCAGCCATTGATGCTTGGGTCTCGTACGAGCTCTACCCCAAGATCGTGATCGACAGAGCCCTTGATCATCGGGCCAACAAGCTTCGTTGGCATACTTAGGACCCCTTCACCTGCTGATGGTGGAATGATCATCTCTTCAGCTGCATGACCCGTTGATCTGTTGGTTTGGTTTGGTCTCTGATGCGTGTAAACCACACGTCGTTGGGAGACCCCAAGAGTAAGGTTTGATGAGTGTAGCGGCAAGTCTTCCCTCAGTAAGAAACAGAGGTTATCGAACCAGTAGGAGATGAAGACACTTCGGAAGGTGTCAACGGCGCTAGAAAACTTGCTGCATAGTAGGGGAGGAAGAAGTGCTGATGGTTGACTTGGAACCTGCACACAAGACAATCAAACTACTTTGCCCCAACAAATCAGTGAGGTGTCAATCTCACCGGCTTGCTGAAAACAAAGGATTAAAAGTGTTGTATGGAAATGATGTTTAATTGCAGAGAATGAAAAAGAACAATGATTGCAGTAGGTTGTATTTCAGATGTAAAAGAATGGACCGGGGTCCACAGTTCACTAGTGGTGTCTCTCATAATAAATAACTAACATGTTGGGTAAACAAATTACAGCTGGGCAATTGACAATATTGATAAGTGCATAACATGCATGTGCAAGTTGTGGTGTCTACTATGAGATTCATTTGGGCATTACGACAAAGTACACAGACCGCTATCCAGCATGCATCTGTGCCTAAATAGTCCACCTTCAGGTTAGCATCTGCACCCCTTCCGGTATTAAGTTGCAAGCAACAGACAATTGCATTAAGTAAAGTGCATAATGTAAACAACACATTCATCCTTAGACAAAGCATCATTAGGTTACCCCTAGTAGCAACAGCACATCCACAACCTTAGGGGTTGCTGTCACTCCCCCAGATTAAATGGAGACTGAACCCACTATCTAGCATAAATACTCCCTCTTGGAGTCACAAGCATCTACTTGGCCAGAGTATCAACAAGTAACGGAGAGCATGCAAGATCATAAAAGACATAGACATAATATTCAGTATTCAACTTGACATAGTATCAATATTCATCGGATCCCAGCAAACACAACATGTAGCATTACAATAAGATGATCTTGATCATGATAGGCAGCTCACAAGATCTAAACATGATGGCACAAGAGGAGAAGACAACCATCTAGCTACTGCTATGGACCCATAGTCCAAAGATGAACTACTCACACATCACTCCGGAGGCAGGCATGGCGATGTAGAGCCCTCCGGTGATGATTCCCCTCTCCGGCAGGGTGCCGGGAAGAGCTTCAGAACCCTCCCGAGTTAGGGTTGACGGCGGGCGGCTCTGGAACTTTTCGTGGAATATGACTCGGGTATTTAGGGTTTTCCCGAATAGATGAATATATAGGCGAAGGGGCGGCGTCGGTGGAGGCCGTGGCGTCCTCACCACGTGGCGGCGCGGCAGGAGGTGGGACGCGCCACCACATGGTGAGGGCGGCCCACGGCCCCCCTTCGTCTCTCCTTCGGACTTGTGAACGTGTCAGAAAAATAGGGACTTTGGCTTTTGTTTCGTCCAATTCCGAGAATATTTCCAGAACAACTTTTCTGAAACCAAAAACAGCAGAAAACAGGAACTGGCACTGTGGCATCTTGTTAATAGGTTAGTCCCAGAAAATGCATAAAAATGATATAAAGTGTATATAAAACATGTAGCAATTGGCATAATATAAGCATGGAACATCAGAAATTATATACGTTGGAGACGTATCAAGCATCCCCAAGCTTAGTTCTACTCGTCCTCGAGTAGGTAAAACGATAACAACAAAATAATTTCTGAGGAGACATGCTTCACACAATCTTGATCAAATAATATTGCAAGGCTCATGTCATGAATGAAGTGACTCAAGGCAATGGTCTATAGTTTGCTAACAAATAGATAAAGAGTAAACAACTGAATCATATAAGCAAAAACTTTTCATGAATAGTACTTTCAAGACAAGCATCAAAAAGCTTTGCATAAGAGTTAACTCATAAAGCAATAGATTCTAAATAAAGGCATTGAAGCAACACATAGGAAGATTTAAGTTTCAGCAATTGCTTTCAACTTTCAACATGTATATCTCATGGATATTGTCAACACAAAGTAATATAACAAGTGCAATAAGTAAGCATATAAGAATTAATGCACACAAAGTTGACACAAGTGTTTGCTTCTGAGATAGAAAGGAGTAGGTAAACTGACTCAACATAAAGTAAAAGAAAGGCCCTTCGCAGAGGGAAGCAGGGATTAAATCATGTGCTAGAGCTTTTTAGGTTTTTGAAATCATATAGAGAGCATAAAGTAAGTTTTTGAGAGGTGTTTGTTGTTGTCAACGAATGGCAGTGGGCACTCTATCCCCTTATCACCCAGACTTTCAAGAGCGGCTCCCATGAAGGACGTTATTTCTACCCAAGGGTAGATCATCCCTCTTCTCTTTTGTTTACACATGCATATTTATAAATTGGTATGACACTCCTCCCAACCTTTGCTTACACAAGCCATGGCTAACCGAATCCTCGGGTGCCTTCCAACAATCACATACCATGGAGGAGTGCCTATTTGATAAAGTTTAACATTTTGGAAATTTGCTTTTGATAAATCATTGGCAAACATGTGAAGAGAATCAAGTGGTTAAAGTTAATTAATTGGGACTGGGCACCCCATTTGCCAGCTCTTTTTGCAAAGTTATTGGATAAGCGGATGTATATGCCACTAGTCCATTGGTGAAAGTCTGTCATGAGTAAATGACAAGGTGATAGAGTAAACGCCACATACTTCCTCATGAGCTATAAAACATTGACACAAATAAGGAGTAATAAAGTTTTGAATAGTTTAAAGGTAGCACATGAAGTATTTACTTGGAATGGCAGGAAATACCACATAATAGGTAGTTATGGTGGACACAAATGGCATGGGTTTTGGCTCAAGGTTTGGATGCACGAGAAGCATTCCCTCTCAGTACAGAGTTTAGGCTAGCAAGGTTGTTTGAAGCAAACACAGGATATCAACCGGTACAGCAAGACTTACATAAAAACATATTGCAAGCATTATAAGACTCTACACTGTCTCCCTTGTTGTTCAAACACTTTACCAGAAAATATCTAGACCTTAGAGATATCAAACATGCAAACCAAGTCTCAACAAGCTCTACGGTAGTTCTCCACTAATAGGCTTTAACTACATGATGCAAGAGCTTAAACATGATCTACTTGAGAGCTCAAAACAATTGCAAAGTATCAAATTATCCAAGACAATGATCTACAAGAATGAGTATGTCTTTTCAATATACCATCTACCACATGTAGCATTTTCTGTTTCCAACCAAACACCAATCAACTTATTTCAACATAAAACTCTCAAATATACACAAAGAAACAAGAGAGTACTTCTCTACAAGAACTAACAGCTCTGAACAAGAGATGCATGAAAAACAGGAGCTAAAAGCATTGCAGTAGCTAGTTAAGAATACTCAACAAATATAAGTGAAGAATATGAGTATTCACATGAAAAAGCGGAGCGTGTCTCTCTCCCACACAAGAATGCTAGGATCCAAATTATTCAGAAAACAAAGCAAAAATAAAAGCACACAGACGCTCCAAGTAAAGCACATAAGATGTGAAAGAATTAAAATATAGTTTCACTAGAGATGACCTGATAAGTTGTTGATGAAGAAGGGGATGCCTTGGGCATCCCCAAGCTTAGACGCTTGAGTCTTCTTGAAATATGCTTGGATGCCATGGGGGCATCCCAAGCTTAGGCTTTTCACTCTTCTTGATCATATCATATCATCCTTCTCTCTTGATCCTTGAAAACTTCCTTCACACCAAACTTAGAGTAATTCTCATTAGAGGGTTAGTGCATAATCAAAAATTCACATGTTCTGTGATGACACAATCATCTCCAACACTTCTGGACATTAGCTACAGCCACTGATATTTTGTGGAGCAAAGAAATCCACTCAAACACAGTAAAAGAGAGAATGCAAATCAAAAGGCAGAATCTGTCAAAAACAGAACAGTCTGGAAAGACGAATTTTTTCGAGGCACTTAAGTTGCTCAGATGCGAAAAGTCAAAATAATGAAAGTTGCGTACATATATGGGATCACGCCTGAATTTTTTAGAATTTTAGATTTTCTGGAGTGCATACAGCTGAAAATGGTGGACAACAAATATCTATCTCTGCGCAGATCAAATCTAGCATCAACTTTCTATTAGAGGCTTTACTTGGCACAACAATGCAATAAAATAAAGATACAAAGGAGTTGTTACAGAAGTAAGCAAGCTCCTTGACTAATAAAAATTGAAAACAAAAGATAATGGGTTACCTCCCAAAAGCGCTTTCTTTAACGCCTTTTAGCTAGGCTTGAAGATTTTAATGATGCTCTCATAAGAATAAGAGTTGAAAAGCAAAAGAGAGCATCAAGAGACAAATATTAAACACGTTTAAGTCTAACCCACTTCCTATGAAAAGGAATCTTGTAAGGAAACAAATTATTAAAGCATGAAGCTATTAGTATATAAAGACAAAACAACTGCAACTTCAAAACTTTCAACATAAAGAGAGGAGACTTAATATTATCATGACATATGAAGCCATGTCTCCCTCTCTCAAAATAATTTTCAGTAGCATCATGAACAAACTCAACAATATAACTATCATATAAAGCATGCTTTTCATGATCTACAAACACATAATTTTTATTAAGCTCAAAAACTGCGGGGTTATTAAACCCACTTTTGACAATAGTAGCAAGATTAATATCATCATGCAAAATTGGCCCATCATCAAGGGAATTATCATATATAACATTAGGGAGCCATTGTTTTATTTCTGCAAATTCCTCTTCTATTTGAGTCAAGGAGCTTGCTATTTCAAATTTATCAAAAGTAGGTATTTCAATAGAATCATGACATTCTGCAATATAGCACTCTTCCTCCTTAGGTAGGCATGGAGGGTAATCATATAATGTAAGAGTTAAAGATTTACTATCATTAGAAGGTAGATCCTCCTTTTGTTCTTCACTCTCTTCCTCTTTTTCATCAAATGAGCCTTCAGTTTCAGCAGTTTCTTCTCCCATAGGTTCTTGAAAGGAAGCAAATTGTTCTGAAGAATACATTTTTTCAAGAAATTCAGTAATATAAGGATTATGATTGTAATATTCAAGGCAATAACCAAGTATAGCGTAATTCTCAGTTCTACAAGGAGCATCATCATTTTGAATATAACCAGCAATTTCATACGCACCCTTAAAAACCACAAATTCTTCAATTTGTTCAAGATTACCAAAGTCATAGTTTCCTTTAGCATAAGAAGCCAAGGTTTCATTATCATTATAATCACATTGGAAAGGGAGGTGTTTATGCCTTCTACAACAAAAAGATTCATTAAAGCAGTAGGATTCATCAAGGTAGAACACAAGTTCTTAGCAAAATAATTCAATCTACTTATTTGTTCCCATAGATGTTTCCCTTTTTGAGACAAGCGGTATTCCTCATAATAATTTTGTTATTCCTCCGTGAACCCACCGTGCCAATAAAATTTTGTATCAAAAAGAGAAGCCATTGATAGCAAGTAAACAACTAGACATAACAGCAACTCGAAATAAGAAACTAATTTTTTTTGTGTTTTTGATATAAAGAAGCAAAACAAGAAAAAGTAAAATAAACTAAGCAAGACAAAAACAAAGTAAAGAGATTGGAAGTGAGAGACTCCCCTAACAGAAGGCTTGATCTCCCCGGCAACGGCGCCAGAAAACTTGGAGCTGTTGATGGGGTGGTCAAGATTCTGCTAAATCCGAAGTGCCTTGTCTCCCCAGCAACGGCGCCAGAAAACTTGCTTGATGTGTGTAAACCACACGTCGTTTGGAGACCCCAAGAGTAAGGTTTGATGAGTGTAGCGGCAAGTCTTCCCTCAGTAAGAAACCGAGGTTATCGAACCAGTAGGAGATGAAGACACTTCTGAAAGTGTCAACGGCGCCAGAAAACTTGCTGCGTCGTAGGGGAGGAAGAAGTCCTGACGGTTGACTTGGAACCTGCACACAAGACAATCAAACTACTTTGCCCCAACGAATCAGTGAGGGTGTCAATCTCACCGGCTTGCTGAAAACAAAGGATTAAAAGTGTTGTATGGAAAATGATGTTTAATTGCAGAGAATGAAAAAGAACAATGATTGCAGTAGGTTGTATTTCAGATGTAAAAGAATGGACCGGGGTCCACAGTTCACTAGTGGTGTCTCTCCATAATAAATAACTAACATGCTGGGTAAACAAATTACAGCTGGGCAAATGACAATATTGATAAGTGCATAACATGCATGTGCAAGTTGTGGTGTCTACTATGAGATTCATTTGGTCATTACGACAAAGTACACAGACCGCTATCCAGCATATATCTGTGCCTAAATAGTCCACCTTCAGGTTAGCATCTGCACCCCTTCCGGTATTAAGTTGCAAGCAACAGACAATTGCATTAAGTAAAGTGCATAATGTAAACAACACATTCATCCTTAGACAAAGCATCATTAGGTTACCCCTAGTAGCAACATCACATCCACAACCTTAGGGGTTGATGTCACTCCCCCAGATTAAATGAAGACTGAACCCACTATCTAGCATAAATACCCCCTCTTGGAGTCATAAGCATCTACTTGGCCAGAGTATCAACAAGTAACGGAGAGCATGCAAGATCATAAAAGACATAGACATAATATTCAGTATTCAACTTGACATAGTATCAATATTCATCGGATCCCAGCAAACACAACATGTAGCATTACAATAAGATGATGATAGGCAGCTCACAAGATCTAAACATGATGGCACAAGAGGAGAAGACAACCATCTAGCTACTGCTATGGACCCATAGTCCAAAGATGAACTACTCACACATCACTCCGGAGGCAGGCATGGCGATGTAGAGCCCTCCGGTGATGATTCCCCTCTCTGGCAGGGTGCCGGGAAGAGCTTCAGAACCCTCCCAAGTTAGGGTTGACGGCGGCGGCGCCTTTGGAACTTTTCATGGAATATGACTCGGGTATTTAGGGTTTTCCCGAATAGATGAATATATAGGCGAAGGGGCGGGGTCGGTGGAGTTTTGTGGCGTCCTCACCACGTGGCGACGCGACAGGAGGTGGGACCGCGCCACCACATGGTGAGGGCGGCCCCACGGCCCCTCTTCGTATCTCCTTCGGACTTCGTGAACGTGTCAGAAAAATAGGGACTTTGGCTTTTGTTTCGTCCAATTCCGAGAATATTTCCAGAACAACTTTTCTGAAACCAAAAACAGCAGAAAACAAGAACTTGCACTGTGGCATCTTGGTAATAGGTTAGTCCCAGAAAATGCATAAAAATGATATAAAGTGTATATAAAAAATGTAGCAATTGGCATAATATAAGCATGGAACCACAGAAATTATAGATACGTTGGAGACGTATCAGTCTCCCTCCTGCGTGAGGTGCTTCTGGCTCCCTGGACTGTGTCCAAATAAGCCATGTAGTCAGTTCTTTTGAAACTCTAGCTGCTCTTCGCTACTTGTTTTTTCTTTTTAGTTTGGAACCTGAAAACTATGATGTACGCTGGCTTGGCCTGGTTTCAGTTCAACTATGAGTACCATGTCAGGTATATATGCCATTATCTGGTTTATATGTATGCATGGTCTGCAACCCAGCATTGGTTTCTACTATATATAAGTATATATTTTGCCATGATATGTCAACAATTGTCCCGTGAGGTTTCAATTTTATGTTGTGTACCTCCTAGTACTTCAAAGTGCTAGTAAACTAAATGTTCAGAACAGGAGAGTTCTCCAAATCAAACGTACCAGACGTAAAACTCAGCAAAAATTGCGATTCAAATTTTCTTTATGACTTTTACTCATTTTCTGAAATTTTTCATCGATAAATCTCACAGTGGTGAACAATTTTTTTTTCCACATGAATGTGACTACATTTACTCAGTCCCACTAGTTCATGATGATTTTACATTGAATTTAGCATTTTTTATGAGTTTTACTCATTTTCTGTCATTTTCCATCGAACAAAAATAAACAAACAACTACAATTGTCAGAAAAATCTGAAACTCCTCAAGCACACATACCTACCCTTCATGACCACTCACAAAAATTGGCAGCTCAATCTGAATCTTTAAGTGCAGCTTGCTTGAAAAAGAGTCGTTCACCGACATGATCGATGTCGGTCCACACATGGGTGGATCCAACCAACATGAGGTTTCACAAGTGTTTTCAGACAAAATCTCACAGTGTGAACAATAACATATATGTGGGATGTGTTCTCACAAAAAACCTCATATGCAAAGGTTTTACAACTTCTGGGTTCGACGATTCGACCGTTATGCTGAAAATGCCCTTACTTGTGTAAATTCACATCAAACTACACCAAACCTCATGAAATTTTTAAATTTGAATTTTCTACATGAATGTGACTACGTTTACTCAGTCCCACTAGTTCATGATGATTTTACATTGAATTTAGCATTTTTTATGAGTTTTACTCATTTTCTGTCATTTTTCATCGAAAAAAATTAACAAACACCTACAATTGTCAGAAAAATCTGAAACTCCTCAAGCACACATACCTACCCTTCATGACCACTCACAAAAATTGGCAGCTCAATCTGAATCTTTGAAGTGCAGCTTGCTTGAAAAAGAGCCGTTCACCGACATGATCGATGTCGGTCCACACATGGGTGGATCCAACCAACATGAGGTTTCACAAGTGTTTTCAGACAAAATCTCACAGTGATGAACAATAACATATATGTGGGATGTGTTCTCACAAAAACCTCATATGCAAAGGTTTTACAACTTCCGGGTTCGACGATTCGACCGTTATGCCGAAAATGCCCTTACTTGTGTAAATTCACATCAAACTACACCAAACCTCATGAAATTTTTAAATTTGAATTTTCTACATGAATGTGACTACATTTACTTAGTCCACTAGTTCATGATGATTTTACATTGAATTTAGCATTTTTTATGAGTTTTACTCATTTTCTGTCATTTTTCATCAAAAAAAATAAACAAACACCTACAATTGTCAGAAAAATCTGAAACTCCTCAAGCACACATACCTACCCTTCATGACCACTCACAAAAATTGGCAGCTCAATCTGAATCTTTGAAGTGCAGCTTGCTTGAAAAAGAGCCGTTCACCGACATGATCGATGTGGGTCCACACATGGGTGGATCCAACCAACATGAGGTTTCACAAGTGTTTTCAGACAAAATCTCACAGTGATGAACAATAACATATATGTGGGATGTGTTCTCACAAAAACCTCATATGCAAAGGTTTTACAACTTCCGGGTTCGACGATTCGACCGTTATGCCGAAAATGCCCTTACTTGTGTAAATTCACATCAAACTACACCAAACCTCATGAAATTTTTAAATTTGAATTTTCTACATGAATGTGACTACATTTACTCAGTCCCACTAGTTCATGATGATTTTACATTGAATTTAGCATTTTTATGAGTTTTACTCGTTTTCTGTCTTTTTCATCGAAAAAAATAAACAAACACCTACAATTGTCAGAAAAATCTGAAACTCCTCAAGCACACATACCTACCCTTCATGACCACTCACAAAAATTGGCAGCTCAATCTGAATCTTTGAAGTGCAGCTTGCTTGAAAAAGAGCCGTTCACCGACATGATCGATGTGGGTCCACACATGGGTGGATCCAACCAACATGAGGTTTCACAAGTGTTTTCAGACAAAATCTCACAGTGGTGAACAATAACATATATTTGGGATGTGTTCTCACAAAAACCTCATATGCAAAGGTTTTACAACTTCCGGGTTCGACGATTCGACCGTTATGCCGAAAATGCCCTTACTTGTGTAAATTCACATCAAACTACACCAAACCTCATGAAATTTTTAAATTTTCTACATGAATGTGACTACATTTACTCAGTCCCACTAGTTCATGATGATTTTACATTGAATTTAGCATTTTTTACGAGTTTTACTCGTTTTCTGTCATTTTTCATCGAAAAAAATAAACAAACACCTACCCTTCATGGCCAAAAGGGGAAATATACGGTTGCGTCAGAGGGAGAGCAAAGAGGAACTATACGGTTGCGTCAGAGGGAGAGCATAAGAGCAAAAGCGTCCCCAAGAACCGCCTCCTCCTCTCCACTTCCATAGCCAAACCCTAGACGGTTCCACACCCCTACCCACCCGCCATGAAGAGATCAAGGGAATCCTTTGACGCCGAGGCAGATCAGAAGGCGGCGCCCGTCGTCGGCGAGCCGTCTGTTGCTGTCGGCCCAGTCGCGGCCGGATCTGGCAGTGGGACTGCTGCTTCCGGCGAGGCCCCGCCGGTGGACGCGGGGGTCGGCGATGTCGCTCCCGAGCAAGATCGGAAGAAGACCGTGAGCGGGGACGGAGGGGATGGCCCATCCGACGCCGCCTTGCCATCGGAGCTCGAGGCGGCGTACAACGAGATTGAGGAGAGCTACGAGGAAGCCGCTGAATACGCCATGTGGGGGCACGTCTCCGCCGCGCCTACCGCCGCGCCGACGGAGGTACATCTAGGGTTTTTAGTGGTAGTACATGCTCGAATCTACTATTCTTTCTAATTAACTGCCCTCGAGGTTTGGTGATTTGGGTGTGAACTGAACCATCCGTGCAACTGAAGGCGAAGAAGATAAACAAGTCTTCATACATGCCTTCAATTGCACATCAATCTACTATTCTTTCTATGTTCAACTACCGTCAAGTTTTAGTACCCAAATTATTTAGTAATATGAGGGCTTTGGTGATTTCGGTACGAACTTAACCATCCCTTCAACTGAAGGAGCAGCAGATAAACAAGTCTTCATAGATGTGCCTTCAATTGCACATCAATTCATAGACGGCTTCAATTGCATATCAATTCGGTGTGTATTTTTTTTAATAAAATTCAAGGAATCTAGCTTGGTTAATTAGATCCGCAAGCTTTAATTGATAATATTGTTATGGTGACCTAGATTAGCTTGCTGCTTCATCATTTTCAGTCCACACTCCAATATCATCCTAGATTCCCCAATTAATAGTGTTACAACATTTATAGGTTGCAATAATCTTTACCTTATTTCTTCTGCAATAAATTATTTCCAAGTTAAAAACGAATGAGGAACTTCAGTTCTCATTTAACATATTGCCTTATTGCATGTTAGGAGCCGAGAGTTGAAGAAGAGGCATTTGATGAGGGACAGGTTTCCCCAGAGGGTTATGCTTCTCTGGATGGACGCGATGTGAAGACGATGATGAGATGAAAGTACCTCCACCATCACCGTTAGTTGATGAAAAATCAGCAACTAGGGTCAATGTCTCCCGTTTGGTGATTCGTCAGCTTAAGGTGGGAATTGATTACACTCACCAAGTTCTTCAAGCCGTGGTAACCCCGAACCTGCAACCAGCGTGTTTCGTGGTTTCGCGTGTCCTTTTTAGCAAGTTGGGTAATACCAACTGGCGCATCGTTCAGTCTCATGACGCTGGAGACAGCGCACATATCTACATCAAGATGCGTAAAAAGGACGTGCAGAGGTGTCACGGAAAGAGGTATGAGTGGATGGGAGAACAAGTCACCTTCTGCAAGGTGATTTTACTCAGGCCGCTTATTCCCGACCCCATGGAAGCTGGCCCGGTTGTTAAGATCTTTTAAGCTGTGGTTGTTAAGACAATGTTGCACTTGTTTAAAATTTATGTTGCTTCCCGTACTACTGAATGTTGCACTTTTGTTAAACTTTATGTCTTGTAAGAACTTAATAGTATTGTTGAAGAGTTGCCGTTGTGTTTTCAACCAAATTATTTTCTCTTATGCTGATCCTTGAGTCAACTCTACAAATAAGGCGTACTGCGCAAGCAACAGGGTAAATTCGTACTACATATGATTATGCCAATATCAACTGAAATCTGAATGTGAGTATCTGTTGGTTCTCATGTGGGCAGTTGTACAAAAGTAGGGGTTTTATCAAAGAAATGTGGGTAGCATTCAAAAATTCGACTAAAGTAGTTCAAACCTCATGTCATAGTAGTTCAAAGCAGTGTTGACGTAGCATAATTGGCATCAGTACTGAGATTGCAGCATAGGTGATGTGATCCCAGTTCAAACCTCATGGGCTTGAGCACACGGTACAACTCGACCGCGAGAAACCCATCAGTTGCAGCATAGGTGATGTGATCCAGTATAGTTTCTTGTTGACTACAAATGAAATTTAGATTTTTTTTCATGCGTCTCATTCATTTTCTGGTATTTTTTAATTAAAATAAACATGTACAGTTCCATTTTCAGAATAATCTTTTTCTTTCACGGCAAAATCTTGTTCCCTCCAAATTGTACTACGATGGCTGCCAAAACGCCCAAATTTTTTCGTTCCCTCCACTCCTCCCGCGCACCCCACCTATCAAATATTTCGCCCTCCCTTATATACGTCGTGCCTCTCCCCCATGATTTACGAGCATCTTAACTCCCCACCCCCATACCTCATCCTCTCGTGCTCACCCAGATCCGGTGTCTTCGCCGGACGTTCTTCCATCTCGCATCTATCTCCCCGGTGGTCGCCATGGCCGGCAGTCGTCGAGGCGTCAGGGGGAAGGAACATCGCGCACAGACGCCGAAGAAGGCGCCCAGCTCGAAGAAACCCCAAGGTAAATCTGTCGGTGATCGGCTTGTTGTTGTGTTTTTCGGATGCTACGATCGAGAGATCGGTTTTACATGTCTAACAGGTCCGTTTTGACCTATATCTAGATCTTGCATATTTGATAGATCAGGGCATGATAGCATTAAGTTGTACGTGTTGTCATGATTGGATTGATTGGTTCCGAAGGTTGTACGATCCAATCGCCGACATCATACGTATAGGGTTTATCGATTTTCTTCCAGAGACAATCATGCCGTGCTGCTATACAATCTTTGCCATCCCGCATCGTAGACTCTTATGTTTTCAATCATTTGCTGCTGTACAATCTTTTGCATAGACAATTATTTGCTGTTTTCTATGGAATTGGCCCCCTCTTATGTTTTGTTCACGCTCCGCTCTTCCGATTATTTCAGCGGAGACAGAAAACCCCGTCAAGCCGGCATATGAGCTTGTCAAGGAGAGAGAAATGCAAGAAAATATTGTACGCATGGGAAAATTTTGGCTGAAAGATATGGACCTGGCACAAAATTCAGCAAGATTTCTCTGGTTTTGCACGTTCATTAGTGTATGGTGGGCGACAAATAGGAACAAGTAACAATCTAAAGGACACAGACTGCCAAGACAAGGAGGTCGAAGAGGACCCTTCGTACCAACCGAATCCAGAAGAGATAGCTACTGCTGATGATGATCTTCATTCAGATGAGGATCAGCGCACTGTCGGCAAAACTTCATCTCAGGTCTGTGGAACTATTTCTGAACTCTGATAGCAAATACATGCTAAATGTTTCCTACTAATGTAGCCTCTACTTTGCTTGCAGATAGTTGCTGGTTCTGCAACAGTTGCACAGAAGAAGCGTTCCAGACCAGAAGTTCCACCATCCAACATTGCAACAAGATCAATGGCAACAACTGAACCTGAAGCTGGGTCATCTGATGAGCCCACGGCCACTGCTGGTCAGAACACTGAAGGAGCACCCTCACCTAACCAGATCATGACATCTGGAGGCAGCAACTCATCTCCTGAGGACAATCAAATTGTAAACTTTCAACGGCAAGGTATGAAAGTTTGTAAAAATTACACACTGTACCGCATATTTTCATATAAAGATAATCATTTCATCTCTCTTATTTCAGAGCATTGACAGCATCTGGCCATACTAAGAGAAAGAGAGGTGGACGCAGACCTACTATGGGCCATGGACTACATGAGTTCACAAGAAGAAATGGTGGCAATAAGATGCAAATTGACTTCACTGCCGGTGTCAGGAGACCCAAGGATTATATCCAGTCAGCAAAGCTGAGCAGTGAGGTTGGGATTCACATCCGTGCCAAAATGCCGCTTGCAACACACTGGACACAGTACAAAAAAGATGAAACTCTCACACATGTCATTCCTCATGCTATAAATACAGTAGCGGTGAGTCCAGTACAATCTATGTTTAACCTAATTATTATGTTACATGATCAACTCTCTAAGAATCTACTGATTAATGCATCACTATTTTGCAGGGAAAGTTTAATATGGACAGAAATGATGAGGTGGCCCAAGATGTGTGCACTGATATGCTGCAAGTTAGTATTCGGCAGTTCCGATATAGGCTTAAGAAGGAGTATTGGCCAAAATAAAAATCTCACAGTGGAGCAAGCATATCTGAAGAAGCCAGATCATGTAGAAGAGAAAAGCTGGCAAGAACTGGTGAACAGATGGTTTGATGAGAAGTACCAGGTACATAAATCTTATTCCTTTCAATAACAGCTACTGAATTCTTACATTTCTCTGATCTGGATAAATAAAATGCATGTACTGAACATAGGGAGTGTGTGTAAAAAATGGAAAGAACAGAGAAGCTGTGAAACAGTTCCATACCACTGGATCTCGAAGCTATGTTGCTCACTGGGAACATGTAGTAAGTGTTCTGAATTTCCCCATACAGTTCATACTTCTGTCATACACAGTACACAATGGTAATGTGCATTCTACATTTTTTCAAGCAGAAGGCTAAGCAGCAGGAAGAAGAAACCTCTCCAATTGAATTTTTTAGAATGACACACACTAACAAGGATAACATTATGAGTGCTGAAGCAAAAAGTGCATATGTAAGAAATATTTCATATTAGCACAATATTATATATTCCAGTTTTGTATGTTGTCCATGCAATGATTGTAATCTTTATGCAGGATAAAATGGTGGCAAAAAAAGCGGCGCCACGCAATGAAGATGAACCTGAATTGACTGATTTGCAAATTGTTCAGCTAGTTCTGAGCGAGAAAAGCCCATCCACCACCTGCAACAGCACATTCCTACCAAGATTGGGCGTCGCAACAAGCTCCAGGAAGTCCTCTGTTTCAGCTACACGCATCCGAGAGCTACAACAAAGACTGGCAGATCAAGAGCAGAACTCCATACAGGCAGCTGAAAGGTACCACAGTGAGATGCAGGCAAGACTGCAAGAACAAGATCAAAAATTTGAAGAGATCAGGAAGAAGCAGGAGGAAGAACTTGAAGCTGTGAAGAAAGCCCAAGAAGAAAAGACTCTGGCTTATGAAAAGAGGCAGAGAGAAATGGATGCCGTGCTTAATTTGCTCTTGAGGACATCCCAGCCACCATCCATGACAGAATCCCAGGGCAACTAATCTATTGCACCGCCATCCTACAACATTCTTAATCATAGGTCTTTTAATTTCTTTGTGTTCTTTACCCAATTGTAATTTTTCTTATGAATCTTTCGGTCTGTGAGAGACATATATACTTCTTGTGCCACCATTTATGTATGATATTTATTGTCTATTTTTTATATTTCGCCAGTTTTTTTGTTTCCAAAATTTCGCAAATAATTCAAATGCTCTCAAATTTTGTCAAATTCAAAAGGTGACGGAAAATGTCACAACGTCACTATTAAATGAAACCACGTGGCACCAACTTCTGGTCCCACTTGTCAGAATTTGTGGGTCCCACCAGTCAGCATTATTGGGACCCATATGTCGGCAACAACCTGGTCCCACTTGTCAGAATTTTGTGGATCCCACCGGTCAGAATATTGTGGGTCCAGCTTGTCATAATATTTTGTGGGTCCCACCAGTCAGCACCATGCCGGTCCCACATGACAGATATCCACGTCAGCGCCGTCGGACCCATGTTGTCAGAAGCCAAATGGGACCCACATGTAAGGCCACGTATGCTTTTTTTGGACCAATCAGAAACTTCCCAAGATTTAGATATTGACGAAAGTTGCAATTTTTCGTGACAAATCTGTCTGTCAACAATCAACCTTCGATGTTGACGAATTTTCAGGTCGTCACCATCAAACGTTTGACGTTGACGAAAAAATGCATACCGTCACCCCCGATATTTTATGACGGAGCTTTGTTGACGAACCCCATGACGATCAAATTTCGTCACCGCGATGTAATCCTTGACGAAAATTGGCCTACACATGACGAAAGTGATTTGTCAATAAAAATATTTTCCTTTGTAGTGTTTATTAATTGTATTGAGAAAATAATCACCAGGCCCCAAAACAATTGTTAGCAAAATGAAAACATAAGAGAATATCCCAATTATCACAATTCATCACGGCGACATTTGGTGTCGTGACAAATTATCGTAATCTTGTTTGTCTTACCTTTTATATATTTTAGTATTTGATTGCTCTATTTTTTTGCTACATCTGAACACTAAATTACATAAATTAGGCAGAACTTTAGAGATTTTGCCAGCCCAACTCGATTTTTTAGAATACTCCCAAAACAATTAGCATGAGAATACGCCCACCTTGATTCGTCTCCGCGTTGATAGACCACCATTAACGAGGGAATCATGCCTTTAGTGGGCCTACAATTTAACCTTCCCAGAGAGTCCATCGTCTATATTTAACGCGTCAGTTTCTATCTTCCTGCCAAACATGTCCCGCCGGGCGGCCTACTCCGTAGATAGGTCCAGTCCAAACATAATTAGGACCCAGGGAGAATTTAATTATTTACACTAAATTTTCATACTCAGAACTAATTTGTAGCATGATACGGTCTTAATGAGTTCAGTTTTCTATTACTTCTTTGACATGGCTAAACACAAAATAAATTTTCGAAATATTACTTCCTCTGTTCCAAATATAGATGTTCTAGGCTTTCTGACTTTGTCTTGATTCATATGCATGTAGACATGTTTTAGCTGTTCATTCGTTCAATTAGGAACGAATCAGGAAAACTCATAAAAGCTAGAATGTCTTATATTTAAGAACAGAGAGAGCAGTCAAATGTTGTTTGTCATACAATTGCAATGTATATCAATGAAAATTAAACATGCACTGCATTATATTCAAAGACTAGTTTTGTAACATTGTTTTGTTTATAAATTTACTTTTAAATTGCGTACACTATGTATTTTTTGGAACTTGCGTATACTATGTATTATTATACATATTTATGGTGCGGATCTCTAAACCAAATGTTCTGAAAAATATCTTAACGAATGTTTTAATGTATGTGTAGTTAAGCATATATACATGTAGAAACTTCGACAACATAAGTTAAATTATTACTAAAATTCTTTATTAGTTTTTTCGTGGCCAAACGTGTTTTGCGTGTTATTCTGGATTAATTTAATATAATTTAAAAACGTGTTTGTGCTCTCAATTTGGTATTGAAATAGAATCACTAACTGTAATCACCAAAAAATAAAATTAATTCGATATTACACTACTTTTGTGCACTTGGCGTCGTGAATCGTAAACAAGTGCTAATTGTAGTATTTTTGAAATAAAAATGAATGCACATAATTAAGTGTATAAATCTAGTCAATATTTTTGTACTAAAACGTGTATGACTTGTATGGTGACCACCGGTATATTGAATCGTAATAAATAACAGCATGGTAACTACTACTAGTATACGAGTGGCGATTTGTTGCTTTCGAGTTCTAGTGATCTCATTATTATCAAAAAATCAAAAGAAATACTTATAGGTTTTATAAAAATCTGAAACAAATCATACGTGTTCTGAATGATATGTTCTTCAAGCACACACAATCCTAATGCAAAATACTTTAAGGTTTAACCTACACAAACATGAGAAATGTACATATCTGAGTATATTGAACAACATGTAATTTCAGATTTCTAGTCATTTTTTAAAACTCAAAAGGGATCGTGTATTGTGCGTCGGGAATTTTACTTCTAGAACACATGACTGAGAACACGCGTGATTTTTCACATTTTTGAAACATTTGAATTTTTTTTTTAAATGCCCACCGGAGCTCGGTATCAAAATGACTTTCTACTAGTGTACTCTACTGTTGGGCCCTCTTTTATCGAGCCCTAGGCGATCGCCTTGTTTGACGCCAATGGGCTAGCCCTGGCCGTAGAGCGCAACCACGACCGAACTCAACACCACCAGCACCTGGTGTTCGTCCGTACACTTATGTATCACATCCCTTCTCCAAGTTTCTACCCCTCTCCCTAATTTCCTCCCAACCCGGAGGCAAGGCAAAGCCCCCTTTCCCGTCACGAGCACGAAACGGAACTGGAGACCGAGGCCACCCATGGCTCGGCGCGGCTGGTGACAAAGAGCGGGCGAACCAATCCGGCGAGGGGGGCAGGGACCGAGACGGCCGAACCTTCTGAAGTTACTTATATTTGCTTATACTAAATATTTATACTTCGAACTCATTTATAGCATGATGAGGTCTTATTGAGTTCAATTGTTTATTACTTATTTGACATGGTTAAACACAAAATAAAGTTTATAAATATTAGTCAAGTGGTGTTTATATAGTTTTGTTTTTTCATACAACTGTAATGTATATCGATGAAAAATGTAATTGTGTTCCGGTATATTCAAAGAGTGGTTTTGTAATATTACTTTTTTATAAATTTACTTTTTAAATTGCGTACACTATATTATTATACATATTTATGGTGGAGATCTCTACATCGAATGTTCTGAAAAATATCTTAACGAATGTTTTCATATATGTGTACTTAAGCATATATGCATGTAGCAACTTCAAGAACGTTGAATTGTCAGTAAGATTCTTTGTTAGTTTTTGCTGGCAAAATGTGTTTTGTGAGTTATTATGAATTTAATAAGTTAAAAGTGTGTGTATGCACTCTATTTGGTAAGTACTGATCACTAACAGTGATCATCGAAAACTAAAAATAATTATTTATTACACTTTGTTTGCATACATATAGTTTGATTATTTGATATGCTCGCATGCAATGTACTTGGCATCATCAGCCGTAAACAAGTGATTTTTGGAAATAAACATCCATGCATATAATTAACTGCTTAAATCTAGTAAATATTGTTTTTTACTAAAAACGTGTATGACTTGTATGGTGACTAATAGAATATTGAAATCATAATCAATATTGTGACTATTAGTATATTCTATTATTGGGCCCGGGGCTTGTTTGCCTGGCCCATGGGCCGGCCCTGGTTGTAGATCCCAACCGGGACCGAACCCAACACCACCAGCACACACGTATGTATCACATCCCTTCTCGAAGCTTCTACCCCTCTCCCTAATTTCCTCCCAACCCGGAGGCCGCCTTTCCCGCACGAAACGGAACCGGAGACCGAGGCCACCCACGGCTCGGCGCGGCTGGTGACAAAGAGCGAGCGCACCAATCCGGCGAGGGGGGCAGGAACCGAGACGGCCGGCAAGATTCGAGGGGGCGGCGGAGCCAAGCGGAGGCCACAGGCGTCTTCGTCGTCGTCCACGCGACCCAGCCGCCGGCGCAAGGAGTCGCCCGCCGAGGCGCCCAGGGAGATGGGGGTCGACTACTACAAGGTCCTCGGCGTCGACCGCGGCGCCAGCGACGACGACCTCAAGAAGGCCTACCGGAAGCTCGCCATGCGCTGGCACCCCGACAAGAACCCCACCAACAAGAAGGAGGCGGAGGCCAAGTTCAAGCAGATCTCCGAGGCCTACGAGGTTGCCTTTCTTTCTCTCTTGATCTCCTCCTCTAGAAAAGATTGGATTTTTTCCCTTCCGCTTGGATCGTGTTTTGGCGAGTAGCGAAATCGTCCAGATGTCTCTTCTATCGGTGGTACACACAACGTAAATTGTAAACCTACATCGCCAGTCTTGAAAAGTTGAAGTCCTTGCCCACTTGTGTAGGCGACCAATTCTGATTATATGTCGTCATTGCCAGTATGTATGTATACTAATGGAAAACAATTTCGTTCAGGGGCCAGTTCTTACATGATATTGTATGCTCTGTGTTGTACCTATAGGTCTTCCTGCATCAAGGCACATGATTTGCCATGTTTAAAGAAAATTGAAGCTTTAATCTGGAACTGCATTGCAAATCCTTTGTTATATCATTGGATGTCATTGTCATTTAGGGGCATAACTAATGTGTATGCGGGTTATTTTCATCCATGTTTGCACTTCGCGATTCAGAGGTAATGTTAAGCAGGAACCAGAAACAACTGCTGGAAGCTCAAAGAATTTTCTCTCTTGATGCAAAGTTGCAAACACTAATCCGCTCTTTTGTTACCGTTTAGTCACAAGGATACACATAATCGAAAATCTTTTTCTGTAGTTGATATTATCTGGAAGAGCAATTTAGAAACGTTCTTTTTAATCCAGATCTTACAGTTCCTTAGCAAGTTCTACTTCCATTAGATTTGTTATAGACTCTTCATCCAGTAATTTGTTTTAAAAATGTGCATTGATGCTAGCATTACCTCATAACCTTGCAGGTCCTTAGTGATTCCCAGAAACGCACAGTATATGACCAGCTTGGTGAAGAAGGGCTGAAGGGGCAGCCTCCCCCAGGTGCAGGAGGTTCTGGTGCTTCTCCCTTCTACCCGGTGGTGGCCATTCCACCTCTTTCCACTTCAATCCGAGGAGTGCAGATGATATATTTGCCGAGTTCTTCGGATTCTCTGGGCCATTCTCTAGCATGGGTGGCATGTCCGGTGGCCCTGGCGGCATGAGAGGGGACCCAAGATCCTACGGGTCTATGTTTGGCTCTTCTCAATTTGGCGCGCAGAGTTCTGCAAGTAATATGTCACGCCCATCGCACAAACAAGCATCCATTGAGAATCGGCTTCCAGTAACCCTTGCAGATTTGTACAAGGGTGTTGCCAAAAAGATGAAAATATCAAGAGAGGTCATAGATGCCAGCGGGTAAGCTTCCTCTATATTCCAGTAACTTTTCAGCTAAGCACATTAGCTATGAGAAATTGTGGGGTACGTGGGGATGTAAGCTCTCCTATATGCTATAGGGATTCAAATGAACTCTCCCTTGGTGAATTAATTGCATTAAAAACTATTGCACTACGAACCTTTATATGGAGCAAAAATGTTATTCTTTTATGGCATGTGCCCATTATTGGTGTGAGGGCATTTTTTTTCCACTGAACTGTTTAGAAATAGCTATGTTAATTCACAGTCCTCAACTAGCGAAGCAAGATCTCCTTATTTTGGTAGGTAAGTTGCTGCTTTAATTGTATATAGTGATGCATTTTACTTGGTTTCATACTTCTTCAGAGCCAGAGTTTATATGGTATTTTGCATACATTTTGCAACACAGGGATATCTATCTATTAATAACCGCAACAGTCTTGTGTAGAGAAAAACAGAAAACTAATATATGTGAGCGTGAGTGGTAACAGGTAAACAGGCATTTGCAAATAATGTAACAAGAGATTGTTGACATGCAAGTGCTCCTGTTATAAATATTGTAGATATGCGTTACTTGGAGATGTACATGGTTGTTAGAATCCGATTCGGATTCGACTATCCGATTCGGAGAAAAATTTAGGCGCACCAAAAAACACTCGATTTCCACTTGTTTTTTTTCTGAACAGATTGCCATCTCATGTTTCCTTTTTTACGGGAGTTTTTTTTTGCTTCCCTTTTGATCACCTTCCAGTTTTGTTCAATTGTTCTGCTTTGCTAACATGAAAGTGTAGGAAAGATTCTAAAAAAGGGCTATACAAAATTACAAATACAACCTCTAGATTCATGTATGCATATCTAGTCTTTTCTTAATTTTTCGTGTCTAGTTTTGGTAACATGTGAATGTGAAAACATTCTAAAAAAGGGTTATAGATTTATGTTTGCATATCTATTTTTGTCCACTTAAGAATAACTTAGTGCCGGTGTCAAGTTTGTAATCTAGGGTTTAGGGGGCAGTGAAGCCCTACACAAGCTGTTTTAAAGGGCAGCCGCAAAGCTTGCCTAGGCAATGCCTAAGTAAGCATCAGCTGGCCTAGCTTTGAAGTGGCTATTAGAAGGCACCTAACAAATACATTTTGTCTTCATGGTAGTCGTGCCACCCAGAGCCATAGGGTGTGCATGGCTAGTTAACTTATGTTCGGCCTTTCTTTAGGGGTGCTCTATTTCTATATTTGCATTTTATGACCTAACCCTCCGTTCTTTGATTCTTATATGCACCTGCTGTAGTACTTATTTTGCATGTTGGTTATGTTCTTGTGAATCCCCGATATTGCTTTGACAAATAAATAATAATTTCTTGTGAACTTTTTTCTTTCTGAGACCATGTTCTCTCTGCTAAATTCTTACTTGGTGCATGCTTGCTAATTTTACTTTTCTTTTCAGGAGAGTCTCGCAGGTAGAAGAAATTCTGACAATAGATGTAAAGCCCGGTTGGAAGAAGGGGACGAAGATCACCTTTCCTGAAAAGGGCAATGAAGCTCCAAACATGATACCTGCTGATATTGTCTTCATCATTGAAGAGAAGCCCCATGATGTTTTCACCAGGGAAGGCAATGATCTCGTCGTGACGGAGAAGATCTCTTTGGTCGAAGCACTGACTGGATATACCGTGCGTGTCGCTACGCTTGATGGGCGCATTCTGTCTGTACCTGTCAACTCGGTGATCCACCTAGCTATGAAGAAGTAATCCCTGGAGTGGGCATGCCAATACCCAAAGAGCCGAATAGGAAGGGAAACCTGCGGGTTAAATTCAACATCAAGTTCCCTTCCAGGCTGACGTCTGATCAAAAGGCTGGCATCAAAAGGCTTTTGGGTTCTTAGATTTAGATGGCATTCTATAGACTAGCGAAAGTGGCTGTGAATATTGCCACCATGTGGCTAGGTAGATTTCAGTTTGCCTGAATAGGCCAGTGAGTGGAATTGGGTTAATGAGGGTAACATACCTGTAAAAATTATGTTGTTATGTGTTGTTTTTTATCCCCATATAATTCACCAGAGGCTGTTTACAACTTTACATATGCAACCAGGCTGGTTGCTGACAACAAGCCCCAACAAGCCCATGTAGTAAGGTTATTGAGATTTTACACCCTGTTGTGTATGGCAATTTTGGCTTTGTTCAGATTCAGATAAAGTTAAGAGGCTGGACGAAAGTCCCCAGAAGTTTAGTTACATTACCCTTCTCCTAACCATTTTCTGACTGAATCGTTTGTGTCGAAATTAAGTGCATATGTGGTGGTCTAGCGGATGAAGCGCCGTTCGCAAAACATACTCGAAGCAGAGACGAGAGAGTTAAAGGCTAGTCACAGGTTCACAGCACAAAAGACTCGTGGTGGTTTGTTTCTATGAGTCCAACACACGCACAACAAAAAAAACTTAACAAGTACGAGCGTTTATTTCTGCACATTTGAGCTCTCTCGGTGACAATATGATGGATACCAGTCTTACCATCTGCAATGTTGCTGTTCAACCTCACACTGGGAACAGTTTAGCAGATAACAGAAAAAACAAAAACAAAATAACGAAGAGGAAACTCCATCGTCTCCGTCACGGTGCAAGGCGAGCACCAGAACCACCCTGACCATATTCACAGCTACCACATCACGCGCTCTTCGCCTGCAAGATTAAGCAAGATAATGAGATAGTGCCATTAAAAGACTTATTCAGCACAAAGATGGCCTTGACATGGCTCTTGAGTCAGGAGAAAATACAATATTATAAATCCATGTTTGCTGTCTCTGTAACCATGGTTAGTATTGACCGTGACAATCCATTTATTAAATTTCTTTGTCCTGTGATGTCTAGCTTTTGACTTTTGAGGGTCTTAGTTCTTGAGGATAATATGCATATTGCTTAGGGTAACCTTATTGTTAGCAGATTATCTTGCTTAGGGTAAACGAGAACAAAAATCGTTCTTAACTTGCTTGGGTTAATCAAAAAAATATCAACTTGCTTGTTACTCAGTGTCATCAAAGCTGCCCATATTCCAGTTAAAAACAACTCATATTCGTCCAGTTTTACATGTATGCAGATTAGTATACATTGTAATAACTAATAAATGAGTGAAAGCTTACCCTTTTTTCCTCCTCGATCTTAGCCTTGATGTATGAGTAGGTGGCAACACCAGCTATTGCAACGCACGTTCCAATTCCAGTCTGTGTGGTAATTCTGTTGCCTGTTCAACATAAGATGCCAGTGTTATGCTAGGCATAGCCACACCATCTAAGAAATGATAATAGAACAAATAGTAGTCACTCTTAAAGAACAGGAATATTTTAGTTACCAAAAATGATGATCGAGAAGCCAATGACGAACACCCTTTTCAACACATTGCCAACAGCGTGTGTCAGAGGTGCCACCCGCTCCAATGTGTTTGTAGCAAGCTGCCATGGCATAATGCATTAGCCATGTTATAGATTATAATACATGTAAGGTAGTTATTCAGTCAAAAATTTACACACCCACATTTGGCAACATCATTGTTAACTACTGCTTAATGTTGATAGCTACATTGCATAAGAAAGAAATGCATGTGCAGTTATTCTACAGATAGTGCTATTACTATAGGGCATAATGACTTGACAAAGCTGAATGCGTGTTCAACGCTGCAACCCATCAACCGACATTTTGGTGAGCAAGATCAAGGATGAAGCTGCATTATGGGCGAGAGCCGGTGCATTGGGTCTGAGCGCCATCCTCCCAAACACTTGGGATGTACACTGATTTTTAGTTTTTTCTGTGGACCTGAACCTCTTAGGAGGCCGTAGCACTTCTACCTTTTCAATGTAAAGAAACGCAAAATTCTTTTGTGTTTCCTCTAAAAATAATGCCAACAAGAGCATATGCACAGTTTGTATGGCATCGAAATGTTTACCTGGTTATAGAGATGGTAGAACAGTCCTACCAGGAAAAGGTCTGAAACAAACTTTGTCAGACCTACTTTTGCAATTGCATCGTTCAATCCATACTGCATAAGTTGGGGTCCTTCAATCTGCAAAGTTGGTCATGGAAAAAAGAAACATAAGCATAATGCACAAATATTTTCTTTTTTACTTGGCTAAAGTTATTGTACTTACAATAACGGCTGGTGGTATGCAGACGATAAGAGCAATTATGGAGATGTAAGCGTACACGTTGGTGCTATCCATGTCGGTCTGAAAAACAAGTACTTTTAGTAAAGGCAGAAGGTTTAGAACTGAGGCACAAAACTTCGAATTAGCAGAAAAAAATATGAAGAGTAATGCAATAAGAACCTAGGAACAAACCATGGCTTTCTTGGAGTAAATGCTCCGGTAAGTGAAGGAGATGTTGGAGATCATGGCATTGATGAAACCCTTCCAGTTAAATGAAAGTTCCGTGAGGGATGCCATTGAAACACCTGGTAATGCAAGTAGTTAAATAGGTTGAACAGGAAAATGACATGGGCATGGTACTGGTGGTGACTGCTGAGACCAAAGAAGCTACAAACACTAAGTAGCACATGTTATCAAGTGAAAATGAATAACTGCAAAAAAGAACTGTGTCATTAGAGAACCTCGTATGGTCAAGAAAAGATTATTAGCTTTTAATCACTGTATCCACATTTTTATCTTCTTGTTGATACTATTTACACCTTTACTAGCGAACTGGTAATAAAAGACTGAATTGAGAAATTACCAAGCACGACAGGGGCAAGAGATAACCACAGAGACAAGGGAACTGTCTGCCCAAGGACAAACTGAGTAGCAGCTGCATTGAAGAAGGGCTCCAAAGCTGCATTGCAATTATGCGACACAGACAATAATCAACATATATAACAAAAAAAGGGACAAGAAAACTCCACAATGAAATGTGCGAATTAAAGGGGCACCTTTAATGGTGTGAGCAAATGAAACTGCAACAGTAGCAAAGGACACGTTGCTTGTGACATGACCAAGAGCATGGCACAAAGCCACAGGGAAGAGCAGCTTCAGCAGCGTGGAATTGATAGGCTACAAAAGACAGCAGTTTCGTTAATTTGTTGCAGATTTCCTCATAAAAACATGATCGGATAAGAAGCAACGGATGTTTTGTAACGCACTATTCTAATATATTGGTAAGAAAGAAGCATGTAATTCTTTGGTAAAGGCGAACTTTTCTAATGTACGAAAAGATGAAAAATTCTAGATAAAGTTTAGTTTGAGCCAGAGAAACGACATCAGATTTGCTTTATGGTTTAAACTGAAGCTCTATAACATTTACTTCACAACTGCATGTACTCATACTTCCCTTCAGAAAATAGAAAATGTGAGATTTCTTGTCTTTTATCTATATATGTTCAAACATGGCAGTGACAGATGTTCCGATCAGGGCTGTATTATAACTGAAACTACAGCACTCCATCAGTCAAACAGCATTTATACACTTTACGAAACCTTTTTTTCCTACAATCTCAGTTTCACAATTCATATCAACCGAGGAGTGCCGCTATGTGAATTCCCAAAGAAACACACAACAGCGAGACAGGTGGTAGAAATTACCGCACGCTTCGGGAGACCAACTGTCCAGCTAATGAGGCAGTACACGACACCCACAAGTAGATGAATCACCGACACAAAGCTGCAATCAGAAGTACAAATTTTCCGTATAAGTTGCAGCCCAATCCCAAAAACTGAAAGCAATATCAGTCAGCGAGCTGAGTTAACTGTTTGGAAGCAACATCAAGCATGTAACACACTTACTATGGGTACGGGAAGTAGTTGTAGATCTTCTTGTTGAGGATGTTGAAGATCACGTTGAGGAAGTACCTGCGGAATCAATTGCACCATAATGCAGTATTAGCTGAAGAAATCACCGCAAGATAACTTCACCTGGACTGGATATTCAGGCCAAAGAGCGATGCAGCGAAAACGTACCACATGAAGAAGAAGAAGCCGGTGGTGATGGCAGGGTACTTCTCGAGGATCCCCGGGGCCTTGGTCTCCCTGTTACAGTCACAGTCAGAACTCAAGAGAAGACTTGTCGAAAGCACGGCACCACTACCACGCAGTCAGAGTCAGAGTCAGAAGAGAAGATTTGGTCGCCGTGAGAGTGAGAGCCCCACTGATCAGCGATCAGTGTGACTGCAGGTGGGACCGGTAAATTTGAAGTTAACTGCAAACCGCTAGTGCATAGTGCAGCAGCGCAAATTCCTCAAAATAAAAATATAGTGCAGCAGCGCAAATGTAGCTGAATTTTTTGTGTGCCGCGCGTGGGGGCGAGGAAACCAAGGTGTAAACAAAACGGCCGACCACAGCTTCTGGAAGCTTCCAGAGTCAAGATGGACCCCCACAGAATCAACACTCACCCGGCGGGCTCGGAGGAGGCGGCGGGTGGGCGGAGCGGGAGCCTCTTGGAGGCCTGGGACGGGAGGAGGCCGGCGGGGAGGATGAGGGCGGGGCGGAGCTGGCGGCCCCAGACGAGCTGTCCGCCGTCATGGACCGCGCCGGCGCGCGCAGCGGCCGGCAGAGGCGAGGCGACGGCGGGGCCGCGGCGGAGGCGGAGCAGGCCCGCGACGCCCGCGGCGGCGCCGCCGGCGGAGAGCGTCCCGAGCGCCGGCATTGGTGCGAAGCTTCGGAGGCGCGCGTTGGGGGCCGGCGGAGCTGGGGATGGGGTGGGTGGTTCTGGATAAGTTTATGGGTGGGAGGGGCGGGGTTTGGGTGGCGGAGACGCGCGCGGGGAGGATAGCCCCCGCTGATAGAGTCGGGGAAGAGAGGACGAGGTCGGGCGGACGTCGCCGTCCACGGCCCGCTCGCTGCCGGAAGAGGGAAATTTTGGATTGAAATGGTAATAAGTGGGGCGATATTTGTTGCGCGAGTTATTACCATTTCAATCCAAAAAAAATCGCCGTCCACGGCTTGCTTGGAAAGTAGCGGCCGGCGTCGAAACAATGTTGGAGAAGACCCAAAGCATTTTTTTTTCTTTCTTTCTTTCTAGGAAAATAGTACTTCTTGCACGGGACTCTCCTGCTCGAAAGCTATGGAACTTTTCGGTTGGAAACGAGGTGTGCGTTAGGGCATGAGCAATACAGTTCCCAGAGCATCGCAACTAGTATGTGTATCACCTACCAACTAGAGAGAGAGAGAAGCAAAATTTTGAAAACAAACCATGTGTTCGATAGTTCATCAATCAACCCCTGATTTGACATTTTATGAAAATGTTTTTTTTTTTCAGTGGGAGGTGATGTCGTCGTCGATGAAGAGGTGGCTGTGGTGTATTGCGCTGATTTCAACAAGCGACTAAAAACATAGCAATGTGAGTAAAAAAGAATATCAATCAAATCATGTAAAAAACATGTATGGAAAGTTATATTGGAATAATGCAGGGCGAGACAAAAAAAAACCTATGTTCTCAGATGAAGACTATTTTTCACAATAATGACTCTGAGCATGTTTGAGACCTGCCAAACCCAACACTCTCTTCTTCTTTAACTTTGTCGACATGCTATATGTATTTGTTGTTGGAAACCCCTTCGCTCCTTTGACATTTCCCAAATAAGCATAAAGAGGAAAGCTATGTCTTTGGTTTGAATATTTGGATCTCTCATCACCAATCTCCACCAAGTCCGAGTCATGGTCGCCACATTACATATGGATGGTTGGAGGGTGTGCATGCCAAGCTACACTTTGATCGCACCCCATACACAACGAGTAACAATAAGTAGTCAACACCTAAGTGGCTAAGTCGACATAGATTTCCTTATGTCTATTTCGTTATGATAGTCGTCTAATTAAAACTTAATGTGCCCACTTCTTCACAAATCTCAGTGCAGAAAAATCAAACTACTCAAAATGTCGACCGATCAGAAGAGTCCAATTAACAAAATAGGATGAAGGAGTTGCTTCTAGGAGAATTCGCTCCCATTGAATCTTATTTGAAAATGGTCATTACAATCATTTGATGTCACACAACAATTTTTGTTTGAAAGCTTGGATCTAGTTCAAATCCGTACAATAAGCATCCCTATAGAGAGCCAAAAAAAAAAAAGTGTACTGGGTGCCCCCCCCCCCCCCCCCCCCACACACACACCATCAGTTAATCTTGCTCGAAAAGTCCATGCACCATTGGGGAGCTAAGCGACGTGACTTCTACCACGCGTAACTGCATAGTTAGATGTTGTTAGTACAAAAGGAGGCAAGAGAAATATATAGGGCTTCCATCATCTTCTTACCCCCTCGGTTTCTTCAATTTCTTGGGGGGGGGGGGGGGGGGGGGGGGGGGGGGGGTTGGAAGGAAATTAGGGCTACATTTACCGAAAGCTAGCCATTGATTGTAGTGAACTATTTTCACATTTTTTTTGTATGAAAAATAATATTAATTAGTTCAAGTGTAATGGTGCAATTTTGGGATAATACTGATATTTGTAGTTTGCCTACATTTATAAAAATTCGCTAAAAATCGAGGTAGCCAACCCTCTTGTGGGCCGGGTGCGGGCTATATGTACATAGTATCTCATACATTTTCTTGCTTGGTTTGTGTAAAAGCATTAACCTATAGGTGGTATGTTCAGAATATAAAGGTACCTATATTAGTTAGTCCACCTACACTTGAAGTCCTAGCTTGGGACTAATCTAACCACCTACATTAATGGAGGGATGTAGTATGTAGTGTGCGTACATAACCCACATCATCTGTGACCAAGTTTTTTTTTAAATATATTAGTATTTACAATACCAAATTAGTATTATTGGATTCATCATAAAACATATTTTGATACTTTATCATTTAGTATTTGAGACATTGGTAGTCTTTTACAAGATTGGTTAAAGATAGTCAAGTTTGCATGTATGAAAAGAAACGGTGGAGGAGAACTTACATGTGGCAAAATGGTTAGTACGGTGGTTGTACCCCAGCCAAAGGCGAGGCCAGTAAGCAGGCTTAAACAGGCTTTAGCCTGCTCTGTGAAAATGCAATTTATTTTCTTACTACTAATTCGCTAATTCCAGCCCAACTTATGTGGCACATGCATGGTCGCATCGGCTCCTCTTTCACAGTTCCACTCGAAACAGAGCAGCAACCAGCACCCACCAGCGAACTAGACTGAGACGGAGATGCGGCGACCGACGCCGCGAAGGAGGGGCTGGAGCCTGGAGATCCGGCGGAGCGCCACCGCACCCGCACGCCCGCATGGGCGGCACGGCCACACCAATCGAAGGCGACGCACGGATGGCGGACACGCCAGCTGCAAACCTTGGCGGCCGCCGGCGTCCGGCGAGAGGTTTGAGCAGGGGCTGAGGAGCGCGCCAGCCTGCCACCTGCCGGAAGTCGTCGTGCACTGAAGACTGAAGACCGGGGACTTGGGGAGAGGAGCGCCATCGCTGTGCACTAGAAATTCAGCATCGTCAGCTTCGACAATCGGCAACTGTGGTAGTTGTCCAAATTCCAATCCTCATATTATTTTGCTATATCTATAGCAAATTTGTAATTACTACTAGCTAGCTCCGGTTACTTTATCTATGTGCAATTTGTTTCCACATTAGTGAAAATGAAGAGCGACTATGAGCATCCGTAGCTATTATGCACCTAGTTCAAATCAACCTTAACCTGAGCATGTCACAACCAACGGCAGCCTCTGTTTTCACACTGCACCTGAACTTGAGGCTGAAACTGAACCTCAACATGAATCTCTACCTGAAGCTGAAGTTGAACCTCAATCCCAACATGAAGCTAAACCTCAACCTCTTTTAATTTTTGTGAGCATAATCCCTCCTCCAACTGATGTATTAGTGTGTGATTTGTTTGCTTTTAACCTAAAAATTTGTGGTATTTTGTCTTAAATATTTTCATGTGTTCAGAAGTAGCCGTTTAGTTTGGTCGTTGTTAACTCTCAGCCTACCCTCCACTTATTTCCTGAACTCGTCGTTGCCCCCAGCCCATCAGGGTTCAAACACCAGGTTTGACGCTCACTGGGAGGCGACATTCCCGTCGACACCGAGGTGTCCGTGGTGACTTCATCAATATCAAGACCCAACCGTTGGCTCGGTCTTCCAAAGACGCTCATAGGGATAGAGTATGCGTGTGTGTTCATAGGGGTGAGTGTATGCGCGAATATGTGAGCGTCTTCGTGTAAGTATTTCTCTGATTACTGTCATCTCCAACGCTGTAAAGCAGCACCGAAGATAGTTCAGGCCCAGCGACCAGAGCAACAAGCCGACATATGGAATCGTTGCTTCAGTGAGGCCCTGCACATTTCCAGTTGGCCCGAAGGTATTGTCGGCCTGGCGGTAGCCCATTCGTTTCTCTAAGAAAGCAGACCTTTCTGGGCCTTTTCTTTTCGAGAAGTCAGACCATCCTCTTTTTCCTAGAGAAGGCAGCCTTAGACCATCTCCAACCGGAGTAGCCAAAATTGGCCCCCAAAATACGACCGGACGTGTCCGCGGACACTGTCCGGGCTAAACTAAAAAACGACCTCCTACAACCATGTCTCTCATACCCGCACCCTCAAAACCATACTACCCATGCAACGTAAAAAACTACGTAGATCATCGAAGCTCAACTGCAGTACGGCTTGCATAGATCGATCGGAGCTCAGTTTGGACAGACAAACATAGTTCGGATTACAGACAAATGACTAAAAATATAGACAAATTAACAAAAGAGGGCAAACCGGCGGCGCCGCCATCCTCTGCGCATGCTGGTCCCTTCGCCTTCATCGGCGGCGCTTCACTGCTTTGACGCCGGCCTCTTCCCCTTGTCATCACCGGAGGGGCGGTGGCGGCGCGGCAGCTCGAAGGCCACGTATGGGTCGGCGTTGGAGGAGCCGCCGCTGTTGGAGCGAGCGGCGAGGACGGCGCGGGTCTGCTCCGCGGCGAGCCTGGCCGCACGGTCGGTCTGGGCCGCCTCCTTCATCGACTCGGCGATGGCGGCGTCGAGCGCCGCCTTGTTCTTGCGGCGGAGGCGTCTGGCGTCTGTCTCCGCGGTCGTGTACGACCGTTCCAAGACCGCCAACGGCAGCGGCTCTTCCGCCGCGGCGCGCATAGCCCGCTCCGCGGCAGCGGGGTCCGCCTTGCGCAGCTGGCGGAATGCCTTCCCCTCCATCTCTGGCGCGCGCATCCGCTTGGAAGACGGCGGGGGGGGGGGTCTTCGGAAGAAGCCGCCATCCGCCGGCCCCATCCGGCAAGATCTTCCACCCAGCTAGATCTTGGATGGGGGGAACGGTGGGGGAGGGCCGGCGGAGATGAGGAGGCACAAATCTTGGCGCCGGAGCCGATGAAGCCGCAAATGACGGCGCCGGCTGTGTCCGAGCTCGCACCGGCGCAAGCTCGGACCAGCGGCTGCATTGACCAGCGCTGGGCGGCGCCGCCGCGCTGGATCTGCCGCCGTCCATCAAGGAAAGCTCGCACGCGATGCGGAAGGCTTCCTCTTCCGCATCTTCTGCCGGCATCGGTGCCGCCGCGTCGCTCTGCTCGGACTCCGAGAGCAGCCACTCGCCGGAGGATGAAGACATTGCGCTGAGGGAGGCGAGGAGACTGGACGGCGAGCGGAGGAGGCGAGGAGACTGGACAGCGAGGTAGGGTTTGGTCGGTGGGTGGGGTATTTATTGCCGGACGGAGGTGCCACGCGGCGGAAGTCAGCGACGACGGCCGGCCGTTCAGCGGCGACGGTCAGCCTCCTTTGTGGGTCCGCGGTGTCAGCAGCTAAGGGGCGGACGCGTCCGGGCCGCCCCAAACCCGCCCCAGATATGGGCTGGCTTTGGGGTGTGCCGGACCGCCCGGTCGTTTGGGCCGGTTATAGGGGCCGGCGTTGGGTGGAGATTTTTGGCCCAAACCCCGTCCGGGCTGTCCGTCCGGACGTTTGGGGCCTGTTTGGGGGCTATGGTTGGAGATGCTCTTAGTAACATGATAGTGCATTTTAGCCCACATACATACACATATTTTTCTCAACAAAAAAACACATATAGGCATAGACAATGCTCTCATGTTCTCTAAAAAGAGAATTACCTTAATCACAGCATCTGCATCACGTGATGCACACATTCGCTTATTACAAAGTTTTTGATCATATCTTATTCGAGTTTACATCTCAAAAATCACAAAGATTGATAGAGACCTCAACCGACACACACAAGATAAAACAACTACGAAAGTCGACTAATATGTTGCCACGTATGCCAGGAGAAAAAATCATGTGCCACATATAGGAGTCTTGTGCATCCAGCCACCATAAGGTCCCGCTGATCCGAAAGCAGCAGGAAAGCCCGTAACCGAATCTAGTGCACCGCGATATGAATAACCTGTAAGACATGAAAAGTATCTTCCCTCATAAACAAGATCGTTCATATAATTCTAAATAGACCAACAAATAGCTGAAACGATTATAGGAATCCTATTTTTTTCTTTTTGTCCACCCCGTAACCAATTCTCAAACATATTTATGACATTAGTAGGAGGAGTAATATTGTAAGTACAAAACACCACACATCAATCAAGTTTTGCAAACGGGCAGGAAACAAAACACCACACGCCAAACAATGCTCTCATGTAATTTTGACCTGATTCTAAAGAAAATTACAGTATATGTATATTTCTCCTTGCTAAAATAAAGTAAACGTAATCTCCTACATATTGTTTTTGCAAAAGCCTAGACATGCACTTGCAGTTTCACTATTGCGCATTCTACCCCTTCTGTACATTGCATATTGTATCTCATAGAATCAGTATATGTTTCGCAAAGATGTACATTACGCGTGCACGATTACTAGTAGATCTAAAATCCTAGGATTTGGGGGTGGCTGGCTCGCCTCGTAACGAATTAGGTCCTTGGAGAACATGGTACGTGCTATAGTATGAAATGTAATGAATTAGGTGGTCCGAAATCCAAATACCGGCACGCACGCACGCACACTCCTAGAGGTAATTGCAGATCACACCAATTGTTGGGGCGTATTTTGCAGAGAACCACAAATACGAATTTTTGTTGCACAAAACATCAATATTTCCCGTAATTGTTGCATAAAACACAAATAACGTCGTTAACTGGTTAAACACTGAATTAGGCGTGTAGGGCCCATTGGCAGTACTACGTGCCATCCAACAATGCCTCCATAAACGTCAGTCGCTCCCCAATCTCCATCCGCATCTGTCCATCACCAGCCTCTGGCGCCGCACTATACTCTCTCGTCTCCATCACCGGCCGCCACCAGCGTCCTCCCGTCCCCCGCATCCAGGTAGGCCGGCGCTCCTGCCTCTTGGAGGCCGCCTTGCAGGAGGTCTCATGGTCGACCATCACCGCTCGCTAGAGGTCACCGCCGGTACCAGTTTGCGCAGACCATCCGCCGAGTGTCCAGCCAGAGCGCCGGCCATCCATGGACTGCCTTAACGGCTTGAGAATGCAGCCTACCGTGGTGAGCTCATGGAGATGGTCGCCGCGTGGGTCCGGTCGATGCCCCAGCGATGGTGAGCAGATCCTCGAGCGCGAAAAAGCGTTGGTGCCCAGCGAGCACCATCAGCTCCGCGCTGGAATCAATGACATACTGCATTACTGCTGCTAGTGGACCCTACATCCTTAATTCGATGTTAAATCAGATATTTGTGTTTTGCGCAACAATTACAGCAAACATTGGTGTTTTGTGCAACAAAAATTTGTAGTTGTGGTTCTGTGCAAAATACGCCCCAACAAATGGTGCAATCTGCGATTATCTCACACTCCTATGATCGTAGGCTCCACTTCTTTCAGCGAGGGTTTGCAACTGATGGCTCAGATTCGGAAATTTTCGGAGCGTCTGTTTCGTTACGGAAGCTAACGCGCCTATTCTGAATGACGAACGCCCGGTGTCACATGATTAAGCCGACGGCATGGTGAAAGGTTTACATCGATCCTATGTACACTACAGGAATGGCGAACTGTGCCGACGGCCAGAACCTGTGCCGACGGCTATTTATCGGAGCCGTCGGCACAGGGGCGTACGAGGATCAGCCGCCCACAAGGCCGTCGGCAAAGAAACGGCCGTCGGCACAGATGTTCTATCCCGACGGCACCCGTCGGGACACAGGAAGCCGTCGGCACAGAGGTTAAGGTGACGTCGACGGCAATCTGTGCCATAGGTCTCTACCATTTTTTAACATTTTTACCCTAATCTTCTTTTTATGTATCTATTTATTACTCTCAATTAAGTTTAATATGTTTTATTCATATTCTATGTACATAGCTTTGCCGAATAGCGGTTTCCACCCACATAAAATAACGTCGCGAATAATTGTCTATACCGGAGCGTCGGAACCCCACCAAAATCTAGGTTTCCATACCATATGTATACAAGTGCTTTTTGTGAAGAATGTTTGTAAAACTTTTGTCGAAAATCAAGTTCATCATTTCACATAGCAACAAGTACACATAAAAATACTCTATGCAAAAAGCAACATAGATCAAATTAATATACAAAAAGTATGACGGTTACATCTTTATTTAATCTCCGGTTACAGCTGGATCGATCGTCCTCATGCCATTTTTATTTAACTAACTTCTGCCTCGTACTAGGCCGCGGGGTGCATCACGGGGAGCGCTCCTCACCCAAAGAGTAGGAACCATCACAGGGTCAATACTCACATGATAAGTATTCCTTTGCATTGCCTGCCATGTATTAGTATACATCGTATCCAACAGATGCATGTAGCGACGGACGTGCGCATCCTCCTCCCTTATACGGCGACGTACCTCCTCCTCGGGGGCCGGCTCCCTCTGGAAGCTCCCTGGCCCACGCGACCTCCACCAAACAAGATCCGGGTCGGCGACTTCGCCCGGATTTCTTACCAAGCTACGCGTTCCGGAAGATAACTCCCAGTGCCAGCCCGGCGGAGCCCAATCCCGCACAGGGCCGTTATTGTCCAACGGGTGTCCGGCCGCGGCCATCGCCGACGTATATGCCCGAGATCTGAAACCAATAGTGGGGAATTTGATCAAACACCTAAGGTACATGCAACCTACGGAGGGGAGGAGGGGATCAGGGAGAAAGGGTACCGTACACTGGCATGGGGATGGACTAGGGGAGGTCCACAGAGGCGTGGAGGGGCGCCGGCGGAGGCCACGGGCGCGGAGAGGTCGTCGAAAGGCATGGACAAGGCCACTGAAAGCAAATCTGGGGTCTGCCCCTGGCCCTTTATATAAGGGGACGATCCGTGTGCTTCTTTCGGATCCAACTAATGATCTTTAGCATCTGAATAAGTAATCTGGTAGAATATATGAGTGAGTAACCTGGGAAACAAAACACACGGTTTCTCCTAGCTACAGCCCGACACTGATTCACGGTCGAATGTCGTTGCATTCAGTGTCGGGCATAGCTAGGGAACCCGAATGTTTTGTGTTTGAGCGCCACTTCGATCCAAGCAGCGGTAAGACGTCTCTGATGATCTACAACCGTCCGGCAAAACATCTCTGATGATCTGCAACCGTTTGGAACGGTCGCAGATCATCAGAGACGTCTTGCCGCTGGTTGCCCAAAGATGCCTCTCCGACTGACGCTGGAATGTTTTGTGTGAGTGAGTAACATGTCTGAGGAGTGGCCTATTTATAGGCGTCGTGTGTTTCTTTCTGGCGCTGCTGACCCGTTGGATCAAGAAGAAGCACATGGATCGCGTGTTTCCTTCCAGTCCTTGTGAGCCGTTGGATCAGCGGTGTGTTTCTTTCGAGCGCTTGTGAGCCCTTGGATCAGGCAGAAGCACACGGATCGTGTGTTTCCTTCCAGTGCTTGTGAGCCGTTGGATCATCGGTGTGTTTCTTTCGAGCGCTTGTGAGCCCTTGGATCAGGCAGAAGCACACGGATCGTGTGTTTTCTTCCAGTGCTTGTGAGCCGTTGGATCAGCGGTGTGTTTCTTTCGAGCGCTTGTGAGCCCTTGGATCAGGCAGAAGCACACGGATCGTGTGTTTCCTTCCAGTGCTTGTGAGCCGAACTCAAGCTGACCGTGATTCGTACGGTCGTTCCTGTCTCTGGTTAGTAGACAGCGATGATGACGACGATTTCCTGCCATCGTCAAAGGAAAGGCCGCAACCGAAAGTTGTATGTTTTCGGCAAGGCCGCAACCGAAAGTTGCATACAAGTGTGTTGTATGTTTTCGGGCGAACCGGATGGAATCTTGTGTCGATTTGGGGTAGACTTTGGTTTCTGATGTTCCTATGGCCTAACCTAACACAACCAAGATAAAAAGTCCACTGGGCTACCCCTTTCGACGCACGTCTATGGGGGTAGACGAAAACGTTAGGGTTTTCCCAGCGGGGCTAGGGTTTCGCCGAAGCGAGGTCCCGGAGCATCGGAACCACACCCAAACCTAGGTTGTGCCATACCATGTGTATAAAAGTGTGTTGTGAGTTTTAAATTTCCAATATCCTACTCCGGGGTGTGACCGGGTTCACCGGCATAACTTTCTCTCTAGTGAGGTCCTGCACTTAGAGGTGAAAACTCCCCTTTCGGGCGAACCGGAAGGAATCTTGTGTTGATTTGGGGTAGACTTTGGTTTCTCACCTTCCCATGGCCTAACCTAACAGATCCAAGAAAAAAAGTCCACTGGCTACCCCCTTTCGACGCACGTCTATGGGGGTAGACGAAAACGTTAGGGTTTTCCCAGCGGGGCTAGGGTTTCGCCGAAGCGGGGTCCCGGAGCGTCGGAACCACACCCAAACCTAGTTTGTGCCATACCATGTGTATAAAAATGTGTTGTGAGTTTTAAATTTCCAATATCCTACTCCGGGGTGTGACCGGGTTCACCGGCATCACTTTCTCTCTAGTGAGGTCCTGCACTTAGAGGTGAAAACTCCCCTTTCGGGCGAACCGGAAGGAATCTTGTGTTGATTTGGGGTAGACTTTGGTTTCTCACCTTCCCATGGCCTAACCTAACACATCCAACCAAAAAAGTCCACTGGCCTACCCCCTTTCGACGCACGTCTATGGGGGTAGACGAAAACGTTACGGTTTTCCCAGCGGGGCTAGGGTTTCGCCGAAGCGGGGTCCCGGAGCGTCGGAACCACACCCAAACCTAGGTTGTGCCATACCATGTGTATAAAAGTGTGTTATGAGTTTTAAATTTCCAATATCCTACTCCGGGGTGTGACCGGGTTCACCGGCATCACTTTCTCTCTAGTGAGGTCCTGTACTTAGAGGTGAAAACTCCCCTTTCGGGCGAACCGGAAGGAATCTTGTGTTGATTTGGGGTAGACTTTGGTTTCTCACCTTCCCATGGCCTAACCTAACACATCCAAGCAAAAAAGTCCACTGGCCTACCCCTTTCGACGCACGTCTATGGGGGTAGACGAAAACGTTAGGGTTTTCCCAGCGGGGCTAGGGTTTCGCCGAAGCGGGGTCCCGGAGCGTCGGAACCACACCCAAACCTAGGTTGTGCCATACCATGTGTATAAAAGTGTGTTGTGAGTTTTAAATTTCCAATATCCTACTCCGGGGTGTGACCGGGTTCACCGGCATCACTTTCTCTCTAGTGAGGTCCTGCACTTAGAGGTGAAAACTCCCCTTTCGGGCGAACCGGAAGGAATCTTGTGTTGATTTGGGGTAGACTTTGGTTTCTCACATTCCCATGGCCTAACCTAACACATTCAAGAAAAAAAGTCCACTGGCCTACCCCCTTTCGACGCACGTCTATGGGGGTAGACGAAAACGTTAGGGTTTCCCAGCGGGGCTAGGGTTTCACCGAAGCGGGGTCCCGGAGCGTCGGAACCACACCCAAACCTAGGTTGTGCCATACCATGTGTATAAAAGTGTGTTGTGAGTTTTAAATTTCCAATATCCTACTCCGGGTTGTGACCGGGTTCACCGGCATCACTTTCTCTCTAGTCAGGTCCTGCACTTAGAGGTGAAAGCTCCCCTTTCGGGCGAACCGGAAGGAATCTTGTGTTGATTTGGGGTAGACTTTGGTTTCTCACCTTACTATGGCCTAACCTAACACATCCAAGCAAAAAAGTCCACTGGCCTACCCCCTTTCGACGCACGTCTATGGGGGTAGACAAAAACGTTAGGGTTTTCCCAGCGGGGCTAGGGTTTCACCGAAGCGGGGTCCCGGAGCGTCGGAACCACACCCAAAGTTGGTTTGCTATGTTCACATGGCCTAACTTAGTTTTCATGAATAATCTAAAAAAATTGTTTTCCTTTAAAAATATAATCTAAAAAATATATAACTAGAACCTTGTGCCGACGGTGTTACCGTCGGCACAGGTCCTGGGCTAGGTTATGTTTCTGGACCGCGCGCGGGAGGCTCATCCTCCCCAAATTTTTCCCCTTCTCCAAATTTTGGACCTGCGCCACCACCCATCCTCACCGCCGTCCCCGTCCCCGCCGCCTCCCCCGCCCCTGACCCCGCCCCCAGAGCAGCGGCAGTGCCGTGGATCCCGTCGGCTTCCTCGCCCCCGACCCCGCCCCCGCCGCCTCCCCCGACACGCACCGGCCGCCACCCTTCCTCGTCGTTGTCCCAGTGCCCCTGACCCCGCCAGACATCCTCCTACTCCTCCGCCGTCGCCAGACTTGCCGCTGCACCTCCTCCTCGTACTCGTCCGGCCCTCGCGAGCGCTCGCCCAGGCCGCGGCAGCGCACGGAGTAGCGGCCCAGGCCACGGTAGCGCACGGAGCAGCGGCCCGGCCGCGTCAGCAGCGGCAGTGCCGTGGATCCCGTCGGCTTCCTCGCCCCCGACCCCGCCCCGCCGCCTCCCCCAACGCGCAGCGGCCGCCCCCGACCCCGCCACCGACCCCGCACGGCACAGGTACTACTCTAAATTTTTCTTCAGCTTTTTTCCAACTCTAATCACATCGTTAGAAAAAGAGCAGAATATCTGATTTTATTTTGTGGGATTAAAGCCAAATCAAGTTAAATGAGAGTCTTTGGAAATAAGAGAGAACAATGTGGAGTAGTGGTACTGATCCTGCGGATCAGAGAGGAGTTTAACACCTGGGAGTTAGCTAGAGTGGGAGGAGGAGTTAGTGGAGCGAGAGAGTAGGCTTAGGAGTTGGTGTGGAGTTGTAGCCGGCCAAATTGTGTGCCACTCATAGGTAAATTATATATGCATATGATTCTGAGAAGAAGCGGGACAAAACTCGTGGAGAAAGTAGTTTCAAATGCATAGATGTTGAGGAAGGAGAAAATCAACCAACCGTGCGCTTTTCAACAATAACATGTTCAAAGTTTTATATGCACTAAAATGTAATGCACGCCTTCTGTCGCGCCGCATTTTTCCTATATATAGCATTTGTATCATGGCTAGTGTGGTTTATGTGAAAACGAAATAAGTCCAGGTCTTTCCTAGACACTAAAGTCTAATGGGTAATTAATGGCTAATCTTTCCTATTTATAAAGTTTGAAATGAGTGTCTGGTTTGTTCTCCACCACCATTATATACTAGAATTTTCTTTTCTCTTTCTGCAAGTTCATGGCTCACCCACCATACAATTTACTAGCACTTCTTTTGCTTAGAACAACCTAATTAAAGTGCATATAAATCTCAACGTTTCCTAGACACTAAAGTCTTATATTGCTTCAATATTAATGTTGTCATACTTGTGTGCTAATATTTATTGTTTCTCAATGCAGTTGATTGAACAATATGAGTCAGGGCAAGGAAAGCGCAGCTACCTTGCTTAGTACGCTGAAGGCACAGAAGTCTAACCTTACACGGAGTGGACGACCTACCACCTCGCGTTACGCCGCGGACGAGGGTGCACGAGTAGGACGAGGTGGAGGACGAGGTGGAGGACGAGGTGGACGGCAAGGTGGAGGACGAGGTGGAGGGCGAGGTGGAGGACGAGGTGGAGGAGACGTGGAGCACCCACCCTCCGCTTCTGGCGACGTGGATTCCGAGTTGCCCTCCGCTTCAGGCGACGTGGCTTCCCAGAACCAGCTGGAGCTGGAGCTGGAGGTGGAGGTGGAGGACGAGGTGGAGGTGGAGGACGAGGTGGAGGCGGCGCCGAAGCGGAAGAAGAGTCGTGGCGACGCAGGAGTCCCCGAGGAAAAATACTGGCCTAAGACCGAGGAGGCGAAAACCCTCATTGAGCCTCATGGCGTTGAGTAAGTGTACTAGTTTTGTAATTGTGAACATGAAATTTCATTTTGGTCATAACAATTTGGCATATGTACTAATGTTTACTTATTGTGCAGTTCATGGACATGGACAGGCCCTAAGATTCCACGCACTCCTGGGAGCTTGCTTGGAGCTCTGATTAGGAAATATTGGCCAGGCTTGTACACTACAGGGCCCGACGCCGAGCTGAAGTTAGCCACGAAATGGGCGGACTATGAGGCTGCACCGTCCCCACCGTTCGAGACAGCTGCTCACGCCGTGATCACCACTTTTTGGGTAACACATTTTTTCGAATTCCGTTCATAGTTAATGACCCCACCGTGATAACTCATGACTCACAATTTTTTTATGCATGGTTGAAGCGGTTTTATCGTGTGCTGGACCAGCAAGCTGCGGATAGCACTTTGCATGCTCATTGTGTGAGGTTGACACGGCAGCAATTCTACAACCAAAAGTTTACATCCGCCAATGACTTTACGTATGAGAAGACGGGCAAGAGGGCCAAGAAGGCGGATAATGCCAAGAATGCAGCGGAGATGACAAAGGAGGAGTACATTTCGGTAAGTAAATTGTCAATGGAATTCTATATTGCTGCTAAGTTGCCATTGCATTTAGCTCTTCTTGAATTGCATTTTCAGGTTATGCCCGACTGGGCGGACGGCAAAGAAGACGCATGGGATGCGTTGGTTAGGAGGTGGGTCGGGGAAGACGCGGATTTCGGCGCCGTGAGCCAGCGGAACAAGGCAAACCGAGGCTCCGAGGGAACACACAGTGCGGGAAACCGCAACCACTTCCTCTTTAAGGATAAGATGGTATATATATACATGGAACGACGTGCATTTATTTTTACCGCATGTTTCTACTTGGTATGAATAACATTTCTTTTCGTGATGCAGGACGCCGAAACTGGGACGGTAAGCTCCCACATCGGTGCGTGGAAGAAGATGAGGGAAAAGAAGCCCGATCCATCGAAGCCTCAGCCACAGGTTCCTGAGTACTACGGCAGAACCGAGGAGGCCGTGGACAGCTACTGCACGACGTTCCAGGGTTTTCACCGGAGGTGGATGACCCCTTGAGCGAGGAGGTCGACGAGAGGTCGGTATATATATATATACATGGAACAAAGTGCATTTATTTTCACCGCATGTTTCTACTTGGTATGAATAACAATTCTTTTCGCGATGCAGGGTGGTGGTCCTCTCGGGGCACGGAAGGCCGCATGGCCGTAATCGCACTCTTAATAAGGTGGTTAGGCCTGCCATGACCTTCACGCAGGCAAAAGCTACTCTCCCTGACAACAGCCCACTGATCCCGCCTCGTCCACAGCCTCGTCGATCCACTCCCATCGATGTAAGTTTTTTTGCATCCTCTTTCCGACATTCGTTCTTGCATGGCTAAGTTGACGAGATTCATTCTTTTCGAAATTGTAGCCCGATTTTGAGGAAGCCTACGCTGCCGCTCATGCGGAGTATGAGGTGGCCTTTGCCAAGTGGGAGGAGATGAATAAGCCTTGGACCGAGTATCAAAAGTTGTTCCGAGCTGTAAGTTTTAACCTTTACTTTTGTCAAATATGACAAGTCCCACTTCCCTAGTTTGAACCTTTATTTTTGCAACACCTGACATCTAAACTATCTTGCAGTCGGTGCTGAACTTTTTCACCACTGGAGTGCGGGTAGCCCCTCCTATGGACGAGCCTCCGGAGCCGGGTACGACTCCACGGATGCCATCGAGGGACGTGTTCGCTCTCTCCTACTACAGAAGAACCCCGGTAAGTTTGATCCCAAACCACTGGTTACTGCTTTCCTTTGCCTCGCAGTTGCTAACTCTTGCTCAAACATGTAGGAAACGGGATGCTCGTCGGAGGACCCACACATTGATCCTTCTGCTTCTCCTAGTTCCTCGACGGGTTCGCCTCGCATCACACCGGTACATAGCGGTGGTCCTTCTCCCGGTGCTTCAGCTTCTCCTGGTGCTTCTCCTACTTCCGGTGCTTCTGCTGCGGCGATCCGACGCTCACCTATTATCAGCCGGGGAGATATGGGGTTCACCCCGTCGCCGTCGCCGCAATAGATGTAGGGATTTGGGCGTCTAGACATGTATCTACTTGATGATGGTCCTATGTGTGTATATACTTGATGATATAGCATTTTGCTTGATGATATATGGAGGAGCCATTCTGTGATCTTGTTTGTTGTGAATTTGTCTTTTTTTTTTCTGCAAAAAACGAGCTGTGCTGGATAAAAAAATCTGGGCACACCTGTGCCGACGGCATGCCGTCGGCACAGACCCCTTGAATTGACCAAATGGTCACACCTGTGCCGACGGCACAGCCGTCGGCACAGCCGTCGGCACAGGCCCATCCCTGGAGCGCCCAACTGCCTCCACGTGGCAACTATGTGCCGACGGCTTGGCCGTCGGCACAGGCCCCTCCACCTTGCCTGGCCAATGTGGGCCCCACCCGCCGCTGTGCCGACAAAGTAGGTGCCGACGGTGCGTGTCTGGTCGTCGGGAAAAGCTGTGCCGACGGTTTTCTTCTGTGCCGACGGCCAGGTGGCCTGTGCCTACGGGCCCTGTGCCGACCACCCTGTGCCGACGGTAGCCGTCGGCATAGGTGTGTGCCGACGGCATTGGGACCTTTGCCGACGGGCTGCGGCCGTCAGCACATGTGGCCATTCCTGTAGTGGTACCACTGCCGTTGACATGTGGGCCAGCGATATCACGGCTCCATGATGTACGTCGCCTGTACCAACGTCCAACGGTGTCGAGTACGTCCCATACGCTACTCAGCGTAAGCAAAAATACGAAAGATTCTTCATTTTGTAGTCTGACTATGAATCGACTAGACCAAACAGATCAACGGTGCTTGCAGCAGTGCTGCTTTCTGTATCCTCTCTGTATTGTAGCTGCAGCTCAGACCAGCGTGGAACTCTCAGCCTGGGAATGGGGCGAAACCCACCCCTAATCCAATCCAAACCGCATAATACTAACCTGATCTTCCACCCCACCCCAAACCAAGAATTTGCTCTCTTGACCCGCACCACACCGCACCACACAAATTTTGCACCCGCACCGTACCACATGGCCAATGCGGGCTGAACCCGAGGTTCCAACCCATGGATTTGTGCGATGTAAGCTGAGTTGGATTAGTCGTTGATCGATGTATGTAGTATTGAACTACTGTACTAGTCGCTGATCGATGGTTTACTGCCGGGTCTTCGGCCGCTCCCTGTCGTTGTCGTGGTGGTGAGTGCTGCCGCCGCCAATGCTTCGAGTGTTTGCCCGAGGCGATCTACGACCGGTCTTTGGCGGCGAAGCTCTCGGCAGGCTGAGGAAGATGTCCTCGAAGTGCTTGGACGTGACGCGGTCGAAGGAGCCGATCCGCTCGGGCGAGGAGGATTCCCTGTCAATGGCGTCAGAGAAGGACGACGTGTCGCAGTCGTCGCTGCTCCCTTCGCTCGTGTAGCACCAGTTGGTCCTCGAGCCCGGCACAGGCCCCTCCACCTCGCCCGGCCAATGTGGGCCCCACCCGCCGCTGTGCCGACAAAGTAGGTGCCGACGGTGCGTCTCTGGTCGTCGGGAAAAGCTGTGCCGACGGTTTTTCTTCTGTGCCGACGGCCAGGTGGCCTGTGCCTACGGGGCCCTGTGCCGACCACCCTGTGCCGACGGTAGCCGTCGGCATAGGTGTGTGCCGACGGCATTGGGACCTTTGCCGACGGGCTGCGGCCGTCAGCACATGTGGCCATTCCTGTAGTGGTACCACTGCCGTTGACATGTGGGCCAGCGATATCACGGCTCCATGATGTACGTCGCCTGTACCAACGTCCAACGGTGTCGAGTACGTCCTATACGCTACTCAGCGTAAGCAAAAATACCAAAGATTCTTCATTTTGTAGTCTGACTATGAATCGACTAGACCAAACAGATCAACGGTGCTTGCAGCAGTGCTGCTTTCTGTATCCTCTCTGTATTGTAGCTGCAGCTCAGACCAGCATGGAACTCTCAGCCTGGGAATGGGGCGAAACCCACCCCTAATCTAATCCAAACCGCATAATACTAACCTGATCTTCCACCCCACCCCAAACCAAGAATTTGCTCTCTTGACCCGCACCACACCGCACCACACAAATTTTGCACCCGCACCGTACCACATGGCCAATGCGGGCTGAACCCGCGGTTCCAACCCATGGATTTGTGCGATGTAAGCTGAGTTGGACTAGTCGTTGATCGATGTATGTAGTATTGAACTACTGTACTAGTCGCTGATCGATGGTTTACTGCCGGGTCTTCGGCCGCTCCCTGTCGTTGTCGTCGTGGTGAGTGCTGCCGCCGCCAATGCTTCGAGTGTTTGCCCGAGGCGATCTACGACCGGTCTTTGGCGGCGAAGCTCTCGGCAGGCCGAGGAAGATGCCCTCGAAGTGCTTGGACGTGACGTGGTCGAAGGAGCCGATCCGCTCGGGCGAGGAGGATTCCCTGTCAATGGCGTCAGAGAAGGACGACGTGTCGCAGTCGTCGCTGCTCCCTTCGCTCGTGTAGGACCAGTTGGTCCTCGAGCCCGGCACAGGCCCCTCCACCTCGCCCGGCCAATGTGGGCCCCACCCGCCGCTGTGCCGACAAAGTAGGTGCCGACGGTGCGTCTCTGGTCGTCGGGAAAAGCTGTGCCGACGGTTTTCTTCTGTGCCGACGGCCAGGTGGCCTGTGCCTACGGGGCCCTGTGCCGACCACCCTGTACCGACGGTAGCCGTCGGCATAGGTGTGTGCCGACGGCATTGGGACCTTTGCCGACGGGCTGCGGCCGTCAGCACATGTGACCATTCCTGTAGTGGTACCACTGCCGTTGACATGTGGGCCAGCGATATCACGGCTCCATGATGTACGTCGCCTGTACCAACGTCCAACGGTGTCGAGTACGTCCCATACGCTACTCAGCGTAAGCAAAAATACCAAAGATTTTTCATTTTGTAGTCTGACTATGAATCGACTAGACCAAACAGATCAACGGTGCTTGCAGCAGTGCTGCTTTCTATATCCTCTCTGTATTGTAGCTGCAGCTCAGACCAGCGTGGCAATCTTGACACGGAACTAAGAACTCCTTCAAACTGTGAAACTTGCAGCCAAACTGTGGAATTTTTCGACAACAGTAGTAGTGTACTTCGTGTGCGCTGCTTTGTTTTTCTTTTAACAAGACAAAATCCTGAGTGAATATTTGGCTCTCTTTTGATCCAGTGATCACACTATTTTCAAAAGGTTAAGATATATTTAAAAGTTTCAAAAAAAAATGGAAAAAACATGCATGTTCTCAATGATATATCCTACAACGTGCAAGATCTCAATCAAAATATTTTACGTTTTGAGCTACAAAAATGACAAATGTACAGATCTGCGTGTAGTGAACAATGTATAGGTTCAATAATTTTCATGTTTGTGTAACCCATAAGACAAAATATTTCGTATCGTGATTTTACACACTTATAATATACATCATTGAAACCATACGTAATTTTTTTCAGATTTTTTTGAAACATTTAAATATATTTTTTGGTTTTTTTAAACGATGGCCAACATAAAAGGAAAAGGTGACATCAACCGATAATTTTCACGAGATGTTTCGCACTAGCACCTTTGTTGTTCCGCACCAGCGTCGACGCCAAAAAGAAGATGTTATTGAAGACCCTAGTGTTGCCCTCCTTTCATAGTTCCATATCTTCTACTAGGAGATGAGTGTAAATAGCGAATATCCACTTGTGCTCCCGAGCTCCAGACCTCAGTGCTCCGTCCGTTCTAAAAAAAAACTAAAATCATTTTTTTTAAGTGTTAAAGAAATGTGAAAAAAATCATGGATATTTTTAATGATGCAATCTTAAAACGTGCAAAACTTAAATTAGAAATACTTTTTATTGACAAAATCTTAAAAAGCTTGGAGATTTGAAACACCATACTTAGATCTGTACATTTGTCTTTTTGTGGAGTTTAAAATACAAAGTATTTGTAATTGAAAATTTTCACGTTTTTTATAATGCATAATTGAGAATATCCATGATATTTCACATTTTTGGTAAACTTTGAAATCTAATTTTTTGAATTTTTAAAACACAGGGAGCAGCGGAGTTCAGGATTAAGAAATCTCCACTAGCGTAAATAGGGTCAATTTTTTTCATTTGTGACACTATTCATCCTAAATTTGTCTTTTTGTGTTTTAATGTTTATTGCGATTTTTTACCTCAATTATTTTATGGTTATAGACACATTCCTTGTGAAAATTCACACTTTTGCTAATGTTTTCGAAAACATTTAAAATTTATTTATTTGTAAAAAATTGTAGCAAGATAGCAGCTAACCACGTGCTAGCACTATATGTTCTCTCTTGTTTGTTTGGTACAAAGACCAACTAACGAGTAGAGTAGTTCTTTCCTTCGAGACCAAAAGCATAAACTGAGATTATTCTCCCTAGTGAATCTAATGATTCCCATGTATGCATGCATGCCTGCCTGCCTGCCTGCCTGTTGAAATTTGGTGACAAGTGCCAACAGAACTGTTCCAGAATGAAAGAATGAGAATCAATCTCTGCTTTGTATTGATGATTGACTTGGGTATTTATAGGTGCCCAAAGGAAGCATACAAGGTCGGTTACAAGGTTCGCGTCCTCTCGGAGGGACGCAACGCTTGGACAAAAGTAACTGCCAAGTTTGCTTAGAATCTAAGCTAATATCTAACTGCCTAGTTAGCCTAATATCTAAGCTAATTTATTTCTAACACTCCCCTTTGGACAACGCAAATCCTTGAAAATCCCTTGTACAATATTCGGATCTTCTTGCTTAGTCTTTAGAGTGTTCTTGTGTATCCATGAGGATGTCCCTGTAAATAACCCTGTCTTTGTAGATTCAATCATCTTGAAAAATTTCATTTATAGAACCTCTCCCCCAAAAACCCTGTGGGAAAAATATGAGGAGAGTTGTATTCGATATGTTGTTAAAACTCCTTTAAACCCTGTGAGGAAAAAATAAGGAGAAAATGATATGACATACAATGATTATTGTCTCATTGATAACTCATATGAGAAAAACCTTGATAGGAAAAATCTCATTAGTGAGTTTAGACAACAATAAATATGCCTTATATACTTCCTTTAAAAACCCTGGCGGGGAAAATAGAAAGATATGTCATATGATAGTGAAAATATATTGACTCATTTAGCACCTTATATGAGAACCTTGAGAGTAAACTCATAAAGTGAAAAGGAGTCAAAATGAGTGCAATACGACGTGCCACTGAAAACTCCTTGAAAACCCAGTGGGAAAAATATAAGGAGAAAGCAAAATGGCATATCCGAACACTTGTATTTATATTGTCTCATTAAAAACCTTTATGAGAAACCATTAGGGAAGAACTCATCGAGGGAAAAAGAGTACAATATGTGTGATTGGAAGATCATTGACGGGTTATGATACGCAGTGGCGGACCCAGGAATTGAGCTTAGCCGGGGCGAACATTTTAGTCCAATTTTTTTGTACAATGCTTCTTGGAATGCCCGCCATTCTGTTCCATGTTTTGTGCATTGAACATCATGACAATTCAAATGACATTAATCTATTGATGAATACACACTTCCTATTTTATCACTAAATTTTTTGGTTAACATACTCTTCACAGCAATTAGTTTTTTGAGAGAAATCACAGCAACTAGATTAAATACATCAGCTTGTGATACGTTCTACATTATCAAATTTTGATAGCAAAATTGAGTGATCTACTTATTTTCGGCACTGTACATCTGGAGAGGAAACATGTCACCAAAAAAATGTAAAAGGTGAACACGGGAAAGATATATGCGCCATCTCGTCCGTCTACGCCATCTCTGCGTCCGCTGGTCGTTGGGGCAGCGACCTGGGTGGTTTGTTTCTTCGGTTGAAATAATTCGAGCAAACTTCCATGCGCCATGAGGTGCAGCCGTGGTGTTCAGATGCTGAAAAATAATACACAGGCCTTTTTCACAGCTCACTTAAGCCCATTAGTTAAGGCCCAGTTTGGTTTCTTCCTCCTCTGTCTTGTACCACTTCGACGGGAAATAGAGATCTCGGCTCGAGTTCATCAATGGCGCTGCTCCGCTTGGCGAATACAGGCTAGAAATCAAAGTGGGGTATACTGATCTGCGCAGGGACACCCGGGGCGACCGCCCCTGCTCGCCCCTACGGTGGGTCCGCCACTGATGATACGGGAGTTTGCTCCCCCTGAACTTTGCAAATCTCAACAACTTTATTTGCAATATATTGTTCTTTATATAACCATTTGAGCAATACAAGTCGTATTATCTTGATAGACAATGGTAATATCTACTACCATTGTATTGTATTGTATTGTACTGATCTGAACTTGAGGTGAGGTCATCTTTTTGGGGACTTCATCTGTAAATCGAAAATCAGACCGTAGGGGTTCTCCTCTACGGTAATGCCCTTAAAAAAAAACAATGGTAGTAGTTGATTCTGTTGAATCTTAACCGCAATTTTGAATGTGGTATCATTCTGTGAAGTCATATACATAAAGTGATTATTCCAGAATGATTAGTGCTAGTAGACATTAGAGTCTATTTTGAAAACTTCCCTTGAAATGGATCTTCCACTAAATTCAGGCATTAATATGGCATGGGATCATATCATTATAGCCAATATATGTATATCACAAATGGTCAATTCTTGATGTCCCCGAAGGATTTTATCAATAACTTTAGTGCCTTGAAGATATCGAAGGATATTACTTACACCAACATTTAGTTGGGGTTAGCACTTCTATATAAATTGACATAAAAAATTGTCACACGTGATGTAGTGCAACAATGGTATTGAGATATGGAATTAGAGTTCTGCGTAGCACTTCATTATTGCTACTATGTGTAAAATGAGTTTACATCCCTGTTTGGGATAGTATGACCATATGTGTCTTTGATATGATTTATCCATAGTCAGTTTCTAACATATTTTATGGATATGTGAGACTGATATATGTATTCCTAAAGGGAATATTCTCAAGTTGTGAACTCGAATAGTATTTGGTTTCATCCAAATCTCCGTCTATATGATTGCGAGTAACTTTCATGTATAGTATAGACTTGAATCATAGAATCATCGACATATACGTAGGTCATTTAGAATCCAATGAGGGATTTTGTTAATGACTACATGTAATCAATCTTTATCAAGTAATCCTTTCGAAGAAAGAACTCTCATAGTCGATTCTACCACACAAATTTCGACTATTGAAGTCATTGAGTGATTTGATGTTTTACACAAAATATGTTGTGATTTATTCTCGGACATTCATATAGATATCCGAGATGAGTGATCCATATGAGTATGAAATCACTTCGTTTATCAACTGCATGGATAGTTTATTTGTACTGCATATATTTTTATCGAAACGTAATTCCACTTATACCAAGAGGGTATGTTACATCACAATAGATGTTGGGTCTCCGCGTGAACCCTTGTGCTACAAGCCTCGCCATTTCACCACCTCATTGTCTTCCAAAAGGGAAGATAATTATGAGGAGAGTGTATTCTGTGGTAAATACCTCTCTTTTTGTTGAGCGATTGCTATTCTTATTTAATTGCCTCCTTCTAGTTGAACCAATATATGAGTGCATGAGGCACTCTACCATGGATTTTGGTTCAGGGCCCTAAAGGTTTAGCAATTCAAGACTAAATATTTGTCAGCAAATGTAGTCTTTATGTTATATGATTCTGTTGAATCAAAGAAAATTGTGGAAATATATTTTTTTACATCTTTTTAACTCCTTGTGATTTCCCATAACAATGGAGTCAAGGTGTTTCGATTTCCCAAAACATTTAAAATAGTGTGCACATTTATGTTGGGTTTGGATGATGAGCATCCGTTATGTTTCATTCAACTTGAGGTTGAACTACATTTACTAGTTGAGGATATAATTTCCTCTATTTTCCTCGGATACATATGAGAACTCATTTCTCATGTGACCATGTTTCTCCCCCTAATGCTCTCATTTGGGGAGAATAGTGGTAGTACGAGATACTTCCACTTTTTATGGCACATTGCATGCATGCATAATGTAATTTCATGACGTCTTTGTCATATATAAATGTATGTGGCAGATTTGCAATGTGTTGCAAATATATTGAACTTCATGTTCAAATTTGAAGTGCGTGAATATCAGGACTGAATGTCTTTAACATTTCTAATTTATCGGTATTGTTTGTGGTACGAATATCCCCTAATACCAAAAATGTCCTTATTTTAAAGCGTAATCAGCGTACGGGCTATGCTCAATTCCCTTGATAGGGCTTGATATATTTATAATTGACGGATAAATTAATAGTAATACCTCACATAGATCCCAAAAATTTAATGTGAAGGCCCGTTAAGTACGCCGGAGTGGTGAAATCGGTATGTAACCGATATCGCAGATGGGAAATACTTGTTTGATTTCCACGTACTTACTGCAAGGGGAAATAGTATGACATGCAGTTGGTATGGTCTAGAATAGATCTGTGGCGTGTAAGACCGCATGTCTCACTAGTAGAGAATATGCTATCAGTGGCGCAGCTTTTTTAGATTCTGTGGCGCACCGCGGCGCACGGGTCGGTGCGCCACTAAATTTTTTTTCTGTGGCGCACCAGCCCGTGCGCCACAGAAATCTCATTATTTTGTGGCGCAGCAGCACTAGGTGCGCCACAGAATTCCTATTCGGATTTTTAAAAAAAAATGCAGGGCGCTCGCGCAGGCCACCGCGGAGGTTGCGCACGGCACGGACGGCGTCGGCCTCGGCGGCGGACGAGACCCCTCCGCACGAGCTCCTGCTGGTCTCGGCGAAGAAGACTGTGGGCTGGTGGGGAACGGACGGGTCATCCTCGTCGTCTTCGTCTTCGGCGTCGGAGGGGCTGCAACATCCCAAAATTATTATCAGAATTATATTCCAAAAATGAGAGCCAACAAAAACTTTTTGTTGTTTATTGTATGTTAATTGCTTCTTGTTACTTGAGTTGTTGTTCTTGCTGTTTGTGTGAGCGTTTGCTCTAGTGAACACTAGTAAGAAAGAAAGAAAACAAAATATAAAATCAAAGCAAGAAAAATAAAAGTGACAAGTTGTCACATGAAAATCTTCAAGTGACAAACTCAATTATTTTCAAACCAAAGTCAGTGGAGTTGTAATGTAAACACTCCCCATTTTGTTCCTACCACTTTCCCCTCTCAAATATTATTTTTGAACTAGTTTTAAAAATTCTAAAATAAAAACAAATTGAAATAAATTAAAATGCCTTAATTAAAACACTATAAAAGAAAATGTTTCCAAACATTTTATTATTTTATGCCAATTTTTGTGGAGCTTCTGTACATTATGGGAAGACCCCACAAATTTTGACAAATTTTTATAAATTGATTTAGTACCTCAAATTAAATCAAGAAGTGTTTCTGGAATTAAACAGAAGGACTAAACAGTAATTAAGAAAAAGAAGAAGGAAGATTAGCAGCAGAGAGGAGGCAGGGGGTTTTCTGCAAAAACGTCATCCCCTACCTCTCTCCCTCGCCCCGACGTGCCGCCGTGTCGCCGTGCCGTGCATGGCCGTTTCCGAGCCGCCCAGGCCCCCCTTGCCGCGCTCGCCGTGCCTCTGCAACCTCTGTTCGCAGAGGAGAAGCCCAGAGCACGCCCCCTTGCGCCGACGCCGCCCCTGTCCCCTCCGCATCGCCGTGGCAACCTCGCCATCGCCGACCCAAATTCACCGCACTCGCTGCACCTCGACACGCACGACTTGGCCGAGCCCTTCTAGAACATGTCCGGACCCCGCTTGACACCGCGCGTCCACGTCCCTCGCACCACCGCCGCGGAATTGATCCACTCCCGTGCGCCATGGACGCCGCCGTGTGCGCCTCGTCCACGAACGCCGGCCCCTGCCCTATAAAACCACCCCCGCACCCCTCTGGAAGCACCACACCACCTCACTCCCTCACCCCTCCCTCTCGATTCGTCTGTGCACCGCGGGAGGCCGTGCACCGCCGCAGCCAATGCCGCCGTCAAGGTCGGTCATGGCCGCAGCGCCTTGCTCCCCCATTCTCTCCCCTCTGGCCCGTACTCTCTTCCCTCTGCTTCACCGCACTCACCGCACCCTTTTACCCTCTGGATTGTGTCCAGATTCGCCGTGGGATCCTCGCCGGAGTTGCTGCCGTGTCCGCGGGAAGTTCAGAAGCTCGCCGTGGACGCTCCGCTCCATCCCAGCACGCGCAACTCAGCCAAGATCTTCCCCAGAGCCGCCGCCGTCGTTCTGCGTCACCGCCGCATCTTCCCGAGCCCCCTAGGTGAGCAGAGCTTCCACCACCGTGTCGCCGGCGCGACGGCGCCACCAGTTCTTGGTCGTCGCCGTTGCCTTGAATCTGGGCCGTTGGATCTGGATCCAACGGTGCCTTACCGTTTCGCAGAGAGAGAGAGGGACTGACGTGTGGACCCCACACGTCAGCGTTTTAATGTTTTCCCTCGCGCGCACTGTGACACTGCCACTGGGTCCCACCTGTCAGCCTTTTCAACATTATCCAGAGAGATTTAATTTCGAATTTAAATTCCTCTCTGAGAAGTCAGTACTGGTCCTGACTTTGAAATTCAATAACTTGAGAATTAGGAATCCAAATAAATCAAACTCAATTGTTCTAGAAAGCTTATGAAATTGTTTAACCAACATAATTGGTCTCATGTCATTTAATTAAATAGTTAAAAAGTATTATTAAAAATACAACAGAAGGTTTAAAATCTAAACTTGTTTGTTTCTGATACTCTGTTTGTCCAAATAATTCCAAACCAATTTTCCTAGCTTAGTACTGCCTTGTGTTACCTCCCCTAATTTTGGTAGAATTAATTAAGTAGCATGAATTGTTTACTTTAAGATAAACCCTTCTGGACTAAAACAAACAAATATGTTTATTCGTTGACCGAAATGAGTTAGAACCAATTTTGTTAGCTCACATACAGCCATGTTTACTTACCTCTAAAAGGGTTTAATTTTTGGAAAAACAGAATTTAAATGGTAGGTAAAACTTGATTATTAAGCTACTGGGTTCAAACCAATGTGTAGGGAGTTTGGTAACTCCAAATGATCCAATTCAAATTGGGTTGTCTTCTAAACATCAGTAGCTTTCTATAGAATTTTAGTTTGTATTTTTGTGACCAACAGAACTCAAGTTGTGGAATTAATCATGTTTAACTAGTTTCTGCCATAATTTGGACTTAATCAAATAATGTTTAATTCAACTTTTTGAAAACCAAATTGTGTGGTTTGATGTGTGCAGTAGCTAATTGTGATGTTTATGATTGTTGTGTTGATTTGATTGCTTGTATAGCTTAGTGATTGTTTGCATTGTTGTTTATTAATTAGACGAGAACGTTGTCGGATATATCGAGGAAGGAGAGTTTGCTGAATTTGAAGAACAAGAGCAAGAATACTTTGCCAAGCAAGGCAAGCTATTCTCTGAGCTTGCACTACAAATATATGCATCTACTTTCAGAACTTGTTTTACTCTCAAAGCAAGATTTATAAAACCCGTTTCAAAAGTATATGGATATTATTTTGCCACCCTATGTAGTAGTTTATATAAAACTTTAGGATGGGAAACAATGTTGTTTATTCAAAACTCCTTTGAAATTACTTGTGAGATTATGAAATACCGAGATGTCGGTGTTGGAAATGGAGAAGTGGAAAAGTGGTGAGGTTTATGAAAAATGCACAGTGTCCTAGTACTATGACGACCAATCTTACCCTATGCGACCACATTTACCACATATGGGAAAAGGCTTAGTCATGTAGTTTGCTCTTATTAGTATGGGATACCTCATCAACGGAGATGACTCCGTTATGCATGAGGGGATGGTCCGAGGACCTACCCCCTGACCCGGGTCCTCACACAAGTTGGTGGGGAGGATAGAAGGTTCCACCATAAACCGCCGGACAAAACTATGAGTCCTCACACTTAGGGTTTCTGACGGGAAACCGGACTGGGTGTTGATGAAAGTGTCATATGGGAAGGATCATATACTAGCATGAGCAAATAAGAGGCTAGGGCCAACGGCTTACTTCGCATACACCTGGTATGGCGAGACGTGGCAGACACGATGAGTTGCCGGATGGATGTGGGCTAAAAGCGTGCTACCTCTGCAGAGTGTTAAAACTATTCGAATAGCCAAGTCCTCGGATATGGACAATTGGGAGACTATCCTAAGACCATGTGCAAGTTTTTTTTAAACACTTTGAGTTTTAAAAGAAAAATGAAGTGGAGATTGTTTTCTACACCTATACCAACGGATCGGTATGAGGTGGTTGGATGAAAGTGGACCATGACGGGCTATGGTCGGAAAAAGGGGGAGTTTTGGAGAAACAGATAAAAATGGTGACTTCTTTAAAGATAGTTATAAAATTCTTCTTACCTTTTTCAATAAAGATATAGAGATGTTATAAATAAGAAAAAGTTGTCAACTAAAATAAAACTGGTGCATACTCATGTTGGGGTAGTTTGCGAGTACATTAAAATGTACTCATATTGGTTTCGTCCCTGGCTATTGACCTAGCCAGACTACGAGGAGGAACACTACGCCGAGCAGGAGTATGGCGACTTCTACGCCAACTAAGGATCTCCACGCATTGGGTTTGATATGCATTCATGTACGCAAACACTGTTCATTTGTGCAGGGGAAGCATGGCCGCCGAGATGGCCGCCGAGCTCGTCGCCGACGTCTGAGACCTCCCGGAGCAGATCGAAGCGCGTCTCCGTATCCGCCTCGTCGCCCTCTTCCTCCCAGTACAAGGAATCGACGCGGGGTCGCCCGCATCGTCGCCGCCGTCCACGTCTTCTTCCTCGACGGCCGGAGCTTCGCCGCATCATTGCCGCCGTCCTCGACCTCCTCTGTGTCCTGCAAGACCTACGCGACGAGGTCTCCTGATGGCTCCCAATCTCTAGGCGACATGGAGAGCCTCATCCACTGGGATTTCTCCCCCGGTATCGCGCTCGCGGAGCTGGTTCGTTCACGTTTTGGATCTCCTGTTCACTTCCTCCCCTCTACCTCGGCAAAGGAGTTCTTCTTGGTGGCTTCGTTCTCCTATGCCTCTTTCCCACTGTCTGAAGAATCCGTTGCTTTGGCACTTCAATGCTGCCTGGGTGGGGATTGTGCTGGTTTTCGTACTTTCAAGCTCAGCGACCGCCGCTTTAGGTTCTCAGTTGCTTCTAGTCGTGTGGGACATTTTGTCTATCATCTTAAAGATTGAGTTCGGCCGGATTTCATATGTCAGTTTACTCTCTTTCGAGGCGATGTGTGTGCTTCTGTGCAATCGGCAGCTGACGCATGGTTGGCTTCCAAGGATGTCTCGCCACCACCATCATCTAGTAGAATTGCGGTTCGTACCAACCTGAATTTTCTGCAGGCATCTGCTGGTCCTTCATTGTCTGGTTATCATGTCTCTGATGCCTTACCTCGATCGGTGGCGCATCTCTCACCTGCTCAGGAGGCTAGCACCTCGGTTCATATACAGTTTGGCAGTCTGTCACCTGTTGCTCCGGCACATCCTGTGCAGCATTCGATCAATGAGTCTGGTGTGGATAGTAAGATCTCGTTTGGACAATTTCAGATTGATTTGCCTTCTGCCTGGAAACCCCATGTTTTCTGCCCCAAATTTACGGGTCCACTATTTTGGAAAGATTGTTTGCTTTCCAAATCCGCTATGTCGAACTTCTGGCTCAATAGGATGCTTGATCTGCGTATGGCCAATTATTCTGTGGCTGAAACTGAGTATGCTCTTAACTTCCATGGCCTACCATCAACTGAAATGGCGCGGCATCTGTTAGGATGGTGCCCTACCTGTAATGAGAATTCTGCTAGATTCCCTGCATGCCTGTGTGTCCGCCAGAGAGTTGAGTCTGCTGACCCGACCCAGTATTGCTTCCGTTGTTTGGGCCTTGGGCATTTTCAGCGTGGCTGCACCAATGAGATGATATGTCTTAGCTGTTATGGACCAGGCCACATGGCTCGCAATTGTCCTATTAATCCGAGGTGTGTGTTCTGTCGCAAATTGGGCCACAGAATTGATTCATGCCCGCAAATTGAGTGCTCAAAATGTGGCAAGTTCGGACACCTAGCTCACTCCTGTCGTGGGAAAAAAATCCTGGATTATTAAAGCAAAGCTCGCTGTCAAGGTACCTTTGCCGGCTGCCACCCCGTCTGCATGTACTATGCCCCAGCCTCCTTTGATGGATGGTGTAGAGATTTCTGTTATTGACTCTGACGATTCTTTGGTAGCATGCTATGATCACTTTGCTATATTGGAGGCTCCAGCTGACAATTCTGGGCGACTGGATATAGGTCCTGTCATTCACTGTGTCGGTGGTGAATTGCAATATATCTTGATCCCTGAGTTCACCTGCTTTTTGTCCTTTTATGGCTGGCTGATGAAACAAGTTTACACGAGGAGAATTATGTCTGCTGATCATGTAGCTGCTGTCAATGATTGTGCTATGCCCCAGCTTTCTATGATGGATGGTATTGAGTTTTCGGATTATGACTCTGAGGAGGCACAAGTTGGAAACCATGTTGTTACTGATCAACACAACATGGAGGATGACCAAGTTCTGAACCAAGCTGCAATGTCTGAACCCGTTTCTCAGGACTCTGATGATACTTTGGTAGCATGCAATGATCACTTTGCTGTATTGGAGGCTCCTGCTGACAATTCTGGGCGACTGGATACAGGTCCTGTCATTCACTGTGTCGGTGCTGAATTGCAGTATATCTTGATCCCTGAGTTCACCTGCTTTTTGTCCTTTTATGGCTGGCTGATGAAACAAGTATACAGGAGGAGAATTATGTCTGCTGATCATGTAGCTGCTGTCAACGATTGTGCTATGCCCGAGCTTTCTATGATGGACGGTGTAGAGTTATCTGATTATGACTCTGAGGAGGCACAAGTTGGATACCATGTTGTTACTGATCAACACAACATGGAGGATGACCAAGTTCTGAACCAAACTGCAATGACTGAACCCGTTTCTCAGGAACAGCAGGAAAATGCAGAGGAAGTAGGCAACTTGGTGCATAACCAGGTGGTGCCTGAGATGCAAACTGAGGCTAAAGGGCAAACTGAGACACAATCACAGGCTGAAGTTGAGGTGCAGGATAATATTCAGCCAATCAGAGACAAGAGGCAGAGGAAAGCAGTTGAGCTGAATGTATCTATAAGAAGGAGAAGCGCTAGAATTGCAAAATTGGCAAGTGGGTACAAGAATTCGCAATGCAAGGAAGCTGCTGCTTCTTCTAGAGCTGCTGCTGATCTCTCACCACAGTTTGAAGCTACTGTTTTGGATGATGATGAGGCCCCGCCACCACACCTTCCAGTTGATACACTGCAAGCAATTGGAACTGGACACTGCATGATGCCATCTAGCATGGTCACTGAAGCAGTTCTGAACTACAACAGTGCTGATGATAGTGATTAAATTGATTGGATCTGGAGCCAGTTCGTACCATCGCAGTGGGTCTCATCTCTGTTTCTATTATGTCAGTGTGTCAGACTATGTCGATCCTCTTTGCTATATCGGTGTGTGCTACTATATTTGCTATGCCAGTGTGTTTATGTGCTCATGTTCTGCCAGCTTCTATGTTGCTTTGAGGCCATATACTCATATTTATGCTATCTGTGAGATGTTGAACCTGGCATATATCAACTATATGGATCACATCTTGGTGTTTTCAGTTATCTGGTCCTTATATATACTGAATGGCTGCATGCACACGATGAGAACAGTACCTGCTCTCATGTCCTCACATTATAACATTGTTTCCAATGAATAGAAGCTGGAGTATATGTAATTGGAATACTAGAGGAGTAAATTCACAGGCAAGATGTGACGATCTAGCAAATAAAGTTTCTCAAAGCAATTGTAATATTCTGTGCCTTCAGGAAACAAAGAGAGAGCTATTCGACAGCTCTTACATATGTAAATTCTGTCCCAGAAGTATGAACCAGTTTGCGTATCAGCCATCTGTGGGTAGCTCAGGAGGTTTAATCACAATTTGGAATGGAAGTCAATTCACAGGAACCACTGTTAGCCAGTCCAAATTCCAAATTACTGTTGTTTTGAAATCTAATTTCTCTGCTCAGACGATTTATATCACTAATATTTATGCCCCTTGCACTGATGAAGGGAGAGAAGAATTTGCTAACTGGTTTTTACAACTGGACTCATCCCAATTTGAGCTATGGATGATTATGGGGGACTTTAATATGATCCGGAGTACTGAGGACAGAAATAGGCCTGGTGGCAATGTCAATAACATGCTCCTATTCAATTCTATTATTCAAGCACATGATTTAGAAGAGATACCACTAAAAGGTATGAGTTATACATGGAGCAATATGCAGAGCACCCCTCTGTTGGAAAAACTAGACTGGATTTTTACCTCACACAGCTGGACTACTACTTTTCCAAATACTCTTGCCACCTCTATGTCCAGATTGGGTCAGATCACATCCCTATTCATATCCAAATTGAATCCAGCATCCCGAGGTCAAAAAATTTCAGATTTGAAGAATACTGGATTGGTTTTGATGGCTTCAAAGAGGTAGTTGAATTAAACTGGCAGCAAACAGGTCTATATAAAAATCCAGCTCAGGATATCACTGCTAGATTCAAATCCCTGAGATATGGAATTAAAAAATGGTGTAAAACACTATCTAATCTCTCGGTCACCATTGATAACTGTGGTTTTGTTTTGGCTCTACTTGATGGAATTGAAGAGCAGAGAACGCTATCAAGACCCGAGAAAAATTTCAGAGCTGCTTTGAAAACACACCTCGCTAATTTGCTGGAAGCAAAGAGGTTATACTGGAGGAAAAGAGCCAATATAAGGTGGGCAAAATTAGGTGATGAGAACACCAAGTTTTTCCATGCTATAGCTACTAGAAACTACAGACATAACCACATTGCGAGCCTGTCTAATGAAATTGATGTCATTGTTACTGAGCATGATCTAAAGGCTGCTGCATTATGGAATTCTTTCAATGACAGGCTTGGTAAATCGGTTAGCCCGCAGATGGCATATGATCTGGAGTCCATGGTCACTTCTCATGATCTTTCAGAGCTAGAGACCCCCTTTTCCCATGAAGAGATCGATGATATTATAAAGCACATGCCACCTGACAAATCACCGGGGCCAGATGGCTTCAATGGTTTATTTATGAAGAAATTTTGGCCAATATTTAAGGAGCAGTTCTATAGCTTATGTGACAGTTTTTACAACAGGAATTTGGATCTGACCAGCATCAATACGGCATATATTGCTCTCATTGCAAAGATACAAAACCCTACAAAACCAGCAGATTTCAGACCAATTTCATTGGTCACCATGTCCATGAAAATTATTACCAAAATCCTTGCTAATAGGCTCCAGAAGGTAATTATTCCTCTGCTGCACCCAAATCAATATGGTTTCATTAAATCAAGGACTATACAGGACTGCATTGCTTGGGCCTTTGAATATCTCCATCTATGCCACAAATCAAAAAAGGAAATAGTGATAATCAAATTGGACTTCGAGAAAGCATTTGATATGGTGGAATACAGTGCTATACTTGGCATGTTGAAAGCACTTGGTTTTGGTGATATCTTTATTTCCTGGGTTACCAATATTTTGTACTCTGCATCAACATCAATCTTACTAAATGGGGTACCTGGAAAAACTATTAGATGCAAAAGAGGGGTGAGACAAGGTGATCCTTTGTCGCCCTTGCTTTTTGTTACTACAGATGAACTTCTACAAGTTGTGATCAATAAGGCTTGTGAGACTGGAGATATTTCTTTGCCACTAAATAGCTCATATGGACAGAAATTTCCAATACTACAATATGCCGACGACACTCTCCTCATCATGCCTGCTGATCATGCTCAGATTGCTAATATGAAGAGTATACTCTAGACCTTCTCTGCATCTACAGGACTGAAGATAAACTTCAATAAATCTTCTATTGTCCCAATTAATACTAGCCAGGAAAAATGCCAGGAGCTGGCTAATATATTTGGTTGCAGAACTGAAGCAATGCCGTTCACATACTTAGGACTTCCCATGGGAACTTCTAAACCTACTGTTTATGATCTCATGCCTGCGATTTGCAAAATTGACAAAAGGCTTGCTGGTATATCAAACCTATTATCATATTGTTCTAGACTTGTGGTTATTAAATCAGTCATATCTGCTATGCCAAACCACATTATGTGCGCTCTCAAAGTGCAATACACACATATTGATCATATAGAGAAGTCTATGAGAATTTTTCTATGGCATGGTAAGGAGATCGAGAAAAAAGGCAAATGTCTTGTAAAGTGGAAAACAGTATGCCAGCCGAAATCTGCAGGAGGCCTTGGAGTACTTGACTTGAGAACACAAAACAAAGCTCTGATTATGAAAAACCTCTTCAAGTTTTACAATGCACATGATATACCGTGGGTACAATTGCTATGGAATGCTTATTATCGTAATGGTTCAGTTCCACTTGGTCAACAGCAGAAAGGATCATTTTGGTGGCGAAGTTGTGTCAGTTTCGTTGATGACTTCAAAAGACTCACCACATGCTCTCCTGGAAATGGGAAGAGTATTTTATTTTGGCATGATAAATGGAATGGACGCCCTTTAAATCTGCAATTTCCTGAGTTGTTCTCATTTTCACAGAAGAGCATGATCAACTTCAAAGATGCTAAGAGTTCTACTGAAGAGGGATTTCACTCCCACTTCCAGTTACCACTATCCATGGTGGCTTCGGATCAATATCACACCATTCTCAGCCTATTTGATTCGATAAACAATGATGATCAACACGATAGGTGGTCATTCCCATGGAACAGTTCCAAATACATAACAAAGAAAGTATACAATGCTCTTTTACAGACAACAGACGCGCCACCGCCTTTCAAGTGGATTTGGAAATCTCCTTGCTTGCCGAAGCATAAATTTTTCTTTTGGCTCATGATCCAGGACAGACTTAATACAAGAGATCTACTAGCCAGAAAGAATTTCTTTGTGGAAACTACTGATTGTGTGCTCTGCAACAGCAGCACTAGGGAAACCTTGTCCCATCTCTTCTTCACTTGCAGTTTTGCGAAGAGGTTTTGGGAACGGCTTGATGCTGATTGGAATCTGGACCTAAACCTCATTGATATGCTGATTCAAGCGAAGTCCAGTTTCAATAGCACTTTTTTTGATTTAACCATGATGGCAGGATGCTGGAGCATTTGGAATCATAGGAACAAAATTATTTTTGATGGAGAAACCAGAAACCAGGAGACCTGTTTTCAGTTCTACATGTCCTCGATTGACATGATTAGGCATAGAGTTAAACCTAGCCTAAGAGAGGGTTTACAAACTTGGATCGATCATATGTAATATCTTTTATTAAACTTCTGAACTGTTTGTAAATATTTAATTTGTGGAATGGAAAATAGAAAATGTGGCAGTGGGGGTCTTCCCCACTGTTATGCGCCTCAAAAAAACTAAGGATCTCCACAAGTCAGCTGCCTGTCGGGTTGTCGTCGTTAGAAAATGATGTCTACTACGCCGTAGCTTCCGTTGATATTTTGGTTTGGCCCTTGAAGGCACCTATGTAAGAACTTGGTCTAAATGACCATTTATGTAAGACTTTTATTCGGTACTGTAATGGATGTAAACTTTGGTATCCAATTCGGATTATGTGCAACGACAGACTGATCACGGGATCGTTGTGTTAAGCATAATCGGGTATTTCGGACAGCTAGTCCGGGGTCCCCACAGACTTGGTATCAGAGCCATCCTGACTTTAGGAAACCTTAGTTAGCATGGTCGTTTGTCAAATGTTACAAAAGATGAATTTCTAAAAAGAAAGGAATGAAGTATTTTCGAAAATTGCTTATCTCCAATCCTCTTACTTATGCAAAATTTTACTCTCATTAAATATTACATTTTCCTATATCCCTAAAATTTTGCACACCTCTCATTAAGTTTAAAATTTGACTCACTTGTTGCCCTACTATATTAAAATTTTGATACACTTGTCACCTAACTAACTTAAAATTTTGCTTAAAAATGTAGATGGCACTCCATTGGACCGAGTTCGTTCAGCTGGAGAAGGACAGCAAGCTGACGTTTGAGAGGGACTTGTTCGAGTTGACCAAGCTGTTAGGTCGCCCCGCTCCAGAGTTTGAGGGAGCTCAGATTGATGTTCACGGTGTCGGAAGGCTGAGCTGGCTCATCAGATCGTCAGTTCGCAGGAACATCAAGTCTCCCAGTTCCAGGACGCTCATCTTCACCACCAAGGAGGCCACCTGGGTTGATGGTCTCTGTACTGCTACACAGAGGATGCTAGCCCGACTTTGTGAGGAGCACAAGGCGGAGTTAGTAGACTCCCGTTTCCGGTTCTACGGGAGGCGCAACTGATGGACACCCTACTCCTTCACCTTACCACCCGATGTTTGGGAGCTACATCATGGACATGGAGATCTTACTTCAGTGCACTCAGGATGATCTGTTGCGCACTAGGATTCAGCTCCACTTCGACCGCGAGTCGCTCGTTGAGCTTCGCGAGAACGAGATGAAGCTGATGGTGGAGAAGGTTGCTCTTCTCAGGAAGAGGGCCCAGCTGAGGAAGACTATCGTGAAGCTCCGCACGAAGGTGGCAGAGCAGGACGGACTGATTGAGGATCTAGAGCACCATACTGACGAGATGGAGGAGGAGGGCGAGGATCTCCGCAAGGAGAACGACGCTTTCCTCAGTGACGATGATGACTTCGTGGAGGAGATGGACTGTGAGGAGGAGGATGATGAGGAGGAGTTAGTTGACGAGGAGGAGGAGCCACTCGAGCCAGTTCTCGAGGACGAGGAGGAGGATCCCGAGGAGCCAGCCTACCAGTCAGATGCTGACGTGTTAGAGCTGGAGGTTCCACCTCAGTAGGCGAGTGACTTGATCACTACCGCAGGATTAGGTTGACCCCTATAGCTAGTCGAGTCGTAGTAGTGGTTCTTTTGGAAACCAGATGTATGTTGTAAGCTTGATGTTGTAAGCTTGATGTTGATGTGAACTCCTTGATGTGTTGTTTGTGAAATATAAGTATGTTTGTCTTGTTTAAATCTGTGTGAACTATTTTCATATAAATCTTAGATTAATCAACCACTTGAGAGATCGTCTTTTCCCTTAGTCGAACTTTTCTTGCCTTGTCTCTTATACCCGGTGTGCTTCAGGATGCCGCCCCGTCGCAGCAATGCGGAAGGATCAGGATCAGCACCACCACCACCGGACCCAACCCCCCCCAACTTCTCGCACTTATCATGGAGGAACGTGAAAATGCCCGGCAAGAGCGCCAGCTCATCTCGTGCCTGCAACAACTCGCAGCCGCTATAACAACAACAACAACAACAACAATGGTGGTAACGGCAATGGCGATGGAAACCAGCGATCTACCTTGGGTGATTTTCAGAAGACCAACCCACCCACCTACTCCAAGGGACTTCACCCACTAGAAGCCGATGATTGGCTTCGCACCATCGACAATAATCTTGAAGTTGCTGCTGTGGGAGAAAATGAGAAAGTGTTGTATGCAACCCACTATCTCGCTGGACCTGCAAGAGCTTGGTGGGAAACTACCAAGACTCTCCAGCCAGCTGGTCATGTCATCAACTGGGCTGAGTTCCAGGAGAAGTTCCGCAAGAAGCATATTCCCACGGACTTATTGAGAGGAAGAAGGATGAGTTCCGCAAGCTGAGGCAGGGAAGTAGAGATGTGGTCGGTTATCTTGAGGAGTTTACCGACTTATCTCGGTATGCTCCTGATGACACCGACAAGAAGAGAAGAAGATGGAGCGTTTCATGAGTGGACCATGATGAACTTCAGTGTGCTTTGGTTATCCATGACTTCCGTGATCTGGAGTCCAAGCGCAAGTCTATGTATGAAGGTCGCAAGAGGAGGATGAATGCTCAGGAAGGTTCGAGCAGCCAGAAACCTCGTATCTTTCAGCAGAACCCAGGCCTGCCTATCGTCCACCCCAAGCTCCACGCCCCAATTACCCTAACCGCCCAAACAACTTCAACCGCCCCAATGACAATAACCGTCCCGGAGGAAACTTCAACAACTTCACCCGCAATCCCAATGTGATCTGCTTTGAATGCGGCAACAAGGGTCACTACTCCAAAGAATGTCCCAATCCCAAGAGGAATGTCCAGCGCCCCAATGCGCCGGCACAGAACAATGGTCAAGGCCGCAATGGAAATGGAAATGGCAAGAATGCCGCACCTCGCGGAAATGCTGCTGTTGCCAAGGGTCGTCTGCACCACATCAATGCTGAAGAAGCTCAGGATGCTCCGGATGTTGTGCTGGGTACGTTCCTTGTCAACTCAGTACCTGCAACTGTTCTGTTTGATTCTGGTGCTACCCATTCATTTGTTACCCAAGAATTTGTTGCTAAGGGAGGTTTAGTTAAGAGCCTCTTACCCAAACCCATGGTCATCCAAATCCCAGAATCCACCGTAGAGACCAAGATGTTTTGCTCCGATGTACCCCTTGAGATCAAAGGAGAAAAGTTTCCAGTTAACTTAATTGTTCTGGGAACCCAAGGCATCGATGTTATACTCGGTATGAATTGGTTAGCCAAGTACCATGGTCGAATTGACTGTGCCAGAAGAGCTGTATCCATCACCACCGACAAAGAAGTAGAAGTGGAGTATGTGTCTGAAACTAGTCAACCTCACCCAGGCTGCCATGAGAGCATAGCTCGACCTGCCCTAGATGAGATCCGTGTTGTTCATCTGTTCAAGGATGTTTTCCCAGAAGAATTGCCTGGTATGCCGCCAGATAGGGATATTGAGTTCATAATTGAGCTTATCCCAGGAACATCCCCCATATCCCAAAAGCCTTATCGGATGAATCCGGAAGAACTGGTTGAGTTGAAGAAGCAGTTGGCTGATATGCTAAGCAAAGGTCTTGTCCGCCCAAGCGCTTCACCATGGGGATCACCCATTATATTTGTGGACAAGAGAGACGGTACCACACGCCTGTGTGTGGATTATCGCAAGCTGAATGACGTGACCATTAAAAATAAGTACCCTCTTCCCAAGATCGAGGATCTGTTCGATCAAATGAACGGAGCCCGAGTCTTTTCAAGATCGATCTTCGGACAGGATACCATCAGTTGAAGATCGAGAGACAGATATTCCCAAGACCGCCTTCACCACTCGTTACGGTTGTTTGAATACACCGTGATGTCTTTTGGTCTGACCAATGCCCCAGCCTATTTCATGAATCTCATGAACAAGATTTTCATGGAGTACCTCGACAAGTTCGTGGTAGTTTTCCTTGATGACATCCTTATTTATTCCAAGACCGAAGAAGAGCATGCTGAACACCTGCGTCTAGTTTTGGAGACCTCCGAGAGCACCAGCTGTATGCCAAGCTTAGCAAGTGTGAGTTTTGGCTCAGTGAAGTGGCATTTCTCGGACATATTGTGTCTGCGGAGGAATTTCTGTTGACCCTGAGAAGATACAAGCCATTCTTGACTGGTTATCCCCAACCAATGTTTTGAAATCCGAAGCTTTCTCGGACTTGCCGGTTATTACCGCAAGTTCGTTGAAGGATTTTCCAGTATAGCCAAACCTCTGACCCAACTGTTGAAGAAGGACAAGAAATTTGAATGGACTCAGAAGTGTGAGGATAGTTTCCAAGAACTGAAGAAGAGACTAACCTCAGCCCCAATCCTGATCATGCCAGACGTCACCCAGAGTTTCGACGTGTATTGCGATGCATCACGCCTCGGACTTGGTTGCGTTCTGATGCAAGAAGGCAAAGTTGTGTCGTACCTGTCCCGGCAGTTGCGACCGCATGAAGAGAATTACCCAACCCATGACTTGGAGTTAGCTGCTGTTGTTCTTGCTCAAAAGTGGCGTCCCTATCTTGCGGGACATCGCTGCGAGGTCTATACAGATCACAAAAGCTTGAAGTATATTTTCACCCAGAAAGATCTGAACCTGCGACAGAGGAGATGGATGGAATTAATCAAGGATTATGATATTGGAATCCATTATCACCCGGAAAGGCTAATGTAGTTGCCGATGCCCTTAGTCGCAAACCTTGCACCCTGAATGCCCTGATCCAAGCCGAACAGCCAGCCTTGTTCAAAGACTTCCAAGATTTTGGACTAGAGCTTGTTAGCCATGGTTATCTCGCCAATTAGAGTTAACCCCAACCCTGATGGATCAAATCAAAGAAGCCCAAAAGGTCATGAAAGCATAGAGGGAATTAGGAAGAAATTTCCCTCGGCAAAGCACCCGGTTTTACCGAAGATGCTGAAGGAGTGCTGAAATTCAATGACCGTATCTGTGTGCCCAATGTCACGGAACTTAAGGAGTTAATCCTGAAGGAGGCCCATGAGACCCCTTATTCAATCCACCCCGGCGGAACCAAAATGTACCAAGACCTTCGAGAAAGATTTTGGTGGCATGGAATGAAGCGAGAGATTGGTTCATTCGTAGCCAAGTGTGACATCTGTCAGCGAGTAAGGCTGAACATCAGCGACCCGCTGGATTGCTTCAACCTTTGAAAATTCCCGAGTGGAAGTGGGATGAGATTGGAATGGATTTTATTACCGGACTTCCAAGATCCAACCGAGGCCATGATTCAATCTGGGTCATCGTTGATCGACTGACCAAGGTTGCCCACTTTGTTCCTGTCAAGACCACTCATGGAGCTCAGTTAGCAGACCTGTATATTTCCAGAATAGTGAGCCTGCATGGTGTGCCTAAGAAGATTGTATCTGATAGAGGCACGCAATTCACCTCAAGATTCTGGAAATCCCTTCATGAAGCCCTCGGAACCAAGTTAGCTTTAGCACAGCTTATCATCCCCAGACCGATGGCCAAACTGAGCGAGTGAACCAGATATTGGAGGACATGCTTCGCGCATGTGTTCTATCCTATGGTTCCAAGTGGGAAGATTGTCTTCCGTTTGCAGAGTTCTCGTACAACAACAGTTATCAGTCTAGTCTGCAAATGGCCCCTTTTGAAGCCCTTTACGGCAAGAAGTGTCGTACACCCCTGAATTGGTCCGATACCGGAGAAGCAAATTGTTCGGACCAGATACCCTCCGTGAAGCTGAAGAGCAAGTTCAGCTTATTCGTGAACGCCTCAAAACTGCCCAATCCCGTCAGAAGAGTTACGCTGACACCAAGCGCCGTGATCTCACTTCAGTGTCGGAGATTATGTTTATCTCCGAGTGACACCCCTCAAGGGAATGCAGCGTTTCCATGTCAAAGGAAAATTAGCGCCAAGGTATATTGGACCCTTCAAGGTCATTGCTCGTCGAGGAGAAGTATCCTATCAGCTGGAGTTACCCCAGGAGTTAGGAGATTATCATGATGTCTTCCACATTTCCTTGCTCCGGAAGTGTCTTGAAGTTCCTGACCAGCCTGATGTTTTCAAAAACATCGACCACCTCTCCATCGACCTGAACCAAGACCTGACTTATCGTGAGAGACCCCTCAAAATTCTCGAAGAAGATGTTCGTGTTACCCGAAGACGTGCGATCAAGTTTTACAAAGTCCAGTGGACTAACCACTCTGAAGAAGAAGCAACTTGGGAACGCGAAGATTATCTTAGAAGCGAATTCCCAGACCTCCTTAAAACCTAAGCCTAGCAAATCTCGGGACGAGATTTATTTTAAGGGGGGAAGGATTGTAACATCCCAAAATTATTATCAGGATTATATTCCAAAAATGAGAGCCAACAAAAACTTTTGTTGTTTATTGTATGTTAATTGCTTTTGTTACTTGAGTTGTTGTTCTTGCTGTTTGTGTGAGTGTTTGCTCTAGTGAACACTAGTAAGAAAGAAAGAAAACAAAATATAAAATCAAAGCAAGAAAAATAAAAGTGACAAGTTGTCACATGAAAATCTCAAGTGACAAACTCAATTATTTTCAAACCAAAGTCAGTGGAGTTGTAATGTAAACACTCCCCATTTTGTTCCTACCACTTTCCCCTCTCAAATATTATTTTTGAACTAGTTTTAAAATTCTAAAATAAAAACAAATTGAAATAAATTAAAACATAAAAAAGTACTATAAAAGAAAATGTTTCAAAACATTTTATTATTTTATGCCAATTTTTGTGGAGCTTCTGTACATTATGGGAAGGCCCCACAAATTTTGCAAATTTTTATAAATTGATTTAGTACCTAATTAAATCAAGAACCTTCTGGATTAAACAGAAGGACTAAACAGTAATTAAGAAAAGAAGAAGGAAGAAGCAGCAGAGAGGAGGCAGGGGGTTTTCTGCAAAAACGTCATCCCCTACCTCTCTCCCTCGCCCCGACGTGCCGTCGTGTCGCCGTGCCGTGCATCGCCGTTTCCGAGCCGCCCAGGCCCCCCCCTTGCCGCGCTCGCCGTGCCTCTGCAACCTCTGTTCGCAGAGGAGAAGCCCAGAGCACGCCCCCTTGCGCCGACGCCGCCCTGTCCCCTCCGCATCGCCGTGGCAACCTCGCCGTCGCCGACCCAAATTCACCGCACTCGCTGCACCTCGACACGCACGACTTGGCCGAGCCCTTCTAGAACGTGTCCGGACCCCGCTTGACACCGCGCGTCCACGTCCCTCGCACCACCGCCGCGGAATTGATCCACTCCCGTGCGCCATGGACGCGCCGTGTGCGCCTTGTCCACGAACGCCGGCCCCTGCCCTATAAAACCACCCCCGCACCCCTCTGGAAGCACCACACCACCTCACTCCCTCACCCTCCCTCTCGATTCGTCTGTGCACCGCGGGAGGCCGTGCACCGCCGCAGCCACTGCCGCCGTCAAGGTCGGTCATGGCCGCAGCGCCTTGCTCCCCCATTCTCTCCCCTCTGGCCCATACTCTCTTCCCTCTGCTTCACTGCACTCACCGCACCCTTTTTCCCTCTGGATTGTGTCCAGATTCGCCGTGGGATCCTCGCCGGAGTTGCTGCCGTGTCCGCGGGAAGTTCAGAAGCTCGCCGTGGACGCTCCGCTCCATCCCAGCACGCACAACTCAGCCAGGATCTTCCCCAGAGCCGCCGCCGTCGTTCTGCGTCACCGCCGCATCTTCCCGAGCCCCCTAGGTGAGCAGAGCTTCCACCACCGTGTCGCCGGCGCGACGGCGCCACCAGTTCTTGGTCGTCGCCGTTGCCTTGAATCTGGGCCGTTGGATCTGGATCCAACGGTGCCTTACCGTTTCGCAGAGAGAGAGAGGGACTGACGTGTGGACCCCACATCAGCGTTTTAATGTTTTCCCTCGCGCGCACTGTGACACTGCCACTGGGTCCCACCTGTCAGCCTTTTCAACATTATCCAGAGAGATTTAATTTCGAATTTAAATTCCTCTCTGAGAAGTCAGTACTGGTCCTGACTTTGAAATTCAATAACTTGAGAATTAGGAATCCAAATAAATCAAACTCAATTGTTATGGAAAGCTTATGAAATTGTTTAACCAACACAATTGGTCTCATGTCATTTAATTAAATAGTTAAAAAGTATTATTAAACATACTACAGAAGGTTTAAAATCTAAACTTGTTTGTTTCTGATACTCTGTTAGTCCAAATAATTCCAAACCAATTTTTCTAGCTTAGTACTGCCTTGTGTTAGCTCCCTAATTTTGGCAGAATTAATTAAGCAGCATGAATTGTTGACTTTAAGATAAATCCTTCTGGACTAAAACAAACAAATATGTTTATTGGTTGACCCAAATGAGTTAGGACCAATTTTGTTAGCTCACATATAGCCATGTTTACTTACCCCTAAAAGGGTTTAATTTTTGGAACAATAGAATTTAAATGGTAGGTAAAACTTGATTATTAAGCTACTGGGTTCAAACCAATGTGTAGGGAGTTTGGTAACTCCAAATGATCCAATTCAAATTGAGTTGTCTTCTAAACATCTGTAGCTTTCTATAGAATTTTAGTTTGTATTTTTGGGACCAACAGAACTCAAGTTGTGGAATTAATCATGTTTAACTAGTTTCTGCCATAATTTGGACTTTACAAATAATGTTTAATTCAACTTTTTGAAAACCAAATTGTGTGGTTTGATGTGTGCAGTAGCTAATTGTGATGTTTATGATTGTTGTGTTGATTTGATTGCTTGTATAGCTTAGTGATTGTTTGCATTGTTGTTTATTAATTAGACGAGAACGTTGTCGGATATATCGAGGAAGGAGAGTTTGCTGAATTTGAAGAACAAGAGCAAGATCACTTTGCCAAGCAAGGCAAGCTATTCTCTGAGCTTGCACTACAAATATATGCATCTACTTTCAGAACATGTTTTACTCTCAAAGCAAGATTTATAAAACCCGTTTCAAAAGTATATGGATATTATTTTGCCACCCTATGTAGTAGTTTATATAAAACTTTAGGATGGGAAACAATGTTGTTTATTCAAAACTCCTTTGAAATTACTTGTGAGATTATGAAATACCGAGATGTCGGTGTTGGAATGGAGAAGTGGAAAAGTGGTGAGGTTTATGAAAAATGCACAGTGTCCTAGTACTATGACGACCAATCTACCCTGTGCGACCACATTTACCACATATGGGAAAAGGCTTAGTCATGTAGTTTGCTCTTATTAGTATGGGATACCTCATCAACGGAGATGACTCCGTTATGCATGAGGGGATGGTCCGAGGACCTAGCCCCTGACCCGGGTTCTCACACAAGTTGGTGGGGAGGATAGAAGGTTCCACCATAAACCGCCGGACAAAACTATGAGTCCTCACACTTAGGGTTTCTGACGGGAAACCGGACTGGGTGTTGATGGAAAGTGTCATATGGGAAGGATCCTATACTAGCATGAGCAAATAAGAGGCTAGGGCCGACGGCTTACTTCGCATACACCTGGTATGGCGAGACGTGGCAGACACGATGAGTTGCCGGATGGATGTGGGCTAAAAGCGTGCTACCTCTGCAGAGTGTTAAAACTATTCGAATAGCCGAGTCCTCGGATATGGACAATTGGGAGACTGTCCTAAGACCATGTGCAAGTTTTTTTTTAAACACTTTGAGTTTTAAAAGAAAAATGAAGTGGAGATTGTTTCCTACACCTATACCAACAGATCGGTATGAGGTGGTTGGATGAAAGTGGACCATGACGGGCTATGGTCGGAAAAAGGGGGAGTTTTGGAGAAACAGATAAAAATGGTGACTTCTTTAAAGATAGTTATAAAATTCTTCTTACCTTTTTCAATAAAGATATAGAGATGTTATAAATAAGAAAAAGTTGTCAACTAAAATAAAACTGGTGCATACTCATGTTGGGGTAGTTTGCGAGTACATTCAAATGTACTCATATTGGTTTCGTCCCTGGCTATTGACCTAGCCAGACTACGAGGAGGAACACTACGCCGAGCAGGAGTATGGCGACTTCTACGCCAACTAAGGATCTCCACAAGTCAGCTGCCTGTCGGGTTGTCGTCGTTAGAAAATGATGTCTACTACGCCGTAGCTTCCGCTGATATTTTGGTTTGGCCCTTGAAGGCACCTATGTAAGAACTTGTTCTAAATGACCATTTATGTAAGACTTTTAATTCGGTATTGTAATGGATGTAAACTTTGGTATCCAATTCGGATTATGTGCAACGACAGACTGATCACGGCATCGTTGTGTTAAGCATAATCGGGTATTTCGGACAGCTAGTCCGGGGTCCCCACAGGGGCAGGAGGGGAGCTCGGCGGAGTGGCTTGCGGCGGCGTGGTGGTTCTCGATGACGGAGGTCGGGGAGTCTGCGGATGACGGATGACGGAGGCCGCATGTATCGTAAAGCAACAAGAGAGTAAAAAGATTCTATCGAATGGTCAACGGTAGCAAGTGTCGTGCAGTGAATGGACCATCCAGGCGGCGTGCTCCTCGTCGACGCCGGCGGCGAGGGCGGCGGCGGCCCTGGCGTGCGTGGGCGACGACGCCCGCATGGACATCCCGGTGCCGGCTCGCGGCGGCGGCGGCTACGGGAAAAGTGACCCCGGCAGGGGCAGGCCGTAGTCGCCATGCCCAACTCTGGCACCACCACGCTAGTCTGTGCCATCAACCTCCACTATCTATCAACAGCACGTACAGGTAGTCTTCTAAGGTGAAAAAGAAGCTTCGATCAGGAAAAGGAAGCGCGAGAGAAGATCGAGTTCGAATCAAGGGGGATTCGACGGCAGAGGGGGAGAATTAGAGAGCGCGGCGAGCGGGATGAGGGAGAGGTCGAGCGGGATGGTGCGCGGGAGGGCGTAGGGGAGCGGCGGGCCTGTCGTACTCGGCCGCGAAGGCATGGCAGCAGGCGGTGGTGGATGGCCTCGGTCCATGGATGAGAAGAGACGAGGGGATAAGGGTAGAGAGATGTGTGTGGCTGTGCGTTGGTGGCCTTTTTTTTTAAACGTGAGACGTGTGTGGCTGTGAGAGGGATACGTACCTAGAACTGAAACGGCATTCTGTGGCGCATCTGGCCACATGCGCCACAGAAATGCAACTTTATGTGGCGCATCTGACCACATGCGCCACAGAAAGTCGCATTTCTGTGGCGCATGGTCCACATGCGCCACAGAAATCTGAATTTTTGTGGCGCATGTAACTTTCGTGCGCCACAGAATTGCAAATTTCTGTGACGCATGTAGGACCATGCGCCACAGAAATGTGACTTTCTGTGGCGCATCAATCCTGGTGCGCCACAGAAATTATTTCTGTGGCGCACCAATTAAGGGTGCGCCACAAAATGTCAACCTACCTATAACCCTTTTCCTACTAGTGTCTCCAACAAATGTTGGTATATTAAATTATGTATAAGTGGTCATTTAATTATAGTTGATTCTTTTGACACAGAATTTATTTACACCATTTTGGCTATGTACATGAGGTACTTGATAAAATCATAAATGCTCGTGAAAATGGCATTCAAATGGGTACAACCCATATGCTAAAATAATTTGCTCATATTTGATAATTTGAGAAATTAATTTAGTAAAATCAAGTATTCATGGGGTTTAGAGAACCACCTAGGGCATCTATTAGATGTTCATGGATAGCATGAATATATGTCTCAAAATGTTTGAGTAGTCCATATGTAGCTTTTGAATGTGTTCAAAATTGGAGTGTCTACTCTACTAATTTTTAAGGGAAGAGAGCCTTAATTTTTTTTCGCATGGCACATTTAGCACACATAAAGTCTAATCACTTTAGAATTTTGCTAATTAATGTGTGACCAACAGAATTTTCAATGATTTCCGTAATATCCCTATTTAAGAGGGTGACAAAAGTGGACATGTCAAATCTTTAAGTTGTGAAGATACGGAAAATTATTTTGGACGCAACAAAGTTTAGTATGAAACTTTTTTAATACATTCATATCATGTCGGAGAAACATGATATACTGGACAACATACCTCATGTAGTGGTATGGTTATAGGCTGATGCATGGGATAGTTGTGAGACTAAACAAGGTCTCCAAAATATCTTGGGGATTTTATTCCACAAGAAATCTATAATTCTGATGAAGTGATTTCCTTTTCCCATTGAACTCACATTAATTATTGAATTTTGTGGTATAACCAAACCAAATGCTTGAAAGCATTCATACGTATAATGATTTATACAAAATTTATTTGATAATCTTGATAGTTATCTTATCACTTTTGGCCAGTTATTATGATTCTATTTGTCATTTTACCTACACTTTACATTGATTTATCGTGGTTCTTTCATGAGACCATTGCAATTCTTAGTATTTGAGTACTATGAATTTCAAGTAAGGGTACATCATCACCTATGGGGTGTATATGATGATTCTTAATATAAAGAATCGTATATTCTTACCCTGAAATGGAGATGATAATGTTGATGCACTGTCATCAAAATAGGATGTAAAGTGATTTTTAGGTTTTGGATCAGTTTTTTTCTTTAGCTCTCTGATCACAAATTATCAACTTGGATTTGATTCTATAGACAAACAGAATTATAAGCTGCAATGGACTAGAAGTCCAACAAAATAAATGGGTGAATATTCATTTTATATTTATGCAGCATATATCTCCTTGATGGAGGTTGAGGAAAATGAAAATTTATCCAATTTTCTCTCATGTAATGTGAGTTCATGAATTCTTTTGTGGAAATGCTAGTCGTGTCCTACATGAGATCATCATGCAGTTCATTTATCATGATAGTAAATTAAAATGACAAAAATGCTTGGATTAAGCATATTTATGGTCAAGATTAATTACTAATGACCATAATGTAGACATTCAATATTGAGACATTAAATGATATTTCTATCATGCTTTGAATTTCATTCCTAAAAGGGATGGTTAATGTTACCTTCACCACCAAAACATAGATATGTATTTTTAACATTGCTTAGCCATGGTGAAAAAAAAATCATCACCACGTGATGTAGAACCTATTTCATTGGCAATTTTATCTCATAATTTTCAGCAAAAACGCATGATTAGGCCGCATATATACTTGGTCAGAGGACCTAAATAGACGATCAAGAGACTGAATTCAAATACAGCAATGAGCGTTCAGATTTAATTGCAAGTTGCATAATCGAACCAAGGGCTATCCTGCATAATTAAGTAAGACTGGGGTCTTAGTAGTAAATGCAGGGGTTTATGCATGTCTGTAAGATAAATAAAGGAGTAAAATGCAAACAACTGGAAGGGATGAGGTTCCATCGTCTTCTCTGCGCACATGAATCAATCGATTCATCTGTAGATAGCTTTATACAGAGAGGAGAAACAAATCCACCGTCGTTTTAGTTTCGTGTACGCCGAAAGAACCAGGCTGGGGCCGTGGGCCCGTGGCCATGGGCTCCGCCGCGCGCCCGCGCGAAGGCTTCGGGGCGTGCATCCGTTGGAGGTCCTTCCGTGCAGTGGCCGTGGGGGTCAGGACCTCCGCCGCCTCGGGCTGCAGCGCCGGGAGCAGCCGCGTCAAAGAAGTGCGGAGGAGGACGCCACTTCGGGCGCCGTGGGACAGCCGCGTGGTGCGCCGGTCGTCGGAACACCGATGTCGCCGCGCTTAGGCGGACGCTGTCGGGATGAGAGGAGAAACTTCGCCGCGTGAAGCGCGCCGTGCGTCGCCGGAGGGCTATGCTGCGCGCGCCGACGAGGAGCAACGGCACGGCCGAGGGCCGCCGGGCTGGTAAGCCAGCCGGTGCCGCGTTTCTTCTTCATTTTTCTCGTCCCTCCGGCCGCCGGTTTTTGGCTTTTCGCTCTCACGGAGAGCAGCGTGCGTGATAACGTGTTCGAGAATGAAAGAATGAGAATCAATCTCTGCTTTGTATTGATGATTGACTTGGGTATTTATAGGTGCCCAAAGGATCGCATATAAGGTCGGTTACAAGGTTCGCGTCCTCTCGGAGGGACGCAGCGCTTGGACTAATAGTGGTAGTCCGCCTCCGATCGCGACGGTCACCGCGCTCCGCATCGGCAGATCATGCTGCATGCACGCATACGCAAGGTACTTCATCATGGCAACGTTGATGCGTAAAGAGTAAAGACCGACCGATCGACGGCCCCGTTCTCCTCTCCGACGAAGACGATAGAATCGGAGTCAAGGAAGGGGTCATAGCATATTAGCTAGCTAATGGATTCAGGGCCCTATTTATTCTGTCGCCCACTAGGGCTGGCACACCGGACCGGCCACCTACCCACCAGCAAATTATGCTCTACTAATAATACACCCGCCATGGATCACCATTAGAATGTTCCCTTCTTTGGAGCACGCGTGATGGGTGCCTGCACTACACAGATGATTCTTCTTCTTACGCACAGATTGCCTTCCTTTCTTTCACGCCCTACGTCTGATGCACGGCACAATTTGCTCAAGCTTGTGCGCATCCGTTTATTTGCTTGCAGTTTGCAATTTCCACGGGCCGAGTAGATGGTACAGTCGATCATTTCAACTTTAGTGGGACGTCTCAGGTACTCCATCCGTTACAAAATGTAAGACTTTTTCGTTTTTTTTTTCATTTTGTCTTGATCTGTAAGTAATTTTACTGCGCTGATTCACTTATTTAGAAACAAATCAGGACAAGCACCTTCTTACCCATTGCCGCTACACTAGGCGCATTTGAGACCTCATCAAGGAATGGGTTGGCCTACAAAATCTTCCAAGCCTTGACACCTCCCAGTGGACATCCCTCTCCCTGCAAGATTGGTGGAATCGCATCTTCGAAGGGGTCGCCGCACAAGGGTTTAACATCCCTTGCCTTGCTCATGGAAAATTTGGATTGAACGCAATGCCCGTGTGTTTCGAAACAAAAATGCCCCTCTCACGTTAATTTTCACGAACATCAAGAGGGAAGCTCATCTTTGGGTCACCATGGGGTCGAAGAGGTTGGGTGATTTTTTGACGGAAGATTAGTCCCCCTTTGTAAATCTTATCTTCTTATAGTTGCTTGTAAAAAACTCTTTTTTTTTTAGAAACACAGTACAACGCAGACGCCCACATACACGCGTATACACTCACCCATATGAACGAACACACGCACACCCTACCCCTATGAGCACCTCCGAAAGACTGAGCCGGCGGTTGGGTCTTGAGATTGATGAAGTCACCACGGGCGCCTCGCTGTCGACGGGAACGTCGCCTCCTACTGAAAGAATATTTCACCTAAATGAGAAACACCACGTCAAACCTGAGGTTTGAACTCTGGTGGGCTGGGGTACAACCACCCTCCTAACCATCTTGCCACAGGCAAGTTCTCAAAAAAAAAAAACTCCTTCTTAACTAATTGAATGGGCCAAAGTTTTTACTCCGTTAAACAAACGACATTATCGCCTTTTTTATTTGACTTGATTCGTGCGTGAAACAGAGTGAGTATATGTACATGGTCCTTAATTAATCTGTTGCGAGCTATACAGGGCACCATGTGTTTCCTGGCTGCGGCCATTGTCTATTCGCACCTTGCTTGTAAGCGTGCTCTTAAGACCAAACTAAGCTTTTGACCCTACAGTTTAATATTCATCACCAAAGTTTTAAAGCAAAGCACAACGCTGATCGGCTCCTAAGCTAGACTGGTAAGCAGGGGAGCTAATTGTCTCATATTTCCATTGCCTCTCTTTCTTATTCATAATTAACTCTCACGGACAACCGCGTCTATATATGCAGCTGCAATCCAGTGGAGCTTTTGGGAGAACAGTAGTGTTTTTTTTGCGAGTACAAAGGGCTGAATGAAAATCCAGCAATTACAGAGAGGTTCACAGAAAGAAAGAAATTACAAACCGACCCTTACTGCGGCTCGACTTCGTCCTCGACGCCGTCGGTGGCGCGCCGCCGCTCCTGCTCTCCACGCCTTGGATCAAGAGCACCCCCGAGCGGACGGGAAGTCGCCGATCACCGGCCGCAAAGGACCTACGCCAGCGGACGTCGCCGTCGTCGATCCGGACTTCAACAGCCACCTGCACATAAATCGTCGACGCCGGATCCGCCGTCTCGCGGCATCCGACGAAGGGGGAGCCGCGCATGGCAACTCCGCAGAGCTGCGAGCACGGATGCGGCAGAGGAGCAACGCCAGAGCTCCGAGGAGCGCCGCCGCCGCGGAAGAAGACCTCCACCTGCAAAAGAGCCACCGGGGTCGCCTCTTCCTCCATGACGGCACCAGCAGCGACACAACGCACACCTACAGTACCTATATACACGGATCCGGCGATTCCCCGTCCTCCCGCCGCCGGAGCGGCGCCGGAGGGCGGGGAATCGACCGGATCTACGGCGAGGCTGTGGTGCGAGTTGCTGATTCCAAAAGATCGCCCTCCTGCTACAGTAGACGGGGGAGGAAGACGCTCCAAGGTGCGAATTGGAGAACAGTAGAGTGTTAGTAAAATGTAGCAATTCGGTCTCTGCCATGTTATCTTCTGTGAGCCAATTGCCATGTCATTTTCATGCACTAGTTAAGTGCAGATAAGATTCGATCGAATAGTTCTCTAAAATGTCTAGGCCGAATGAAGTGGCAGATTTTCTGTGGGCCAGCCCGCAGATCGCTCGAACTGTTGGGTCCAATGATCAAAGCAGAGAAGATTGCTGGGCATGCATTTGAGGGAGGGAATAAAGGCGGGAAGCCTCCTCTCCTTTTCTTGCAATACGATCGCCATAATGCCACAGACAGAGCGAGAGGTGTTCCTTTATGCAGTCCCTCCAATGATCGAACCGTATCTCTGAAATGACAAGCAATCGAGAGGCCCAATCATCAGAAAACCTAGAAACGCTAGTACTGTTTTAACCGCAAAAATATTGTTACTTTTCATTAATAAAAAAGAAGTGAGAGTTGTCCGTTAATTAGAGGGAAAACTGGCCTAAAACTGAAACAAACATACTTGCCGACTGTCATGAAACACGATTGTTATGAGGGGATACACAAACACCCTGACTACTTGTTGCGCACACTGACGAAGATGAGTGTCGCTGCAAGGTTCCTCATCAGCATCATCGTCATCACATCTCAATGATACTGATTTCACCGACTTCGCCATCTAGGAAGATCTCATTGAAGCGGCTTCGTGAAGCTCAAATTGGCCTATACCGAACAAAAAATTTATCACGCAAATGCTGCTAGCTCCGAATAAAGAAGAATTTTGGTAAGGAGATGAGTAGGATCCGCATGGACGAAGAAAATTCACAACTGGACCACCCTAAACAGGTCATATGCCGCACACATCCTCCCCACCGCCATAGATGAGAGCTCCGGCTTTGCTAGTTACCCCGGACCTCAAACTTGCAATGCGCTTTGCACGTTACCCCAGATGGTTTGGAGTTTCCCGGGCCCTTTCCAGATTAATACTACTCCATCCGTTTTAAACTACTCCCCCGTTTCAAAATAAATGTGTTTAATTTGTTTAAATATAGATTTATCTAGAGATGTTTCATGTCTAGGTACATTCGTATTTAGACAAATTAAGACACATAGTAGATCGTAGTGCGGTACGACACGATCCTAGTGGATCGTTGAGGTGCAAACATTCTCGCAATCATCGACCCTCCATGGCTCCATCGCCGGAGATGACAGCCTACCCGCCGCTTCGTGCTCGACACACACCCATGTGCTCGGAATCTACATGCCAAGTCACGGTGCCGGGCGGTGGCGCTGCTGCCGTCTCCCAAGCAGATTGGCCTCCGCCACTTCCGGCCATGTGCCAGTGCCGTCTTTTCGGTTGGTTCGTTAACACCCTGCCCTGTCACCGGATTATTAGTTGCGGAATATTCTTCATTCATCTGAAATTCAGTGGTTAGCTGATCAAATGTGGCTTTTTGTTAAGATAAAAACCATCTCCATCGCGAGAGGCATGGTGGTGCGTGGTGACTACGACAAGAACATTATTTAGGGACGTGTAATTGTGTCCCCATAGTAGATAAGATTGGCTGGCGGCAACTCGAAAGCGATTTGGTGTTGGGGTATCCATCGACATAAAAATGATCCTGTCTTGAACCCCGCATGTGCTGCTGTCAAGTGCTAGTTAAGTATACTTGGAGCAGTAGTACATTACACTCTATTATTTCGAACAATGCTCAATAAACGACCCCCCTGCCGATATTTGCAAAGAATACACTAAACATCCACAGTGAAAATAGCGAATTAGTGTAAGTGTAAACCCACTGGGACCATCAACTGGACCCAGGCAGTTGACTGTTGCCTCATGCAGAAGCTACCCAGCGCGTTCCGATCGATCGCGGCGTGCATGGACCAGCGCCAGCGTGCAGGCCGGCCTTGAACAAAAGCTTGCCCAGTGACTAACCACGCGTCAGGGCAAGAACCTGCACATGTGCGTGTAGGTTAAACCCTTGTACCGTGAGTGTCGGACTGTCGGGCGTATTGGCTCTGGATCTGGAAACACACCAACAGCCTAGCGTCACAGTTCAGGTTTATTCGAGATTTCAAGCATTGTTCTAATATTAAAATAGGGGTTGAGCTTCGCAACGATCGGCATCCAGTTCCAGCGGTAAACTCCAAATGCGCACTGCAAGCTGTTAGAGTATCTTCAACAAACGAGCTTAATAGATAAAAACCGTCAATATAGCGCGCGCATCATCAATCTACGACTCGAGTGAACATCTTAACCATTACTCACTCTATTAGCGTATCTTTACTATTCTTTACGAGTGGTGGCTCTACCTGCAAAAAACTAATTCCACGATGAAATTAAATTTGGTCGTTAAGCTCAACAAACATAGAGCTTGAGTGATTCAGATTTCTTAAGGCTCAGCCGAAAATTGGCAATCTTCGGGTAGTGAAAAATGAACAAGTGAATGTTACAGTTTTCAGTTGAACTTTTCTAAATTGTATCAGACTTTACTTTTTGTGAGAGACATGAGTTCACCTGCAACCTTAACAGGGTGATTTTGCACTGGTTGTGGAGTCGAAAGACATAAGAACTACTAAAACACTTGGCATCACCCTGGTGATAACCGTCCCTATTGTTGCAAAGAAGGAATGCCTTTTTAATTATGACAACATCTTCTTCGGAGTGGTAACTTCACTTAAATCGTTTGCCTTATAGCTAATAACATTTGGTGTTTTATTTATTTACTCATAATTTTGCGTGGTAATTAGGTCTCTCCAAATTAAATCATTGAGGAAGATATGCATGCACTTTACGTCGTGGTTTTGTTTGCAAGCGTAGTTGAATCCTTCACCCAAGAAGGTGCAAAACAAAGGCTTCGTGGTAAGTCTATTGTCTGCCATGGTATTAATCTACAATATTTCTTCTTTTCCTTGTTGTGCATTTTTTCAAAATAGATAATCATTTGGACCTTTAAACTTTTAAAAAAGAACTGAGCATTCCTAATTGTTTGGGAGCAGTGTAGAAATTTATAAATAAAGGCGAGCAAATTTCCCTCTAACTAATGGTTCTCCTGTTTGACCGCAAAGAATTAACATGTCCCTCACTACTAGCAAGGTGGATCCATTTAATTGTTTTTGGTTCCGGGGCGAGATAAATAAATATAATAACACTAAAATTTATACTTTATATTATTTTACAATATAATGTTTCTATAAATATATGGTGTATACTTAGTTAGCATTGTTAACCATACAATATCATTAACTACTTTCATAATATAGTGTAATGTTTATCACTGAACATATTTAGTTATGCAAAAAGTTTTTACTTTGTGAGATGTTGTCCTTAACAAGATACAAAATCATATTAAATTTAAGTAAAGTAAAAACATATGGCTCCTTAATGTTATTATAAATGATGTTTTATATAGCGTATATGTATATTATTGCGTGGTTGTTATTATCTATTTTTAATATTATCTACTATTTGAGTGCATAAAACCTAGCAAATATCCTAGAGGGTGTAGTTAATGGTTATGGAAGCAAAACTTATGAAACTTATGAAATATTAATAGAACCATTCACATGATCATATTTTATTTGGTCAAAGTCTTTTACAAGTTACCTGGATTTAGTAATAAGTTGATAACATGTTGATTATTTACACTTGTTACTTAAATAACATCACATATAATAATCACCGATGAACATAATTTTTAAATTGTTCTTGTATTTCACACACAGCTCAATCTTTATATATGCTCACTTGAATGTGTCTCTGGATAGAAATGTTGTTAGTTTTTCAAATAATAAGTTATGTATGAAATTAAACATTGGTAATATATCAAGCAAATCATTCAATATAGCATGTGTGAGGTATTAATAAGGGAGACTAGCAACCAAGTTTAACCTACCACCGCTGATTTAATTGGTTGTTGTTCAATGGCACATTGGTTTGTTGTGTGCAATTGTTAATCTGAATTTAGGGCGAGTTTATGCTATTTATAAATGTTCAAAAGTATCCTATACGAAAGATAGCTCATAATATAAAAGTAACATACATAACTTTTTTATAATTGAGGCCCTCCTCCCCCGGAGACCCGGCACCTCCCAGTATTGTTGCATGTATTTTTTATCTCTGAACCTGCTAATGTTGAGGATGTCAAAAGATATGTGAAAGTGCATGTTGCCCCCATGCGTGGTTTTGGTAATTAATGACAATCCTTATGGACTAATGTTTACATTGAGATATTCTTATAGATCATGTCCATGGGAAAAGATAGGAGTTCATGTGTTGGACTCTTGAAGATGACATGATGACCAATGCTCTATTCAAGGGTTTATATGAAGAATGGTCATGTGTAGAGTTGAGCTTATTGCAAGTGTGGCTTGGAAAAGAAGATTGAGTGAACAATCATGTTTACCTCCAAACCATCATACATATCAAGAGAAGAAAGCTCTTGTCGTTATCTTTCCAACAAAGTTGGTTTCATCTCATTTGGAGTTTTCTCGCAAAAGTTGTTGGGTTTGCAGTTTTGCTGGTTTTCCACGCCGGAGTATCCGGTGTGTTCCAACCGGAGTATCCGTACCTAGGGTTCCCTGTCGATGGACCTCCAGTGGTTCAGCCACGGGTGTAGGCCGGAGTCTCCGGCCCTTGGGCCGGAGTATCCGCCTCTAGCCCGGAGTTTCCGCCCCTGAGATCGGAGAGTCTGCCCCGTGCTGCACCGTGTCTGAACTTGTCCAGCCTCGGGTGTAGGCCGGAATATCCGGTCCTTGGTCCGAATTATCTGTTGCGGGTCGGAGTCTCCGGTCACTTAGGCCGGAGTCTCCGGTGCGAGTTTTTCTGCAACGACTTTTTTTCTCGGAGACCTATAAAAGGCCCCTTCTTCCCCAAAGAGCCCAAGTTTCCAGCAGCACGTTTTTCTCTCTCTTCCCCACCATTGTTGACCTTGAAAAGCTTGCCCCTCTCCCAATTCCTCCCACGATTCTTGCATATCTTTGAGGGATTTGAGAGAGGAGATCTAGATCTACATTTCCACCAATTAATCTCTCCTCTAAGTGAGGGGAACCTAGTGGATCTAGATCTTGGAGTTCTTGTGTGGTTCACCTCTTTGTTCTTCATCTCTTATTCCCCCATAAGTATTTGTTGCTATATTGGAATTTGAGAGTGAAGGATTTGAGCACTTGTGCTCTTGCCTTTTGCATTTGGTGCATCGGTGTGCTCTCCACGAGGATTCGTGGAAGTTGAAAGCTTGTGAACTTGTTACTCTTGAGTCTTTGGACCCTAAACGCCCGTGTGGTGGTTGAGACCTTTCTGGTCACTTGCAAAGCCGTTCAGGAGCCCAATCCCGTTGTGGGTTGTGCCCCGGATTGTTGTTGAAAGGCTCCGGATTCCGCCTCGAAGGATTCCGATAGTGGAAGGTGAACCAAACCTTTGTGGTGCGGTTCATCGGAGAATAGGGTAAGCCTTTGTGGCGTCGAGATCGACCTTTGTGGTGCCTCACACCTCTCCAACGAGACGTACTCCCTTAAGAAGGAGGAACTCGGGAATACATCCTCGTCACCGCGTGCCTCGGTTATTTCTATACCCTAGCTATTTACTTACGCACATTACTTTGTGATAGCCTTCGTGCTTGAAGTATTCTATTGCTATCACCTTGTTGTTTGTCTTGCTTAGCATAAGTTGTTGGTGCACATAGGTGAGCCTAGTTTATTTAGGTTGTCGGCTTGTTAATTTAAACACCTAATTTTATTCCGTAAGTATTAAGCCTAAACTGAAACGTTTTTAAACCGCCTATTCACCCCCTCTAGGCGACATCATTGTCCTTTCAATATGGTTGTTGTTCCTTACTCCATGCAAGGAGACGGTCAAAGATGTGATCTACTTGTTGCTTGGTACATGGTGTTCCTATACTTGATGGAATCCTTAATGGGGCCATCTGCAACCGGAATACACTTGAAGATGAGGCACCAATTTGATAGGGTCCATATATTTTAGTTTGTTTTTATTTTCTGTTTAGCAAAAGTGGGTCCGAATCAAGTTGTTCTTCTAGTCGGTTTAGTTTACCTTTAAGACAAGTTGGATAGGCTACTATATAAAGCCAGGTGCGGCCATGTAATAGTTAGATTATGTTTAAATTTATGAATACAATGTGTTTTATTGGGTAGATACCCCGCATCGAGTTTTGGAGAAAGTTGTGTGATAATCACAAAGTTATGAATGAATTACACTTTCATTTAAATGAGATTGTAAGATCGATATCCTTGTGTTTAGCAGATGAAATCAACCCCACACACAACAAAACAATTCCAAGAATAAATCTGAATTAGATGTATAAGACCCCATCTTTCATGACCGAACCAAAAAACGATAGCAGTTAGAATAGGAAAACAACTATCTTTTGACATGCTCAACATAGGCATGTTCAGATATAGAAATACATGGAACACTCGGGGAGGTGGCATATCACAAGCCCTGATCACTAGAGGCTCATATGTTCCGTCTATTCATCAATGTCCGACTCTAGTTCAATACTCTTCCGCAGTCAGATCAAGTATCAGCCTATAGATCCAGTGAACACCCCGCCCATAACATCGAACTGGACGAGGTCTCCTTCCTCGACACACGTACCATACAAGATTTATTTTCACTTTCAAATATTGCTATATAAATAATAATGTATGGTACCTCATTTGATTTTTCTTAATATGGAAGCAAATAATAATTACTACTCCTTTCGTTCTTACAATATAAGATGTTCTAACCAGCTCACATGTTGATTAGGTGCAAACCCAAATGAGTGTACATACACACTAAACATGTCCAAATAAATCTAAATACATGTGAATGTAGACAAAAACTAAAACATCTTATATCCGGGAGAGACAAGATTGATTGTTTCACGTATGCTCTGACCTTCACATCAGGAGGAATGAACGGTTTTTTTTTTAAAGGCACTATACCTGGATATATTACTCAACATATAACAAGCGTACAAAATACATCCAGATACGGGACAGCTGTTCCCAAATTACAGAGAAGACAGAAAACAAGAAAGAAAATACAACTAAGTCCATTGACACTTCTCTGAGCAGAGCAATCCGCCACCGCTGCACCTCCATTGACGACCACCGGAGGAGAGAACAGAGCACGTCAGCTGAGTAGCCGGCAGGGAACTTTAGAGGAATTAACCTCGTTGATGTCGCCGCAATATCCACCCGACGCGGACGTCGAGATCTTGCACGACGGCGAGAAACCACATCGGCGGGAGCAACGCTCCGAACCAAGCCGGCCGTCGGGTCACCGTCCTCTTCCAGCACGCACACCCGCAATAAACCTTCTGGGAACAACAAACACAGCAGAAAGCTGCCGGCCCCAGGCCCAACCGCTCCTCGAGCACTCTTCTTCTTCCACCACGGTAGCGAGAAGAGGAACAGAGAAACAGCAAAAAACGAGCTTATTACCGAGATAAACTTCGCCGAAGAATCGCAACCAGCCGTCTCCTTCCTCCACAGAAGCTTGACGAACTGCCACGACTCCACCGCCATGTACCAGGAACCGCTCGATAGCTCTGGCACCGCTTCCTCCAGAACCAGAGCCCAAGTTAGCAATCCATGCCCTCCCCTCGCCTCCACGGCCGGCCAGAGGGACACAGACACGAGCTCGCCGCCAGATCTGAAGGAAACCAACCCCCACTCAGGGCCACATCTCCCCACGCCACCACGGTAGGCCAGAGACGCCCGACCCCAACCCAAAACCTCCACGACCTCCCCGGCGTCACCGCCGGAACGGGAAAGAAGGGGGAGGACTTATTCCGACGCGACGACGCCACCGCCGCCGTCTTCGATGCCGTCGCCCGGAAACGGAAGACCTACACTAAACCCTAACCTATCTACACGCACGGCGAGAACCCGGAGCTCCCCTCCACCTCACGGCGCCGAAACGGCGGCCGGAGGCGAAGGGAGCAGCGGTTTCGCCGGCGAGACGCGAGGACAGAGGAGTCGCCTCGAGGTTGCCTCTCTCGAACAGTAACGAGATAAGGAAGGGGCCAGTGGAGTTAGGAATGAACGGTTCTAATCATATGGAAGCACTGTAAAATTTCTTAAAATGATAATTGGAGGGAAACTAGCACGAATTTCCCCCACCGACAGAACCAGATTGGACAGAGCAACCGGCCCCACAAGGCCCAACCCCAAGCAGCAAAACACAGCATCTCTCTCGACATTTTAAACGAGCCGAGCCGTACAATATCCGGAGCCCAACAAAACGGGTTCAGATTCGCTGACGTTGTGAACCAACGTCATTGGCTGACTTTGGCCTCTCATCCACCGTGCATTTTCCATCCAAAGGCTGCTGCTCATCTCAGCTCTCTCAGTGCAAAAGACAAGCCCGATGCAAGAAAAGGCCCAGCACACCAGCCCAGTTCCGGATTGTTGCTCTGTTCTACACTTCAGTTCAGATTTTCTCTTCAATTAGCACTAGATTTAAGCAAGAACACTTTTTGTTCAATGATATTGTTTAAAGCTGGGCGTTTTTGCCCATGGAATCTGTACTAAACAGAGCACCCAGTTTGAAGCTTTAGCAAACAAAAAGATTAGTAAACAGTGTATATCCATGGAACTAACTAGTGCATATCAGTATATCATAGTGCCCAGCTTCATCAAACAAAAGAGCACCAAACATTCAGTTTTGGCACCGCAAATCAGTGTGCATGGTTACAGTACATACATTCCAGAAACAAAAGAGCACCAAACATTCAGTTTTGGCAGCGCAAATCAGTGTGCATGGTTGCACAACATACATTCCAGAAACAAAAGAGCACAATAGCACTAGTCTTTTGGCTACTAAAGAGAGGCTTAAAGAAGATCTTGGAGTAATAAATCAGCAGCTTGACTAATTTACCATGTCTTCTTATCCACCTTATTCCTCATGGTGTCAAATGTTTCTTCAAAATCAACCTTTTCCTCAATTTCAAACATACAAGCATTAAAGTCCGAGAGAATATGTGGTTCTTCATCCTCTTTCTTTTTTCCTTTTGAGGGAGGTTTGTGGCAAATAAAGGTTGTGATTGTGTTCAAGAACCAATTCAGTCACTTCATAATCTCCTACCACTCGATTTAGTGAAAGACAAATATGAGCATCACAACCTGTTCTTGTTTCAGCTCGAGGATTTGTTATCACACGATTCCGGCTATCGCGTGTTCGATAACCCTCCTTTGCACAAACATATCGAACTGAAGTGACCATGCCATCAGACTTGTTTTTATTTTTGTACCTTCTTCTTGCCTCAAAGCCTACTTGACCTCCATAATTAACCCAAAACGACCAAGCGTGATCCAGATTCCTAAATCTAGCACCAACTTGAGGTACAGAAGTAGGATTCACACCCTCCCTACATGCAAAATAAACAATCACTTCCGTTGGACATATCTACTTCTAGAAAAACATAGAACTAAATTTCAAGATGAAAGCGTCACTTACTTAGTGGATTGTGCCATAGAGGTTTGATTAAATACAATACTCAAAGCATGCTGCAACCAAAGAAAAATCAAAGAATTTTTTTAGCTCAACAACGAACAGGAAACTTTGAGGAAGGAGCAGGGTTAGAAGTTGTTGCGATGCTAACCTGCTACGCGAGCAGATCGCTATTCAGAGCAGACGACGCGAGAAGATCGCTACCGGATCGGACGATTCGCCTGCTCGCTCACGGAGATCGGCGTGGGTCTGGTGCCGTCGTCCTCTCAGCTCCCCGCCAAAAGCAGAGCTTTTCCCCGCCAAAACTAGCCACAAGATCCTTCGCTTCCCGGTTTGGGCCTTATGGGCTGATGCATCGTGCTAGTCTTTTGCACTGAGAGAGCTGAGATGAGCAGCAGCCTTTGGATGGAAAATGCACGGTGGATGAGAGGCCAAAGTCAGCCAATGACGTTGGTTCACAACGTCAGCGAATCTGAACCCAACAAAACAGGTCAACCGGCAGTCTCCCCCATGTTATTTTTACCGTCCACTTCCTCCCCGTGGAGTTGCTCTCCCCGAGAAAACGTTAGAAAATGGACAGCTTCCATCCACTCTCCACTCTCACCTCGGCCGGCTCTGCTTCTCTGCTCAGCTCAGCTCAGCTACCCCCACTTGCTCGTCTTCTCCCCATCTCCATCTCCATCTCAATAAGTGCGCGTTCCCCCCCCCCCCCCCCCCCCATCATTTGCCCTCCGTCGGCAGCCAAATGCCGACGCTCATGTCGCCGTCCTTCGCCCGACCCTGACACGCCTCGCGCGCGCGCACACAAAGAACCCGCCGGAACACCATGGGCGCCTTCCTCCCCTCGTGCTGCTCGCCGTCGCCGCCAATGCCGGCCTGCTGCACGGGCTGAACCAGGACGGCCTCCACCTGCTCGACGCCAAGCGCGCGCTCACCGTGCCCGACGGCGCGCTCGTGGACTGGGACCCGCGCGACGCCACGCCCTGCGGCTGGACGGGCGTCTCCTGCGACGACGCCGGCGCCGTGACGGGTCTCCCTCGCGGGCGCCAACCTCGTCGGCCCGTTCCCCGGCGCGCTCTGCCGCATCCCGCGCCTCGCGTCCCTCGACCTCAGCACCAACTACATCGGCCCCGACGCCAAGGCCGTCGCCGGGTGCAACGCGCTGGCACGCCTCGACCTCTCCATGAACTCCTTCGTCGGCCCGCTCCCCGACGCACTCGCCGACCTGCCGGAGCTCCTCTACCTCGACCTCCAGGCCAACAACTTCTCCGGGCCCATCCCGGAGTCCTTCGGCAAGTTCAAGAAGCTCGAGTCGCTCTCGCTCGTGTACAACCTGCTCGGCGGCGAGGTTCCGGCGTTCCTCGGCGGCGTCGCCACGCTCCGGGAGCTCAACCTCTCCTACAACCCGTTCGCGCCGGGCCCCGTGCCAACCGAGCTCGGCGGCCTCGCCGCGCTGCGCGTGCTCTGGCTCGCCGGCTGCAACCTCGTCGGCTCCATCCCGGCGTCTCTCGGCCGGCTCGGCAACCTCACCGACCTCGACCTGTCCGCGAACGCGCTCACCGGGCCGATACCGCCGGAGATTGCTGGCCTTACGAGCGCCGTCCAGATCGAGCTGTACAACAACTCGCTCTCCGGCCCAATCCCGAAGGGATTCGGCAAGCTCGCGGAGCTCAGGAGCATGGACATCGCCATGAACCGCCTCGACGGCGCCATCCCGGATGACCTGTTCGAGGCGCCGAAGCTGGAGACCCTGCACCTGTACTCCAACTCGCTCACGGGCCCGTGCCGGAGTCCGCGGCGAAGGCGGCGTCGCTCGTCGAGCTGCGGCTGTTCGCGAACAGGCTGAACGGCACCTGCCCGCCGACCTCGGCAGAACACGCCGCTGGTGTGCCTGGACGTGTCCGACAACTCCATCTCCGGCGAGATCCCAAGGGGGATATGCGAGCGCGGCGAGCTGGAGGAGCTGCTGATGCTCAACAATGCGCTCACCGGGCACATCCCCGAGGGGCTCGGGCGGTGCCATAGGCTGCGACGGTGCGGCTGTCCAATAACAAGCTCGACGGTGACGTGCCCGGGCGGTCTGGGGCCTGCCGCACATGGCGCTGCTCGAGCTCAACGACAACCAGCTCACCGGGGAGATCTCCCCTGTTATCGCCGGCGCGGCAACATGTCCAAGCTGGTCATCTCCAACAACAGGCTAACCGGGAGCATCCCGTCGGAGATTGGATCCGTCGCTAAGCTGTACGAGTTGTCGGCCGACGGTAACATGCTCTCTGGCCCGCTCCCCTCGTCTCTTGGCAGCCTTGCTGAGCTTGGCCGGCTCGTGCTCCAGAACAATTCGCTGTCTGGTCAGTTGCTCCGGGGAATCCATTCTTGGAAGAAGCTTAGTGAGCTCAACCTCGCGGACAACGGTTCACCGGAGCCATACCACCGGAGCTAGGTGATTTGCCGGTGCTGAACTACCTTGACCTCTCTGGCAATCGTCTTACCGGTCAAGTACCGATTCAACTCGAGAACCTGAAGCTGAACCAGTTCAATGTCTCCAACAACCAGCTCAGTGGCCAGCTCCCACCGCAGTATGCAACTGAAGCATACCGAAGCAGCTTCTTAGGCAATCCAGGGCTGTGTGGGACATTGCCGGTTTGTGTTCGGCTTCACAAGGAAGGTCAGGGAACCACTCTGGCTTTGTCTGGATGATGCGCTCGATATTCATATTTGCGGCTGTTGTTTTAGTTCTCGGTGTTGCGTGGTTCTACTGGAGGTACCGGAGCTTCAACAAAGCGAAGCTGAACGCTGAGCGCTCGAAATGGACATTGACGTCATTCCACAAGGTGTCATTCAGTGAGCATGATATCCTGGACTGCCTTGATGAGGATAATGTCATTGGCAGTGGTGCGTCTGGGAAGGTGTACAAGGCAGTGCTCGGCAACGGTGAGGTGGTCGCCGTCAAGAAGCTGTGGGGCGCGTCGGTGAAGAAGGATATCGAGAATGCAATGAAGGTTCTGCGGCTGACAACAGTTTTGAGGCTGAAGTCAGGACACTCGGCAAGATTCGGCACAAGAACATCGTCAAACTCTTGTGCTGCTGCACTCACGGTGACTCCAAGCTGCTTGTGTATGAGTACATGCCCAATGGTAGCCTTGGCGATGTGCTGCATAGTAGCAAGTCTGGTTTGCTGGATTGGTCTACGCGGTATAAGATTGCACTGGACGCAGCAGAGGGGCTATCCTACCTGCACCAGGACTGCGTCCCGGCAATCGTTCACAGGGATGTGAAGTCAAACAATATCCTCTTGGATGCAGATTCAGTGCGTGCGTCGCAGATTTTGGTGTTGCCAAGGTGGTGGAGATGGTCGGCCGGTCGCCAAAGTCCATGTCAGTGATCGCTGGCTCCTGTGGTTACATTGCTCCTGGTAAGACTTTCTGAACATTTCAGAAGTTTAGGTAGTCCTTTGATATACCGTATACATGCAAGTCTGATCTTTTTGCTGTTCTTATTGTGCAGAGTATGCGTACACACTCCATGTCAACGAGAAGAGCGACATATACAGCTTCGGCGTGGTTCTCCTTGAGCTAGTGACCGGGAAACCGCCGGTCGACCCGAGTTCGGCGAGAAGGACTTGGTGAAGTGGGTGTGCAGCACAATAGATCAGAAAGGAGTAGAACATGTCCTGGACAGCAGGCTTGACATGGCCTTCAAGGAGGAGATCAGCAGGGTCCTGAACATCGGCCTGATCTGCGCGAGCTCCCTGCCGATCAACCGCCCAGCGATGCGGAGGGTGGTCAAGATGCTGCAAGAAGTGCGCGCCGACGCGAGGCCGAAGCTAGAGCCGTATTACTACGATGGCACCTCCGATCAAGGGAGCAGTGCGTAAGCCTGCAAGGTAACCACAAAGCATAACATGTTAGCTCGCTTCTATGACTCATGGAGCTCTAGGTAGGAAGATCCTCTGATGGGGTAAATCTAGGGTGATGAGCTAAACTGCTCGTCGCCGACACCTCCAACTCCAACACCACTGTAACTTGGATCAGTTGTTGTGTTCTTCAGTCATCCGGCAACGAAGGACAGGTGGGAGTCAGGGTTTAGCTAAGCTAGTGGCGGTGTTCTTGGTTGTACTAGCTGTCTGTGGGGCGTGCCATTGATTCCGGTAGGGCAGGTGGCTCTTCTGATCTTGCGACAAAAGTTTGACAACGGAATCGAAATGTAGGTGTGTAATTAGTACTACTTGCTTTCTGTCTATGAAATGAAATGTTTGCGCCATGCTCATGGCCCAATGTATGGGTGGTTACATCTCCAGGTAAGACTCTTTGTTGGTTCTGAATTCCATGCCATTATCATATTTTCCAGTCTAAGCACAAATGATTGTATTGCACGTAGCATCGTTGTGGTACATACACCTGGTATTCCGTTGAGGACTAAATGAGGACTGTTCGGTTGTATAGTGCCACTTCGAATTATTATCTGCAGTGGAGTCTCTCTCTCAACCTCGCTGTATATTTGCATAGTTTCAGTCGGCAAGTTGTTGGAGCCACAAGAGACTGTTTGGCGCCATGTCTGTTTTCATTTCTTTTTGAAGCACAAGTGGCTGTGGGGAAAGCACTCAATTACTAATTAGAGTGTTGTCGGCTGCGTACTGGAGACGACAGTGCCACGGAGTGGACTGGTATGGCCGCATCTCGGTCATTGCATTGTCTAGTTGTCTTCGATTACCATTCAAAAAAATGTCTTCGACTCTGAGCTGTGACGGTGTTGGGACTTTGGATTGTTTCTCACGATCTGTATCTTGTTTGGCTCGAAGAGGCCTAGTGCAAAAAAATTGAACGACTGTGCGTGCATCTAGATTTGGATGCTCGACCTGTTCCGGAAACGAGGCCTTGTTGGAAATTGGGCTGGACTGGAGTAGCACCCAAGTCTCCATGGTATCCTACGCAGCTTGTCGAATTAGTTGTGCTCTGCGCAGCTGCACAACCGAAGCGAGCTGCTGCGGAGCTTTGCGCGGGAAAATTAAGCATGGTAACACAGCAGTTCAAGCGGAATCACTGAAACCCCTCAGTTTGTAAAAGAACGGGAACGTAAAAGAACTGTCTGTTTAAAGACTCGAGTCTTCAGAAATCATTCTACGAGACTCCCTACAAAAATACGCACCACCCTAAAACCAGCTCTCGAGCCCGTAAATACAAAGCATGGAGAAACAATATGGACGGCCCTATATCCGTGCAAATCTTGTTGGGAAAAAGCTGATCATGACCAGAAAACTTCCATTTTGTGGCAATGTTTTAAGAAACGGTTTGGGGTTTTTTTTTTTTGAGTCCGAAACGGTTTGGGGTTGATGAAATGCTCGGTGATATTCCCTATCTTATCTACCAACCTGACCTCAGTCATCTTGAAGGCCCTTCTTCAAAAGAGAAAATTGATAGTAATGTTATTTGTCATATGCCCAATGATAAATCACCCAGTCCTCGTGGATTTAGTGAAAAAAAAGATTTTGATATCATTTCCCGTCAACTGTATATGCTTTCATCACTCTCATGATCTCATCCCTAAGATCATACATCCTACTTGTGCCTCTGAGTTCATGCCCATTTCATTCGTGAGGATGGATTTGAAAGTTCATATTAAATTCCTTGCCCTTAGGCTGCATAGAAATATTACTAATATTGTCAACATGACCCAATATGCTTCTATAAAAAACGAAACCATCAGAGATCGTTTAACATGGAATTTTGAGTATCATTTTAATGCCATACATGAAAAAAATGGACATCATCAGTATGAAGACGGTGAGAAAGTGCCATTCTTAATATGCTGCACTTATATGGATTTGGAGAAAAATGGATTGGTTGGATCAAGATCATGTCAACTCTGCTTCCACCTCTGTTACCCTTAATGGTATTCTGGGTAAAATTGATTCAAGGTAAGAGAGGAGCGAGACAAGGTCACCCTGCCTCACCTCTCATGTTTGTTTTAGCATATAAAATATTCCAAATTGTTATAAATAATTCTTGTAATAATGACCGACTTAGACTTATTCTACTCCATATACATGGATCATTCAAATGGTAAAAGAATTCTAATCTTGTGTTGATGATACTCTTTTATCATGCGTACCAACCAACTCAGCTCAATAACGTCAAGGATATTCTTGAAAGTATCAGCAGCAGAGGCGCAAAGAGGGCACCTGAACGCGAGTGGCTGCCGGACGCCGAACCGACAGAGGCGCAAGACCGAGCCTCACCCACAAGAGCAGATCGCCATCAGGAGAAGAACCGCGTGGGAGCGGAAGCGAACCCCGCCGTCGTCGGCGGCGTGGTGTCTCCATGGAAACAGCGATATCTTTTTTAGAGGAGAGGGGGTTTATGTGTGTCATGTCTTCGTGGGCTTTAGTGGCCTTAGAGGCCCAGTGTGTGGAACTCAAGGGAAATACCTAGAGCCCACGTAAGAAATAAGCGCATAAGGGCTTGGGCATAGAGGCAGGTGTGGACGTGTGAATGACACCAGTGCGTGTCTATATCTCTCCTATCTAAAAGAAGAATTTGGTTCCTCTCTCGTACGTCAAAACACTTCGTCCCTTCGTCCACCAAATCCCTTCTCCAGTGCTTCGTCTGACCCTCGCGAAAAACTTCCTCCGGAAAAACAGGCCATAATTGTTAGGGTGTCGCCATTCTCGCCTATTATTACGTCTCTAAATCTAACCAGAGGAGATCATGTCGACTCAGATAGTAGGCCACGCAAGATCCTCCAATCCGCTGCAATCACGTCCGGCTGAGCCGCTCGGCCATCCATGCAATCTAGGCAGGTGCATGATCGCCTGTCAAAGGATTCTCACGTCCGCTGCAGTCGCGTCAACTGCGTCGCCCGGCTGCCGCGATCCGCTGCAGGTCGGCATGTCCAACGATCACCGCCGTGCCGCCCGGCTACCGCGATCCACTGAAGGTACGGTACACACCATCTGCACGTGCACGGCCATCGTCAGAAATTCCTTGCTGATATCAATACTTACGTCTCCATGGCCATGATTCAAATAGCTATGTACCACTCCGCCTCCGTTTGGAGCTCAGCTCGGAGTCAGGGACCTGTCGCGAGCCTCACCGCCTGGACGCCTGGTCTCGGGGGTACCTCCTTGGGCTCTTGACTGTCCAGGATCGAGATGACCAGCGGGCGGGGGCGCATGCCGCCGGCTAGAGCTAATGGCGGCAGCTGCCATATATTAAGGTATGCAATTTCACTAATGATGTACGTACATGACTAATTTTTCTGGGTATGCGAGTATCACTACATGAATTTTGATCTAACTGACTATTTGGATGCTATACTACACGAATTTACTACAAAAAAAATTCAAAAGCAGGATGAATGCGATGAAAAAAATTGCTGGCAACCTGGTAGAGACCTCTTTCCCTGTCCTCCATAGCTCCGCTCCATGGCTTTTTTTAATACAAACTCATGACCGTATATACGCTGGCTATTCATATGTTACGCACCATATATAAGATGTACATTAGATTTGGTCAAGGTCACAGGAATAGATTTTTTTGAAGTTGTTGGTTCAGTTATTTTGAGCACGAGTTACCTAAATATTTCATAAATACAGTATTATATATGTGTGGAGATTTTGTTGGTTTGAGCTTGGATAATGACATTAAACTTTTTTGATGATTTTTTGACATATGTCCTAATAATGCGAGAGGTCATAACATCCACCACATTAAAATCGTCGGCTGGCCCAAAGAGTTTTCAATCAACAAGGAGAAGAAATAATCATGTGTAAAGATTTTTGCATTTCTCTGACATGTGTATGATCATGTGAATATTTAGATTTGAACCAGATCCTCATAATTAAGATGTCCTCACTACCATGCTTTTAATATTTTTGTAATTTCTCCGATTAGAAATGTTTGTTAATTTGAGCACAATGAAGGTTAAATATCCATTGAGAAAAATCACAAGGTGTACATGCCAAATCTTTGACAGCGAAAAGTATACTCTTAAATTTGAAATATTTCATTTAATATCAAGCAGAACAAATTCATGCCAATAACATTTTCATTGATATTATCCACATTTATGAATCTTATGCCTAACCGTTTTTTTGGAGTTACATCTCATGTCTTTAATTTGGTGATAATTATTTTGTGAAGGCTTCATCGTCGTTGTTGCTGGAGTGGATTATCAAACAGGGTTGGCGACAAATGTCTCTGTTGATGCACCGCACAACGTGCTATTGATATGCTGACACTCGACAATTTCCAACATAGTTTTTCTCACCCGTTGCAACGCACGGGCATATTACCTAGTCTCCTAAAAAAACGCGCGTGCTCTATAATTTGTATTGAAAACAAATATTCAATTCACACTATTTGGTGTGTGTGGCGAATGAAGCTTAAATAAAAAATCAAAATTATTGCAGTGAAGAAAAAATTATGTAGCCACATCACTAAAAAAAAGGCACATACTCTCGCTGATACGTCACCTTCGCACATGTCTAAATCGACAAAGAACACTCGGAGAGTCAAATGGAGCCGCCAGCGTTTTACACGTTTCACAAAAATATAATTATAAATATTCCAATATTAATCCTTATTCTTCTGCAAATACTCCTCTGGTGGCTTTATCATATTTTGGATTTAGTAGATGTGAAAGAATATAATGTTGACGTTGGAAACTCCATGAACTATGCACACAAACCACGTGAAGTTTACCTTGGGACAACATAGAACTTAATTATTGGTACCCAGTAGATACAATTTTATTTCTCTTCGCCCCTTGGCAAAGGAGATCAACACACCAAGGCCTTTTTTAACCTGTCTCTTATTCCAAGTTTACAAAGTATTGATTCTTTAAAGGTTCATTCTTGAGATCGATGACTTTTCATCACAACTAGAATGGAACAAAGGAAAATATAGAAATATTTGAAAATAGGTTTCTTTTGGAAAAAAATCTATGGCGCCTTAAAAAGGCAGTAGGACTTATAAATCCCCTATTTAGTTCCTAATAGATGGCGGGGATCAAAGTTGCCCATACCCGTCCCCTAATAGATGAATTCCCCACGGGTTTTCGGGGAACGGGGCCCCATTGCAATCCCTAGTTCCTATGGAATAGGCTATTCCAGACAAAAGTTGGAGAAAATAAAACATGAAGTCTTACCTTATATTTTCATATTCTCGTGTCTATAACTTTTGCGATTTTCATGCAAGACAATCATTTAGGACATGCTATAAATCTTTTGAAAACTTCCCGTGTTTTTTTTTCCAGTATGAATTCCAAATACATGACATACCATTTCTGGTGCTTTCGTTAAACTGGATTAAGGAAGTGTTTGAATTGTGGAATATATCTTTTATTCCGTCACGAGTAAGCAAGTAAGTATCGCACTTATACAGATTTTGTATGTCACATATGTTACCACAACCATAACGATGACGGGGATAACCCATGTTGGTGTGGATCTTCATCCATTTCTCACAGTTGCGTATAGCTACGGATATGAAGGAGGTGGCACTGCTAATGAGCACAACTTAGTCGTGTCCGGAGGTGAAGTTCCTCCAGCTAGGGACAACATTCGCTAGTTTACACGTCTCATACTCTTTCGAGCTAATGTACATCATGTTGTGCTTCTTCATGGCGTAGTTCAAAATGAGGCTCCAACCCTTGTCATCGCTAACAATGCACTACGTAGTCTAAGATAATTACTGACGCACTTAGACAGCCCAACATCGACCAAGATGGTGGAATGTCATATGTAAAACATGGCAAGACATAGGTTCAATATTGTTGAACCTGATTTTTTTTAGTCGTGTTATCTTACGAATCATGATATGATGTAGTCTTTTGGATGAAAATCATGCCCCATAAGTTTGAAAAAATAGTCAAATAATTCTACCACATGAGGAATATGTAGTTATAAGTACAAGCATAATTTGGCATGACAAATACGTATTGTTGCTAGCATAGGCCGTCTGAATACAACGAGCTAATTGTTGCACAGGCTCATCTTTGTCTATAGATAGTGCGTCATCGTCTGGGAGCATCGCTCAAGATTGTACGGTTTCAGAGTCGCCTCCGCCATCATGGCAGAGGCCCGACAGTGATCCACCTTTCCATCAAGCACTCAGAAGGAGAGGAGGGCATCCATCTGAATCACATATGCCTAGTTTTCTTTGGGGATAGGGGGCCGTTGCCCCCTCTACCTTGGTCACTTACTTGGTGCCGCGCCGATACATCTATTTTGCATCACAATTTTTAATCACTAGACCATCCAAGATGATTTCAGTAAAAAGTTGTTGTTGAGCGTCAGCCAAAACTTCAGCGACATTTAGCTACTAAGAAGATTCATTGTCAACGCGGGAGAAGATGTCCAGCCATGCCACATGGAAGTGCAAAGAATGCACGTCACAGCACACTTAGAAGCCTTGTTTGTCGACAAGAGTAAATCTCTTTCACGAATAAAGAAGTTATAAGGTTATCAAAGCATGATGCTAAACAAACAAATATACCACATTGTCAAATTGGATTCTCCATATTTAAATATGTCATCATGGCACACATTTACGACATAGAGAGTTTTTGTTTTTTGAGCTTAATTAATTAGATTTTATAACGAAATGTATTTTTTTAGCATCAACCAATATGGCTTGCATATTCATGCAGCGAGTAAAATGTTGCTAATATCCGATCCCTTTTGCTAACCTACTAACATAGTCCATATAACATCGCAAAAACACAAATTTATTAAAATGGAAAACATAACGTTACGGAGAACCTCTAACAATGAAAGGAAAATAATAGAAAACAAAATCAAATTTGCCAAATGTTTTTGTATTTATATTACATATTTGGCCTTGTGTTATGCTTTAGATGAATGTGAGGTAAAATAACTCCAGCTGACTTTAAAATAACGAAACCGAAACGGTTTATGCTAAATTTGGAGTACAATGTTTCTATAATAACATTGCAAGAGTATTTCAGAATCTTTTTTTTTTGCCAAAACGATTTTGTTGAACTCGAAATAAAAGAAATTTTGATCTAAGTACATACTTTATATGTGGTGCATACTCCTGTCTGTTAGGACACCTCCAACGGGCTGGCGCAAACGGACCAGCCCAGTCCAAATCTGTCCGATCGGACATGAGAGGTGCTCCAACGGGCTGGCGCAAAAGGCCTTGTGTCCGCGCGGACACTCGATCTCGCCCCAAACGCGGCCCAATTTTGGGCCAGCTTTGGGGGAGACACGGACACACGCTGTGTCCTCCCGTGTCCGTCCCTGGCCCATGTGCCAGCGACCGCGGCCACTCTGCAATGCCGCGTGGTCCTTCTTAAATGGGGACACCAACCCCCACCCGTCCCTATCCCCATCCCCACTCCCCACTCGCCGCTTCCACTCCAACCCTAGCCGCCACCGAGCGCCGCCGGCCGCCATGAAGCTAGGCCGCTGGTTCTTCAACAAGCCCGGCCGCCACAATGCGGAGGCCAGCAGCTCTGGCGCGCCTCCGCCATCTTCCGACGCGGCCCGCCGTGCCGCAGATCGATGGCAGGAGCTGAGGGGGGCTCGCAATGCCCGCCGCCGTGCCGCACGAGCGCGCGTCTCCAAGGACGTCGCGGAGATCTACTGGGAGGTCCGCGTGCCCCTGCCGTGGGGTGACGTCCATCTGCCAGATGGATGGCACCTCGGGCCGCAGCGCGTGCCGGTGCCTGCGGTGCCTCGCTCCGGCAGGGCGCGGACGGAGGAGATCCTCCGCCGGCATAGCTTCCTGCCGCCGGAGTTCGTCAACGACCCAACGTACGCGATGAACTCTCCGTTGTGGGACCGTTGGTTCGAGGTGGAGCACGACGCGCGCCGCCGACAGGCCTTCGCGGGCTACGCGCCGGTGGGGTACCAGGCCCCGCAGGAGGAGCCGGCCGTTGACGATGGCTCCTCCTCCTCCGACTTCGACTGGAGCGACGACGACGGCGCGGTCAACATGGAGGAGGTGGAAGCCCCGCCGCCAGACTGGGCAGCGAGGCCGAACCCGGCGTACGGCGGCGCCCAGGACCCGCCAGCACCCATGGAGGACGAGGACACCAACCTGCAGGCCACCATCGACGCCTCCAACCTGGAGGAGGTGGGTCAGTGGCCTCACCTTGCGGAGGCGCTCCGGGCATCGGCGGAGACGGCGGCGGCGGCGGAGCAGGAGCGTGCGCAGCGGGAGGCGGAGGGCTGGGAGCTGTACGACGAGGCGGCCGCCTGGCGTCGCATGGACGAGGCGGATGCGTACAACCGCCAGGAGGAGGATGAGGCTGCGGCGTACGGTCTCCGCCAGGTGCCGTGGTCGCCGTGGCAGCCCAGGGGCAGTGGCAGCCCGCTCTGGAGTGGCCGCAAGAGCCCGAGGCGCCGCCTACGCCCGCCTGCGCCTGCATGCGGCCCACCGGCGCACCTGTACTCCGCGCCACCGTACGGATGACGACGAGTACCTGACCGCGGCGGCGCCAACTCCGGCAGCCAGCCCCATCCCCAAACCCACTAGCTAGGGTTTAAGTTTTTTTCTTCTGTTGTGTTACTGGCCCGTGGGGCCCTACTACTGAACCGTCTAATATATGTATATTATTTCTTCTTCTTTTTTCGCCTTATCCACTTTTGCGCCACGCCGTTGGGGGCACCTCCACCCCAAAACCAAAACGTGTCCGCGATCCGCCCCCAAACGGACCAAATCGGACACGTTTGGGTGTCCCTTTGTGCCACGCCGTTGGAGGTGCCCTTACAAGGTAAATTAGAGCGCCTTAAAGAGCTTGACAGGTGTTGTTAATTAACTCTATTGGTTCCTTGAATGGCATGTTCGCAGGCACTGCCAAGTGAGATGGTGCAAGACAAATTCACACCTAGCTAGGGTTAAATAGGAAACTGAATATTTGAGGGCCGAATAGGGAATCGAAAATTTAAATAGTGTGGAGCAAGGAAAGTGCGTACCAAGTGCCAACCTTGCACGGTGCTTGCTGCTTGGCAGCTATGCACGATAGGCTCCCCAATGGCCACGCTAGTGAGTACCCCGTGCTGCTCCACGGACAGAACGCACCCTGGGAAGACCGGCCGGTGACGCAACGGCCTGCACAGTAGCAGCTTTGCGCTCAAGACTGGTCGTCGTCTCCTGCATCGCGCTCTGCACCAATCTGCCAGCCACCGTCGCTCCGCACGGCAAAGATATCGTTCAAACCAACCAACGAGCGCGCGGCGCCGGCCGTATCTCTCAGTGCCAGCCTCGGATGCCGTAGCACGAAAGCAGAATGCAGGAGCTGGACCGGGTGCCGTAGCGTGCACCGCGCCGGCCGTGCCACGAGCCAACGATTCCGCTCTGCTTTGATCGCCTAAAACCCTAACCCCCATCGCCCACTGCAACTACGAGCCACATTCGAGAGCTACACCGAAGCGGAGCCGAGCGAGCGCACCAAAGTCCAGGACTTTCGAGATGGCGTCGCCGCCGTCGTGGGTCATCCTGGGCAACGTGGTGCGGGTATCGGGCACTGACGCCGGCGCGGACGACCTCCCGCCGGGCGCCGACCTCGCCCTCGCGCTCGCCGCGCCGCCGCCCGTCACCCTGCTCACCGTGCCCCTGCGCGTCTCGCCCGACCCGGACGACTACCCCATGGTCCTCGCCCTCGACCCCTCCGGCCTCATCCTCCTCTCCACGCCCCCACCACCGAGCCGTCCCTCGAGCCCCGAAGGCGAGGAGGTCACGCCCAACGTCAACGACGCCCCCGGCGCCCGAGCCCCACGTCGTCGTCTGCCTCGAGCTCCGCCTCCGACAGCTCCGACGGCGAAGAGGCCACACTCAACATCACCGACGTCGAGCCGCTCCACAGCCCTCCCCGGTGCTCCGACGGCGAAGACGAGGACGACTACGAGGTCACGCTCAACATCACCGACATCTCCCCAAGCCCCTACTACGTCTGCAACGCCTCCTCCGCCACCGCCACCCGCCTCCCAGACTACGGCCGCGGCTTCCTCGACGACAGCTGCGCTGGCGTCATCGCGTCCCCGGCAGGCGACGGGCACTACATGGTCGTCGAGCTCCAGCCAATGAACGGCAGTCACGAGGCGACCCTGCTCTGCTTCTCGTCGGCGTCAGGGCAGTGGGAGGAGAAGGACGTGGCCTACCCCCCGTCCGGCGGGATCTGGTGCAGCGACGCCGTGGTCGTCCACGGCGGGAGGCTCTGCTGGGTGGACCTCTCCTGGGGCATCCTCTCCTGCGACCCCTTCGCCGACGAGCCGGTCCTGGACTTCGTCGAGGTCCCGGAGGGCAAGCACCGGAACAACAGCGGCGGCTGCCTCCACTGCGCCGACAGGGAGCTCAGCACGCGCCGCTGCGTGCAGGTCAGCGATGGCCTCTTCCGCCTGGCGGAGCTGACCTGCGGCGACCACGGCTCTCGGGCGCCCAGGGGCATCGCGTTCCGCCCATGGTTGAGGCTCCAGCAGACGCAGTCCAGGAGCCACCGCAAAGCTCCTCGGATCGTCATGTGGACGCTGGCCGATTCGGACGCCGGGGAGTGGAAGATGGAGCACAGGGTGAACTTCGCCGACATCTGGGCGGACGACAGCTACAAGGAGACCGGCCTGCCCAAGAGAGCACCGCTGCTCGCCCTCGTCCACCCACAGAACCCAGATGTCGTCTACTTCTTCCTGGGCAAGCACATCTTCGGCGTCAACCTGCGCGCTAGGAAGGTGGTAGAGTGTGAGGTCTACAAGCTGGTCGGACCGAGGAGGAAAGATGTCTGCTCCGGCTGTGTTCGCGCATGGGAGCTGCCGGCAGTGCTTCGTGCAGGTAATAATCCACACTGTACACTCTCCCCTGCCGTTGTTTTGATGCTGTTCATCATATGATTCTGAACACTGCTGATGACTTTCTCCATTTCGCGTTGATATGTCAGCTGGACTGTGAGATAGTATACACACTGCTGTCTCATGAGAATTCTATGGGCATGAATTAAGAAATTCTGTCCTAACGGTAGTTAAATTGTTCACCCTCAGTTGTAGTTCCCTAAAAAATAGAGATGTTGTACAGTAAGCAACTACACTCTTCAGTACATATTCTTACAGTGATCCTACCAGTGTCAATGTGTTTTCTAGTAGTACTAGACATCATAATCTGCACAGTTTGTGAGTTGTTTAATTCACCGTTTATGCAGATTTAATAGAATTTATTTCAGACAACAATGTGTGTGTCTGTAGCTTTATGCGAGGATTAGATTTATAAGCTTACATTGTCGGAAAAAGAATGTCTTTCATGTTCAATAAGAATGTGATGATGAATTGTACTCTAATATCGATAAGATTGGTTCTTTTTCCCGTAGTGTATGGGTAGAATTGGTGCTGCCACAAAATGGCAATTTCTGAAGTTGAACATTTACCTTCATAATTTTATAAGTACGTTTTTCATTAATTTCTTAATTGTTCCAATTTAGTATGCTGTTATAGCTATATAAGGCTATAAGCTTTATATAGTATACTTCACAGTTGCTTCTATCATGAATTTCCTTAACAAGTTTTGCTGAATTAGGTACTGAAAGAAACTGATCTAACTGAGTCTGAACTTGCTATTCGCAAAAAAAAAAAAAAACAAAAAAAAAAAAACAAAACAACAACAACTGAACTTGCTGCATGTTCCTGAACATGTTAACTTCATGATATTCACATCTAGCCCTGTCTTAGGAAGAGATTGTAGTTCCATTCTTCAGTGGAAATACTTCTATACAGAACCTAGCAGCGCTGAGACCAGCTCTAGTGGTAACCATTGCATTAATATGGACGTAGAATTTCATTGTAGGTAGTGGATATGGATGTGCAGTTACTGTGGTGGCAACACTGAACTATTTAGATTTAGGACAGCGCTAGACTAAAATGCGACAATGTATCTTCAGAATTATATAAGTTTGTTCCTTTTTAGGACAGTAGATATATAGCTAGAGCCTAAACTGTGTATCCAGTAGCTCTAACGTAGGGACTTCAAATAGTTGAGTGAACATATTCTCAGTTTATTTCTGAAAAAGAAAAGATGCTCTCAGTTATTGTGGAGTTTATATAATTCAAAATTCAGAGTGCCATCTGGGCATCCATGACAAAGTCAGATTTGCTTCTCCAAATATATGATATATTAGTAGGGGTAGTAGATAACTAGATATCGTAGCTTATGCGTTATGTTGTTATTCATTTTTAAGTAACAAGAGAAAGTTGCATGCTCAATAAATTTATGTAGCATCTTCCAATAAAAAAGTAGCTATAATATGTTGTTAGAAGTAACCCTGGTAAATGTCTTGTGTGAAGCAAATAATCAAAGATATGTAATGTACCAGGCTGCTATCCCTGCAGATAAATAGCAACTGCGTAATGTACCGGTCGACTAGACTGTATTCTATTTTTTGAAAGTACTGGATGTCTGGATTGTATTATTTGACTATAACATGCTAGTGTTTGAACTTTGAAGGTGTTCCTAGGGAGACTGACGATTGTGTGAATGAAGACTCTGCTTCTGTGCCAGCTTGACAGCCGACGAGCTGTATGGTGGCCTTCTTTTACCAGGTGAGGTTAACCAATAACCACATTCTTATCTGCATCGCCAAGTTGTCCAGACTCCAGAGTCTGTTCTTCCATTATTCCCACAGCTTATAACAGTGTTCTTCAAATTTTGGTTAAGGTAAAGGACGTGCACGTCAAGTTCTTACGGTGCAAGGTGGGCAGGATTAACACTAGGCAACGGACAATCAGCAACCTCTAGAGTCCAGATTTATCAAGCTTCAAATGTTTAGTCCATGTTTTTGTCTACCGTACTGTGGTATGTCTCAGACGTCAGTGATTCAGGTGTGAGCTGACGACTAGGAGACGTTTTCTCTTGCTCGCATAAAACCGTCTTTGTAGACATTCGGCTGATTTTGTTGAGACGAGACATTCTGCTGATTTGTTGACAAGACATTCTGCTTATTAGGGCACCTCCAATGGGCTGGCGCATATGGACCAGCACTGTCCGCTTTTGTCCGAACGAACATGTGACATGCTCCAACTGGCGCATACTGATAATTGTCCGGGCGGACTGTGCGTTCTGGACCAAAGCTGACCCAACTTTGGTCTGGATTTGGGGCGAGTGCGGACTCTGCGGATGTCCGCTGTGTCCTCCTCGTGTCCGGTCTAGCCCATTTGCTAGAGAAACAAGACCTCCACCTACCCCCACTGTTTCTCTCTCCTTTCTTTTTCCCCTTTCTTCTCCACCCGATCTGGTCCAGGAGCACCATCGCGATCCATGGCCGTATGCCGACGTGCTGCCCTCCTTCTCGCGTAGTCAAGCTGCAACCAACCTCCGGCCATGCCCGCCATGCACTCGCCGGCGCGCTGCCCCGCCACCACCGCCGTGTCCTCGCCTCTGCGCACGCCGTTCGTGGTGATGGCTCGGCGCGGCGGCCGTGGGCGCAGGCCGTCCTCCTCTACCCCGTTCGCCCCCGAGGCCGAGCAGCCGGAGGAGGCGCTCGCCCGCATCCTCCGCACGGAGGCCGCCGTCTCGGGCGTCTCCCACAAGGCCGCCGCAGCCTCCGGCCAGCAGTCCACCTGCCTCTGGCCCCGCGCCATCCTCGAGTCTCTCGACTCCGCCATCGCCTCCAGCAGCTGGGAGTCCGCCCTCGAGGTTCTCTCGCAAGTCCCCATTAATCCCCACTCATTCCCAAGCACACTACCTGTTCGATCGATGCCTACTGCGTACCAATTGCTCCCTTAATTCCCATAGATCTTCGAGTTGATGCGGAAGCAGCGGTGGTACAAGCCCAAGTCACAGACCTACGCCAGGCTGCTCATGATGCTCGGCAGGTGCCGGCAGCCCGGCCCGGCCACGGCGCTCCATGCTAGCTCTCGTCCATGCTAGCAGCACACGCACGTAGAGATGTCCGGGGTAAAGATGCGCGGTACCATTGGGAGCACTGCGCGGACAACGCTGGACGGACACTCCAAACTCACCCCAAACAGACAAAAAGGGACATATATGCATGTCCGTTTGCTATATGCATGTCCGTTTGCGCCACTCCGTTGGAGATGCCCTTAGTTCACCACTGCACGCAGGCTCTTATCATCTGCTTCTGTTTTTCTTTGTTTTACCTAGTAACTGCATGCGCCACTTAGCCACTCTATTATTTACCTTAGTGTAGTGTTCAGATGCCAAAATTAAGAATTTTCTCCAACCCTGTAATAAACTGGTATAATGGTGTTAAAGACACATTTTCAACAACTTTATGGTTAAAATAGCAACTGCGTAATAAACTGGTGTTTACATAGCAGCAAGAAGGCCAAACATGACAAGAGGGTATCAGTAAGTGCAAGGTTCGTTTTGCCTAACAAAAAGTGCACACTGTTTTTCATCTTCAATTGTGACTACAAAGGGAGATTACAGGTTTCCCAAGGAAATTAAAAATCCACTTTGAAAATTGCAGAACCTTGTAAAACTGGCGACTATTTACTTGGTTCAGTGATTAAAGTACACTCAGTACCAAAAACCTGAAATTGTCCTGTACTATATTTCAGAGTCGTACAATAATTTTGTTCAAAAGCCATGTTGGATATCCAGAAAGAAAAGACATGCAATTCTATTATTCGGAGATGCTTATGTTCCTTAGCAAGAAGAATAGACGTTAGTCCGTAAAATATTACCTAGCTTATGCTGTAAAAAAAAAGAGCCACAAAAGCTCTAGTTGATGGGTGTACCAAGACTAAATCAGTGAATTGGACTTCTGGTGCAGAATACTCGTATTGAGATCATTTTTTTCTTCTGAAAATGGGCCATATGCATTGAAACGATCCGAAAATGCACATGGCCTTATTTATTCATTAGTGCAAAGATCATGTAAGTTCTAGCATTCCAATGTATTATTCTCTACTGTAAAAGGGAAGATCAAAGATGAGTTTTTCCATTCTCATACAGATGAATATCAGGCGTACATTCACCCTGTACACAAGAAGAGTACAAAATATATAAACGAATTAATCTTGCCATCTAATCTAGGAGTAACATTTCTCTGTTCTTTTACAAAACACAACAACATCCTGTAGGCGCAGGCCAGCACCTACACAGGACGCCACCACCATTGGCGACGCAGCAAGCGCAGGCGCCCTCTAGTCAAAAGATCAAACAATCTTGGTTCCTCTGCTTTTGTGCAGGCACTAGCCGACGATCCGAAAAGCTCCTCTTTTGATCATCTTCTTCCCAGCAGCAGAGCGGACTGGCACCGCTCGCAGACGGAACCACCAAAGTGCGCTTTGCAAAGGCTGCCGCGCAGGCGCAGGCACGACCCGCTCCGGTTCACTCCACTCGCCCGTCCGTTGCTTCGCTTTGGCCACAAAAACCCCATTGCCGCAGCCACCAGTCACCAGTTCACCACACGGCAGACGCCCCTTCGCACGCAAGAACCACCACACCGAGCTTGCCTGCCGAGATGGCGTCCGCCGCGTCCCTGTCGTGGGTCATCCTGGGGAGCATCGCGCGGGTGGCGGCCGCCGACGCCGATCTCCCTCCGGGCGCCGACCTCTCCCTCGCCCTGAACGCGCCACCGCGCGTCGCGCTCCTCTCCATCCCCCCGCGCATCTTCTCGGGACGCTCCACCTCCGACAACTTCCCGTCCGTCCTCGCCGTCGACGCCTCCGGCCTCCTCCTGCTGCACGCCGACCAGGGGCCCGCCATAGGCCCTACCGTCATCGACCTCCCCAACCGCCAGGAGTTCTGCTGGCGCCCAACCAGGGGCGGAGCCAGCCTAATTCATGGGTATGCGGTGCATACCCAATATTTTTCTGCCAAAGATTCTTTGCATATATGCTCTTGTATATGTGTATATACATGACGGGGCCCTCTTCTACTCGTTAGAGTCGAAAAAATCGCGGAAATTCATCCCTTCCCGCAGGCAGGCTTGTTTATATGGGCCAAACGCACGTTTGCTCTTCCACTGGGCTAAATGGGCTGAGATCAGGGTAGGACGCGTAGATTCAAGCTCGAAAAACAAAAGCTTTGCCTTATATATTAATTAAGAAGAAGGTGGCCGGTTTATTTATGGAAGAAACCGGGCGAAAATCATACAATGAACACCGACAAACAACGTCACAGAGAGGAGCCCACACAACCAAACAACTACTCGCCCAACCTATCACAACCACGAACGACAACACGACAATCTCAAAAGAGCTCAACAATCAAGAAAAGACGGAAGATTTCCACGCGAAACCAAGCTTCTTCCTTGCCCTCCTTCTAAGAGACTTCTCCACCTTCATGAATACACCGTCTGAAGCTGTCCCCGCCAAGACGGAAGCAATATCCTTGCCATATCCAGGACAAGCCGCCTCCAAATCGACAAGCAAGTCGCAAACCTCCTTTCCAAACAGGGCCTCTGAGTTAGGCACCAACATAGCTATCTCATCGACAAATTTGTCACTCGAGGATAACAAAGTGACGGAACCAACAAGATCTCCACTATCGACAGAGGAGGGCGGTTGGGAGAACTCGGACGGAGGTGGAGATGGCGCAAAGTCCACCGCCATAGGTTCCAATAGGCCTAGCTCAATTGGAACGACCACAGATGATTCCCCACAATGATCATGAAGCTGAGGCAAGATCTCCACAACCTCGGTGGCGACAACCCTCGTAAGGACAGACGACGACGCGTGTAGAGCACGGGGAGAAAATTCTCCAAAGCAGCATTCAGACGCCTCATCAACAGAACCAATCTGAATCTCAGGTGGCAGAGGCACAACCGACGCAACCTCAAGCTTGGCAAGAGCGTCGTGCACCTCAGAGCGAAGCAGCTCAATCTTCTGAAGGACCTCCATGCGTAGCAGGGCAAACTGGGACTCCACAGTGGAGACTAGAAATGCCTTGGCATTGGAATCTTTGTAACACGGCTGCACCGCAGCACACAACGATGAGTGGCCCACAACCTTGGCCACACTCTCAAACGATGAAGGACGACGAGGCTGAGCGGAGGGTTCCTTATCCTCCTTATCAGAGCGTCGCCCTCCTTTACCAGAAGGGGATGCGACGAGTCAAGTGCTTTCACGACACGAGAAGGGGATGCGGCGTGGTCTCGAACGCCGGGAGGCTCTGGTGGGTCGACCTTTCCTGGTGCCTCCTCACCTGCGACCCGTTCGCCGACGCGCCGGTGGTCAGAGTCGTCCCGTTTCCAGAGGGCAAGGCGCTCCAGGCCAGGGAAGCTTGGGGGCTGCTCGACAAGTACCGCTGCGTGGCTGTCAGCGGCGGCAAGCTGTGGTTCGTGGACATGTACCGGAACCGCAGCAGCAGCGGCGCCGCACAGATCAGCGTCTGGACGCTCGCCGATCCGGACTCCACGGAGTGGACGCTCGAGTACGAGGCCACCTTTACCGAGATCTGCAACGACCCGAGCTACAAGGCCACTGGTCTGCCAAGGAAGATCCCCGTGCTTGCGCTCATCCACCCGGTGAACCCCGACGTGGTCTACTTCTTCCTGGACGAGCACATGATCGGCGTCGACGTGCGTGCTCGCCGGGTTATTGTGGAGTGCGAGGTGTACGAGCTGATGATCCGCCCAGTGAACACGTCGCCACCAGTTTCGTTCACGCTTGGAAGCTGCCACCGGCTCTGTCCGCAGGTAATGCTACTGCAACTTCTCCTTCTTACTCTTGTTTTGTGATTGGAAATGGCGTTTTTCTGTCTAACATTGTGAGAGATAAAAGATGTATGCCGTGTGATGTTTTTGTTTGCTTTGCCTAACAGTTCAGTTGTGGAAGTAATTAAATAACAAGTGCAAATGTTGGAATTTCAGGCTTGTCTTGGTTTAGAATGTTTTAGTGATGAACATGGAGTCCTTATGTCGGATAAGTATAAGGTTAAAATGATGCTTATAGAGTAAAAAACACCTGTATTTCAATGTGTACATGGTCTTGCCTCTTACTGAAGCAGAATCTAGCTAATGCTAATTATATGTTCTGCCCAAATTTATCCAAGCAAATATCCAATAGATGTTAGGCTTGATTAATTACCTTATGCACCGGGAAGTAATTATACGATAGTTAACTGCTAATTTGCGGTTTTTTTTTCTTTTTTGTGCCTGTTTACAAAGGTTTAGTGCATGGTATCCTATATAACTAAATAGTTCATCCCCACTATCTATTTCTTTAAACATGCAGCCTATCCACCTCAGCTGGGACACCCCATATGTCCTCTCTCATCCACGTCAGCAACAGTTGTCACTAATTAATCATGCAAATCAAGCGTCACCCTTCACAGCGAGAAGTTATTCTGGAATACGAAAACAGGCCGAATCAAGCTAAGGCCCGTACCAGCCCATTACGTCTCATCCTCTTCCAAGTAGCAGCGAACGGACTGGACACCCTCTTCCTCTCCCCCGTGATTTTGGTCAGTGCCCATTGAATCACCCCGGCGGTAGTGGTGGAAACGAATCGTCTGAGCATGTAACCGGCGAGGCAAGCGAGCGGGCGCCAATCAGTTGCCTTTTTAATCTCATGTGTCCACCAGTTCCTCGTCATTTGTGTTTATCGTCTTCACTCACCTTCCTTCGGTTCTTCCTGCCGTAAGGTCAGAAGGAGCCTTCATCAGCTTGAAGCCCCACTGAACTCTCCGCTGAGCTCCGGGAGGAGCCTAGCCGTTGTCACAATGGCCAAAGGTTTCGTAGTTGGCAGTGGCATGTGCAGCTGTTTTTTTAATTTCAGTTAATGTGCGCAAAGTAGTGTGTTGGTTTTCGTTTTGTAGTGTTGGGTGGGTTTGACCCATTATGTTTCTCATCCGCTATTTCTCCTTGCAGCTCGGATCTATTTAGGCTGTCATTTGGGGGCTATAACCATCTGATCCGCCATAGTAACAAAATAAAGATCAGGTTCTGCCCCTAAAACCTGCTTGAGTATGTCCTTGTGTTTCTTATTTCATTCCCCTCTACTAATTTTTTATGGATATGTGTTACGTCTCACTTAATGCATACTCCTATCTAGATGCTTTGTCTCGATCTATTCTATTTTATTTAGGTTGATAGAAAATATGTTCTGTAGTCTCTTTGATTTTAACTCGTCTTCTGGTTTTATGTGTAACTTGCAGGATTCAAGCTGAATGTTTATGCCTTTCATGGCGTATTGGTCGTCTGATCGTCGCTGCAAGCATGTAACGAAGGACTTTCGGCCTCAGTTGAAATCCAACTATGAGGACAGATAAATGAAGAGTGCATTGGCTTTTAACTTTAACGACTTGGGTCACCAAATGAGCTGGAAAAATTACCGCTTATATTGCGTTTCCATGAGGTCTCCTCCAGGAGGGTTAATCGGTGAGATATTGATGAATAAATGCCATTGACTTCCGTTACATAGTTGTGAAAATGATGGTGAATGATGAATCTGCTTCACTCCCAAGAATCAAATATGAAAGTTTGGTTACAGTATTTGCATTGTTGGTCACCGTTTACTCCATCATTTTCATAAATACAATATATATATATATATATATATATATATATATGTGTGTGTGTGTGTGTCGGTGTTGGTTGAGTTCATCTTATAAGTGGTTACGTAGATGTTAAAATTTAACGCATGAAACTTCCTTCAAATACGTAAATTAATGATCTCGATGATTCAATTTATATGGTAAGAAAAATATAGATATTTTATTTAGATGTCCCTCAAAATAAAATATGCAGATGTTCCCGCAACAACGTGCGGGGAATCATCTAGTTAAATATAACATTTTGACCATGTTGCAGCTAAATGTATCCATGCATGTAAAATTTTCAGCTTTACCCGCTATAGCTCTTTTTGAGGGTTGGCGCCATTTTCTATAGCCCACTATTTAAAACATTGATTTTTGTCAATAAATCTAAGGCATTGCAGCCCCATGTACAACTATACTATGTCATGGAATGTGAATAGGTCAATTTTGTAGCTGTTTGTGGGCTGTACTGCTAGATTGATGGCTATTTCCTTCCCCAAGTATTCTGAGTTTAGAATGGTTTTCCTTTCTGTGTGGTTACTTTAGAATATTTTTCTTGCAAAGCTATCCATTTTGCTAAATATTTGGCCTGCTGTTATCTGGGTCTGACACTCCCAATAATTTTTTACTATATATGTGAATTGTGTTAGAAGGTACTCCATTCATGTAGTTCCTTAAGTAAGATGCAGGTCTATGTTTTTTCCAAAGATAGTCTCCATTACTACCTCACTATTTACATGCACATTTCTGATAGACATTGTCTCCAAGGATCCATACATAGGTGTTTGGCTCATGGAAATATTGCTTTCTCTCTTGAATGTAAGATCATGTGCCATTTTCGTTTTCATGAAAGACAAATAGTCTGATATAGGGCTAGAAAAAAAATACTAAAGTTACAGTGAGAAAGCCTATTGAAGTAAATCACCAAATGAATTCTTTTTCTGTATGTTACGCAGTTCGTTGAAGGCAGATTATATTGTTAGAGACTCTCTTTTGTGCTCAGCTGTATAAATGCAAATTTCTCGCAGACTTTTTTTAGGAGAGTTGCTGTTTCAATTCTAGTATCTTTGTTTGTAGAAGTAGCCTACTAGGTATCAGAATATTTTAGGTTTATTTATATGTTTATTAGGTCAAGTTTCCATTAGTCTGACTGTGTGACAAAGGTCTGTAGTCAAGAGGTTAACTGATTCAGCTACACAAAGCATTAGACGATCTGTTTGTGTGTAACCTATACAAGGCATTCGGCGATCAACTGGGCTGAAGCCTTCATGCCTTTACTAATGTAATATGCTCTGTTCTTTGAAGGTTCTGGAAAGGAGACTGAAGATGGCGCGAATGAAGGGCTCCAGCAACTCCAGCTGTGAGGCGAAAATGAGGAATGAGTACTAGCTGTGGTTAACTTCTTAACAGGGTATGTATATGTCCATTGACCGAATTAAGGTTCTTTTCCTCCACGCATATGACCCAACACACTAGAACTTGCTTAGTAATTTTCATTTCCTTGGTGGCAGGTAGAGGAAGTATTGAATCAAACTATCAGATGGCAATGGCGCCTTCATCGAACCGAAATCGACAGCATGGCTGAAACATTTTGCTTGTTTTTTTCTTGTTACTGTCTAAGTTCAGACTTCAGTAGTTCTGGTTTCTATAGTTCGTCCCTATTTTTGAACTGAAATGATTACCGGTGACAGAAAGACAGTTATCTATTGGCATGTTCGTATATCTTATCTTTGACTAAGTTATTGTGAATGTTTTACCTAGTTATAACTCAGTGAATTCGTTTCTATTTGCGGGCGTTTGCTGATCGAGCGAGACTTCTTTTAACTGAACATCTGCATCTTCGATATTCCTTAGGGCAACATCTCTAGCAAATTCCTTAAGGCCTTGTTTATCTCGGGTGTATTTTTATCGGGATTTGGTGAAATTCGTACTTTCCTCCAATCCACACAAATACTTTTCGCCCAAAATACACTAGCATGAGCTAGAGTTTTCAATTTAGGAAAAAAAAATGAGATGCCACGTGCCTTCTAGCCTCGCTGCGCCAAAGAGGATGAAGGTGTGCCGGGGATGATGGGCGCCTTGTCCACCCCCAACATTGGCCAAGGTACACGATGCGACAATCATCGTCACGGGCGTTAATAGCGTGTTGGAAACCCGGCGCTTCAACGATCTCTAGTGTTCTCTAGGCTTGCAGAAAGCAATTCTCTAGAAATGAACTATGAGATTAATTACCACGCATACACCAAGGGATACTACCTAGTTTATGGTACCTATCCTCATAGTCTATGTTTCTGAAGAATCTTCAATCCCGAAGGAGAGAAGAGGTCTAGGTTTGGTAAAACATAAGACATTGGTAGGAATGATGTGGAGCAAGCTTTTGGTGTGCTCCAATCTCGGCTGGCTATTGTTCGGCAGCTTGCTAGAATATGGAGCGTTAAAAATATGTGGGAGGCGATCACTGCTTGTGTGATCATGCACGGTATGATCGTGGAGCATGAGTGTGATGACACTATCGAAGACCAGTGGTGGGACCAACAAAGTGAGTTGATTGAATCCATAGGCGGACCGACATTTGAACGGTTCACCCAATTTTATCATGAATTCCGTGATCGGATAAGTCGTGATTCAGCTTCAAAATAATTTGGTTAAGCTCTCTTTTTTTCAATTTATTTGCTAGGGTGAACAATATTTAGCTTTATTTGGTTTGTAAACTATGTTATTTGAATTTATTGTGTTAATGTGTGAAATATTTTATTTGTTCCAATCAAGATTGAGTAGAATAAAAATGCTAAACATGAAGAAAAAGGCATCATGGGGGCTAAATGGATCAACACGTTGGGTGTCATGAACCCAAAAGGGCCAAGAAAGGCCGGTGTACCCAAACAGATCTAAGCGGACACGTTTTGTGTGCACTTTAGGTGGAGTTGCACTAAGTGCTCAGGTGTACATCGATTGATAGGTGTTTTAGGCCTTGGCTAGATTCTATTTATGCTAACCCTAAAGTTCATATGCCAAGACCAGCTCTAGTCGTTCACTCCATAATTTGTCTGACAATACTATCGGGTGAACGCAACTAGGAGCGTCGCTGGATGTGTCAGGCTATTAGGGAGCGCCTCTTCGCAGTCGCCCTATCAATTTGGCCCTCCCAATAGTCTATTTTCTCGTCAAACTCAAATATTTTGGAAAATACAAATCTCAGTATTTGTATGTTCCATAATTCAACACATAAATTAGTTCTACTATAATTAAAAAATACAAATAAAATAATTTATAAATTTAAATACAATCAAATTCATCTAAAATGCGGTGACATTTTCTTTGACCACTCACAAATGGTTTAGTAAATGATTTAGCAATCGGTGATGGAAACCTCCACGAATCTCCTATGCATAACGAGCCCGACACCTGGTGATCATAAAGATGAGTATTATTCAATGATATTTTACGTTTATTCTTGATCATCATGTTGTATCACATAAGTATTTAAGACAAACCATATCGGATTAGCTGACCACGTGCAGAGCTTGGAGCACACCATATGCCCGCTCAACATTGTATCAGTGAATCAATGATTGCCTCCTTCACAAATGTCGAGTATTTTGGATAGATGTCATGAGCTAGGTAGTACCATTTGGTGCACTGTGTCCACTGACACTACAATTGACCATACAAGGATTTAATAGATGTCGAATGGAGCTCGATGAAAACATTACGGATGGCATGGAGGAGCGCCGCAGGATGGGCGGCGACGACTGTGCGCCCTGTGCGTGGGGAAGGCGACAGATGTCGACGGCTGTGCGCCCTGTGTGCGGGTTAAAGTGTACGGGTTTGACACCCATTCCCGGCCGCTAGACCTGACAGGTTTAGACTTTCCCGTTAAGCAGACCCGCGGTTATGTTTTGCACCAAACCCTCCACGGGTACCCGTCGGGTTTCAAAACTCAAACAAACTGGGTTCGTCTTTGCTTTTGTGCAGGCACTAGCCGACGGGCAGAAAAACTCACTTTGATCTTTGGATGCAGTCCAAAGCCTGCCTCCTGTCCTGCTCCTGCATCTCTTCTTCCCTGCAGCAGCAGCAGCAGAGCGGACTGGCAGCATCTCTCTGCTCGCAATCGGAGCCAAGTGCGCTCTGCCCCTTGCATCTCCGGTTCACTCCACTCCATTGCTTCGCTTTGCCCCCCAAAACGCCCACGAGAGAAGCACAAGCCACCAGCAGCGCCGAGATGGCACTCCGATTCAGATCCCTCGCCCGTTGCTTGCTTGCCGTCGGCACCAGCAGCGCCATCGCCGCCACCACTTATCACCACTTTACCACTAACGGCACACGGCAGGCGCCCCTCAGGCACGCCGAGATGGCGTCCGCCGCGTCCTCGTCGTGGGTCATCCTCGGGAGCATCTCGCGGGTGACGGCCGCCGACGCCGACCTCCCTCGGGGCGCCGACCTCTCCCTCGCCCTGAACGCGCCACCGCGCGTCGCGCTCCTCACCATTCCCCCGCGCATCTTCCCGGGACGCACCACCTCCGACAACTTCCCGTCCGTCCTCGCCGTCGACGCCACCGGCCTCCTCCTGCTCCACGCCGACCAGGCTTTCCCCACACGCCCCACAGTCATCGACCTCCCCAACGGCCAGTCGATCCGCTGGAGCCCAACCGTCCCGGGCTACTTCGTCCTCGACGCCAAAACCGACTCCGCCCTCCCGCTTCCCAACGCCAAGTACATCATGCACCCGGGCCACCTCGGCCTCATCGCCTCCCCCGCCGGTGACGGCAACTACATGGTCGCTGAGCTCCAGCCCCTTTACGGCGGCGACAAAGCCAGCCTCTTGTGCTTCTCGTTCGAAGCCGTGGAGTGGGTCACCAAGTCCATCCGCTACCCGCTCCCGTTCCGGATGCTGGCACCCAACGGCGTGGTCTCGCACTCCGGCAGGCTCTGGTGGGTCGACCTCTCCTGGTGCCTCCTCACCTGCGACCCGTTCGCCGACGCGCCGGAGCTCAGGGTCGTCCCGCTACCGCCGGGCAAGGCGCTCCAGGCCAGGGAAGCTTGGGGACTGCTCGACAAGTACCGTTGCGTGGGTGTCAGCGGCGGCAAGCTGCGGTTCGTCGACATGTACCGGAACCGTAGTACCAGCGGCGCCCCACAGATCAGCGTTTGGACGCTCGCCGATCCCGACTCCACGGACACGGAGTGGACGCTGGAGTGCGAGGCCAGCTTTGCCGACATCTGGGACGATGTGAGCTACAAGGCCACTCGGCTGCCAAGGAAGATCCCCGTGCTTGCGCTCATCGACCCCACGAACCCAGACGTGGTCTACTTCTTCCTGGACGAGCACATGATCGGCGTCGACGTCCGTGCTCGCAAGGTTGTGGAGTGCGAGGTGTACGAGCTGGTTGAGCCGCCCAGCGAACACGTCGCCACCCGTTTTGTTCACGCTTGGCAGCTGCCACGGGCTCTCTGCTCAGGTAATTCTACTCTATCTTCTCCGTAGATTCTTGTTACTTGTTTACTGATTGGAAATGGCGTGCTCTGTTGTGAGGCATAAATGATGCATGTCGTCAGTCGTGTGATGTTTTTACTTCCTTTGCGTAGCGATTCAGTTATGGGAGTAATTAGATAAAAGATACAAATGTTGGAATTTCAGGCCGATCTAGTTTAGCATTTTTTTTAGTGATGAATATGGAGTGCTTATGTCTGACAAGTCTTGTATTTCAGTGTGTACATGGGTCTATGTGCATGGGACTTGTATGATTTGCCTCACAAAAGCCAAAATTTGCCTAAGAAAGGACCAGTACACCAATATACATTTTAGCCTTCATTAATTATCTTTGGCATTGGGTAGGTCTATATGTTTTGAGTGCTTGCTATGGGTTTATCTTCAAAGCAATTATAAGATCGTTATAGTATATCTGTTGGGTTTTCACAAAGCTTTAGTACATGACATTGCATATGTTTTTCCAATAAATGCAAGCATTGTGATCAGTACTTTAGCCCATATACAACTATAGCATGACATGGACAACTGAATTGGTCAATCTTGTAGCTCGTTATTGGTTGTACTGCTAGATTGATTGCTGCTTCCTTCATAAGTATTCTCAGCTTAGAAAGGTTTTCATTCCAATGTGATTAGTATGTCTCTTGTAGAACACTACATTTTGTTAATTAATTTTGCCTGATTTTAGCTGGGTTGACACTCGCAATAATTTCTAACTAGATACTTCATTTCACAAGGAAAGCATTGTTTAAAGAGAATACTACTATATAAGTCAATTGTGTTATAAGTTATTCCATTCATGTGTTTCATCAGGTTCCTTGAGTAAGATGCATCTCCAACATTAAGTTACATTTTTCCAAAGATAGTCGCTGTTACTACTTCAGTATATACATGCACAAAGCAAGCGTATTGAAGTGAACCACTAAATGATTCTTTTTTCTGTCTTTCACGCAGTTCGCTGAAGGTTATAAGTTTCTAGAGACTCTTGTGCTTCAGTGTATACATGAAATTTCATTGAATTTTTCTGGGAAAGTTACTGTTTCAGTTTGAATTCGTCACCACATTGCATGATTAATAGCGTGGTTTCTCAAATCTAGTATGTTTGTTTGTAGACCGGACTACTAGGTATGAGAATGTTTTTGATTTGTAATATTAGGGGAATGCTTTTATGTCCCATCTACTTTTCACTTTCATTATGTCATGTTTCCATTGGTGTGACAGTTCTGTAATCATGAGGCATAATGAATCTGCTCTTAGATAGACTACCAACTTGTTGCATCTGTCTGTAACCCATAGAATGCATTAGACAGTAGACTGGATTGAAGGCTTCATGCCTTGACTAATATAATATGCTCTGTTCTTTGAAGGTTCTGCAAAGGAGACTGAGGATTGCGTGAATGAAGGGCTGCAGCAACTCCATCTGTGAGACGAAAATGAGGAATAAGTACTGGCTGGGGTTAACTTCTTAAGTTCTTATAACAGGTAATGTCAATGAAGTTGTATATGTCCATTGAAAAAAATTACGTTTCCCTTCCTCCACGCACACTACCTAACACACTAGTACTTCCTTTGTAACCTTTTGTCGCAGGTGGCGGAAGTATTGCATCAAATTATCAGGTGGCAATGGCGCCTTCTCGGACAGCATGGCTGAAACTGTGAAACATTTTGCTTGTTTTTGTTGTTTTAGTGTCTAAGTTCGGACGTCAGTAGTTCTGGTTTCTATAATTTGTTGTTATGATCCTCCTTCAGAACTACTGTAAGAGATTATCGGTGACAGTAAGACTGCAATCTATTGTCATCTTCGGATGTTCCCATCGGCTGTCCGTGACTAAGTTATTGTGAAGATTTTAACTCGTTAGCTCACTGAATTCTCTTCTAGCTATGAGTATTTTGTTGATTTCTGCCGATCGAGTGGGAGTTCTTTTTTTTGAAGTTCTGCATCAGGTTATGAGTGCCACGAGTAGTTGGATCGGTAAACTCCTCTCATATGGTGGTAGATTAATACGGAGTAATAAATTTGGTCCTTACTCCTTTCTAGCTTATAATATTAGACTTTTATAGATCAATATTTTTTTGGTAGAGTGACGGGCTATCCTTTCTTCAGATTCCGAAGGGAGTATGGAAAATATACGACTTTTATAGATCAATATTTTTTGATAGAGTGATGGTCATAAAAATAAATACCGGCTCACTAAATGGAATATAATTTGCCGACCTAGAGATTAGGGGGACCCGGTATTGAAGTTCTTGATATTAAAAGTAGATGGTTGCTAAGTAAATGGTTGTTCAAACTACTGAATGAACAAGGGTGTGGCTAGAACTGTTACATAAGAAATACCTTCGTTCAAAGTCCTTATCTCAAGTAACAGTAAAACCCTTTTAACAAAGAATCTTTTTTGGTTGGCAACACGAACACAAGGTTATGAGAAGATGTGTGGCTAGGCGATTGTCCCCTAGCACAACAATACCTAATGTTGTATAATATAGCTCACCGAAAACAAGTTTATATGGCTCATAAAATAACTCAACTATTCCATTGAATATCACTTTTAGTAGTGCTCTTTCTGGTAATAAGTGGGAACGTTGGGTACACTTTGGTGAACCGTGTAATGGATATTCATCTTTCGGAGGAGCCGGATGCTTTTGTGTGGCGTTTGACTAACTCAGTTGTTTTTACGGTTAAGTCAACGTATCTTGACTACTTAAACTAGCACACTTAATTTTAAAGAAGTATATTTGAAAAATAAATGTGTCACTAAAGATCAAGATTTTTATGTGGATCCTGTACCGTAAAGTAATTCTAACAAAAGATAATCTAGTCGAAAGAAACTTAAATGGCAACAAGTGTTGTTCCTTTTGCGGTAAGATTAATCGATTCAACATTTGTTTTTTGATTACCATTTTGTTAGAATAGTGTGGCGAATCGTGCATATGTCATTTAATATTACACCGCCAAGAATATAACAAGTTTCTTCGAGAACGTCATGCCATGGATAATGGATGCATTCTGTTGGAGACGGTCGCCACAGATTTCTACAACCGTTCAGTTTTGAGAAGATAATAGCATTATGAGTCTCCTTTATTGTCTTGGGCTTTTTCGTTGGTTGATATATGTGTCAACCCTTTGTGATCCGTGATTCCTAGTATATTAGTTTCAAACGTTTGCAAAAAATAATAAAGCACTCATAGGCATCGTTTTTATGCAGAGGCTGAGGCAGCCCATTTTCGATTTTTTTTAAGAAAAAAAAGCATGAGAATTCACAGTGATACTAGTTAAATGCCCGTGCGTTGCTACGGGTAACACAAGTAAACAAATTACGTTGTTTCTTAATTCTTTCACGTTTCTAATATTTATCCATGTGCGTATACCACTCATTATCATGTGATATTTAGGTGTTGCGGACTCTATGACACAAGTTCCCTCCATTAGTAAGGTGACTGTTCACTTAAAAAAATTAAAAAAAGGTGACTGTACATATAAGTTATACACACGATAAAATGAGAATAAGCTATAGGTATTAATAACTTGTGTTTGAAAACGGGAGGCTAATTGGCGTTCACCCGCTAGGGCAACTGTGTGGTTGTTTTTTTACCACATTGGGACAAAGCACTGTCGCCCCAACTTCCCTAATCTTTCCCACCTTTGGGCATTCCGCGCCCCCTAAACTGCTCGCCTAACTGCCTGCCTAACGCTCGTGGCCGGCCCGCTCCCTCGCTCTGCACCGAGCAACGACACCTCAGCCACCCTCCGGCCAGGCCGCTCCCTTGCCACCTCGCTACCCGCTCTGCACCGAGCACCTCCTTCATCGACCTCCGGTCGGACATCCTAAAGTTCAGAGAAAGAAATCTCAGGGTTGTAAGAACAGACTACTTTCCAATGCATGAAGACCTTGATGTCATTCCATGAAGATAAGACCTCGATAAAACTGGCAACCCATGTAATCTCTTTTTGCAATACTTTAGTCCGTTTTAAATTGTTCTAAATATCCCATCGAAATGTCGACCAAATAAATTCAAAAAAATCAAGCAATGCGTATAAATAATTTGTAACCCAAATAATCATGTATTTGCAAAAAGAACTCAGAAAGCACAAATGTCGAGTGACTTCTGAACTATATTGTAGGCCTTGTTGGAAAGTATTAGTAGGTTTATAACTTCCAAGTATAACAGTTAACGTATTTGTAAGCTCATATCTGAAGTTTGAAACAAACTTAAGTAGTATGCAATCAAATCTACTGTTATACATCATCAATCCAGTCTGTTGATACAAATGAACCTGTTGCAACTCTGATAAGAACAAGCTTGGCATTGCAAGAGGAATTTTTCGTCCTCGCCTGCATTATCAGAAAAATACATCCATAGACCCACCAAGTAAACAAGAAATACAACTCACCTCCAGAACAACTCAATGGATTTAGTGGATTCACATAGATTTGAGGTGGAATTTTCTGAAAAGAAAACAAAAGGTGAGTTATAACACAATTTTTAACGCATCAATAACTGGGAGAGAGATGTTAAAAAATTCTTGAAATTTTCAGAACAGTGGTACTGTGAATAACAATAGACATCTGGATAACAGTAATTGGAAGCATAAATAAATATTTACTTCCAAAGTTTAGCCAGTAAAGGCTAGGTAAACATACCGAGCTGGCACATGGCTCTAGCAAATACAAAGGAAATTTCAAGCAAGCAAAACTGAGCAGCTGCAGACCACTTACTCTCTAGTGATGCCTGAGATAACTCCTAAAACAAACATAAGCAGTCTTTTTGCGTTATTGCCTATCTGTCTATCTCCCCTTTGGTCAGGGCTTGTAAACTCGTTCACATTAGATGCTACTCCTCCTCCTAGACCACCGTTTCAATCATGATAAATGTGAGCAAAATAGCCCTGTTTGGGTAGCTCGAGTTACCTGAAAAAAGCGCCAGCAACTTCCCTCGGTGTAATCGAACGAACAAGAGTTAGATCGAGAACTAAATCAACAAAATTGCTGTAGACATCGATACTCGTATCAAGTGCACAGTGGTCACTGCAATCCATATATAGAGGTATTTCATGCTTCCACAGAAGATGCCATGAGGGCATGCGCAATTTCCGTAAGAATAGGGCTCAAAACATAGAACTAAGAAAATAAAAGAAGTCCCTGATGGACATTACAGTCGGTGGCGTGGCGTGCGGAGGGATGCGCGCCGTGATTGAGCGCTTTCATGGCCTCAAGCCCTCAACCAGCTGCGCCTGGAGGCGGCGCCGCCTAGGCGGCGTGCATCCATGGAAGCCGTTCCAGCGGTAGTTCGGGTCCTTGTGCTTGGCCTGTAAACTCGACAATACTAACCAGGAATGGAGGTGAGCACTTGTAAAAAGGCATCCAGACTAAACTGCTTGCTCCCACTACAGACACAAGCGAGACAATCATTTAGCTTAATTTTGGAACTACAATTAGTGCACGGATGGACCTGGAAACATGTCAAAGTACATCATTCCTCATTGTTGAGCTAATGACGTGCTGCTTGCATACTGAACAAAACATGGGCATTGACTGGTGTCAGGTGCTTGCAGTTCAGGACTTAAGCCAGAGATTTACCTCCACAACTCCACAAGCATGAGCGATCGTGAGCATTTTCTCAAATCCCATATGTGTAGATAATTCAAACACTCGAGCCACCGTTACAAACATTACAGTGTGAACAACATAGCATGCTGTAACACATAACAGGGAAGAGCCTCGTACCTGCTAAAAACAGCAGCAGTATTCCCACAATCCCATGAGCTCGTCGTCTGTCAATCGGAGTGGTTGAGCGCTGGGGCGGCAGACAAGAGGAGCTGAAGCATGGAGGCATGCGTTGAGCGGCGGTTGAAATGGGCCGGAGGAGTAGCCGGGCGCCCGGTCAGAGAAGTAGCGACGGGGACGCGTCGAGCGCATCAGACTGAGACACCACACAAAGGGGATAATCCTACCGGAGCCGAGATGGAAAGGGTGGTGGCTCTAGGCGTCCAAGCGGTGGAGGGAGGAGTAGTACATCTGATCTTATCGTCCAGGAAGTTGCCGGACGGCGGTGGAGTAGAGCACGCAGGCCGACGGCAGCCTTCTAGATCGAATCAGAACGGCGCAAGTAGGCAGAGGAGATGGCGGGATGCAGCGTGGCCAGAGCTGGCGGAGGTCTAGAGGTGCATGGAGGTGGGGGGCGGGGCGGATCCCAGCGCTGGTGAGCAGGATCCTGCGTGGTGTGGCGTTGTTGAGAGGAGGCGTCTCGGTCGGCGGCGCTGGATTGGCCACGGGCACGGCGGGAGGTGGGCGGGAGCGGGGCGCGCGTGCCGGAATCCAGCCGACGAGGAGGTTCTGCGCCGGATCTGCAGGACACATGGGAGCGAGCGTTTTGGATCGGGACGAAGCGGTAGCGAGACTCCTTTCCCCTATGGATTGCGGGTTGATTGTAAGATTTTTTAGGGGCTTGTGTGCAAAATTGCCGCGATGTCGTCCGTCTGGCCGAGACAGGACACTTGGTTCTTTTGTAGTAGAGAAAATGGCTCATCCGCTGGAGTAGCACAGAACCGAACCCTTTGGGTTCAACGGCATTTCTTTTTCTGCGCCGAAAGTGCTACTGTACAACACAAAAAACCACCATTTCACAATCTCTTCTTCACTGAGCAGGAGCCCTCTAGTCAAAACTCCAATAAGCTTGGTTCCTCTCTGCTTTTGTGCAGGCACTAACCGACGAACTGAAAAGCTCCTCTTTTGATCTTTGGATGCAGTCCATGTCCGTGGCTGCCTCCTGTCCTGCACTGCATTTCTTCTTCCCAGCAGCAGAGCAGAGCGGGCTGGCACCACAACAGCTCGCTTTGCGTGTTGGACTCCGCTTCACTCCCTTGCCTCCAAAAACCCTATCGCCGTGGGCGGTGGGCCGGCCACCAGTCACCAGTTCACCACCAGCACCACACGGCAGGCACGAACCACCAGACCGAGCTATCCGAGATGGCGTCCGCCGCGTCGCCGTCGTGGGTCATCCTGGGAACCGTGCCGCGGGTGACGGCCGCCGCCGACGACCTCCCTCCGGGCGCCGACCTCCCCCTCGCCCTGAACGCGCCACCGCGCGTCGCGCTCCTCACCATACCCCCGCGCATCTTCCCGCGACGCACCACCTCCGACAACTTCCCGTCCGTCATCGCCGTCGACGCCTCCGGCCTCCTCCTTCTCCACGCCGACCAGGGCCCCGCCACAGGCCCCACAATCATCGACCTCCCCAACCGCCAGTCGTTCAGCTGGCGCCCAACCGTCCCGGGCTACTTCGTCCTCGACGCCAAATCGGCCTCCGCCCTCCCGCTTCCCAACGCCAAGTACATCATGCACCCGGGCCACCTCGGCCTCATCGCCTCCCCTGCCAATGACGGCAACTACATGGTAGCTGAGCTCCAGCCCATCCTCGGTGGCGACAAAGCCAGCCTCTTGTGTTTCTCGTCCGATGCCGGGGAGTGGGTTTGCAAGTCCATCCGCTACCCGCTTCCGTCCCGCATGTTGAGCCCCAACGGCGTGGTCTCGCACTACGGGAGGCTCTGGTGGGTCGACCTCTCCTGGTGCCTCCTCACCTGCGACCCCTTCGCTGACGCGCCGGAGCTCAGGGTCGTCCCGCTACCGCCGGGCAAGTTCCTCAAGGCCAGGGAAGCTTGGGGACTGCTCGACAAGTACCGCTGCGTGGGTGTCAGCGGCGGCAAGCTGCGGTTCGTCGACATGTACCGGAACCGTAGCACCAGCGGCGCCCCACAGATCAGCGTCTGGACGCTCGCCGATCCGGACTCCACGGACACGGAGTGGACGCTGGAGTGCGAGTCCACCTTTGCGAACATCTGGGACGACGTGAGCTACAAGGCCACCGGGCTAACAAGGAAGATCCCCGTGCTTGCGCTCATCGACCCCACGAACACAGACGTGGTCTACTTCTTCCTGGACGAGCACATGATCGGCGTCGACGTGCGTGCTCGCAAGGTTGTGGAGTGCGAGGTATACAAGCTGGTTGAGCCGCCCAGCGAACACGTCGCCACCCGTTTCGTTCACGCTTGGCAGCTGCCAGGGGCTCTCTGCTTAGGTAATTCTACTCTACCTTGTCCATAGATTCTTGTTACTTGTTTAGTGATTGGAAATGGCGTGTTCTGTCGTGACTCGTGAGTCATAAAAGATTTATGTTGTGTGATGTTTTTATTCGCTTTGGGCAGCATTTCAGTTTTGAGAGTAATCAGTTTTGGCACGTTTGGCCTCAGTCCAACTTACACAAGGTCCTGATGAATTCTGGTGGAATCTATGCGGGAATGGAAAATTCTCAGTAGATTCTATGTATAGGACGCTTGTGCACTCTGATATTCCAGTTGATGATAATAAAAAAATATGGCAAATGAAGATCCCACTTAAAATAAAAGTATTTACGTGGTATCTTCGTAGGGGTGTCATTTTAACCAAGGATAACCTTGTCAAACGGAATTGGCATGGAAGCACTAAGTGTGTATTTTGTGCTCAACAGGAGACAATAAAACACTTATTCTTCGAGTGCAATTTCGCGCGTTCTATATGGTCATCTATCCAAATAGCGTCTAATCTTTATCCACCCAAGTCTGTTGCCAATGTTTTTGGCAACTGGTTAAATGAGATAGATAAAAAGCTTAGAACGGTTATTAGGGTGGGAGCGATTGCAGTTATATGGTCGCTTTGGCTCAGTAGAAATGACAAGGTTTTCAATGATAAAGATTTTTCTCTTATGCAGGTACTCTACCGATGCACAGGTATTCTCCGTACGTGGTCCACCTTACAGCGTGTGGGATATCGAGACCTCTTTACGGAGGCGTGTGCACAGCTGGAGGAGGTGGCAAGGGACATTTTATCACAACATGGGTGGCCGCTTGATCGCCGGATTGGACCTCCATAGGCCGTCGAGCTTGCCTACGACATAGGCGTTTTACTGTATTCTTTCATGATTGTAATTCGGCTGTTGTCACATTTTCTTTTATTTCTCGCCTGGATTGCGGCTGTGTGCATTCTTTATGCAGAAGCCGGGTGTAATACTTAAACTATTGAGTAATAAAGCCCTTTATCTAAAAAAGATGCAAATGTTGGAATTTCAGGCTGATCTAGTTTAGCATTTTTTTTAGTGATGAATACGGAGTGCTTATGTCTGACAAGTCTTGTATTTCAGTGTGTACATGGGTCTATGTGCATGGGACTTGTATGATTTGCCTCACAAAAGCCAAAATTTGCCTAAGAAAGGACCAGTACACCAATATACATTTTAGCCTTCATTAATTATCTTTGGCATTGGGTAGGTCTATATGTTTTGAGTGCTTGCTATGGGTTTATCTTCAAAGCAATTATAAGATCGTTATAGTATATCTGTTGGGTTTTCACAAAGCTTTAGTACATGACATTGCATATGTTTTTCCAATAAATGCAAGCATTGTGATCAGTACTTTAGCCCATATACAACTATAGCATGACATGGACAACTGAATTGGTCAATCTTGTAGCTCGTTATTGGTTGTACTGCTAGATTGATTGTTGCTTCCTTCATAAGTATTCTCAGCTTAGAAAGGCTTTCATTCCAATATGATTAGTATGTCTCTTGTAGAGCACTACATTTTGTTAATTAATTTTGCCTGATTTTATCTGGGTTGACACTCGCAATAATTTCTAATTAGATACTTCATTTCACAAGGAAAGCATTGTTTAAAGAGAATACTACTATATAAGTCAATTGTGTTATAAGTTATTCCATTCACGTGTTTCATCAGGTTCCTTGAGTAAGATGCATCTCCAACATTAAGTTACATTTTCTCCAAAGATAGTCACTGTTACTACTTCAGTATATACATGCACAGAGCAAGCCTATTGAAGTGAACCACTAAATGATTCTTTTTTCTGTATTTCACGCAGTTCGCTGAAGGTTATATGTTTCTAGAGACTCTTGTGCTTCAGTGTATACATGAAATTTCAATGATTTTTTCTCTCGGAGAGTTACTGTTTAACACTTTGAATTCGTCACCAGATTGCATGATTAATAGCGTGGTTTCTCAAATCTAGTATGTTTGTTTGTAGACCGGACTACTAGGTATCAGAATGTTTTTGATTTGTAATATCAGGAGAAGGATTTTATGTCCCATCTACTTTTCAGTTTCATTATGTCATGTTTCCATTGGTGTGACAAAGTTCTGTAATCATGAGGCATAATGAATCTGCTCTTAGATAGACTACCAACTTGTTGCATCTGTCTGTAACCCAGAGAAAGCATTAGACAATAGACTGGACTGAAGGCTTCATGCCTTGACTAATATAATATGCTCTGTTCTTTGAAGGTTCTGCAAAGGAGACTGAGGATTGCGCGAATGAAGGGCAGCAACTCCATCTGTGAGACGAAAATGAGGAATTAGTACTGGAGCGGGTTAACTTCTTAACTGGTAATGTCAATGAAGTTGTATATGTCCATTGAAAAAAATTATGTTTCCCTTCCTCCACGCACACTACCTAACACACTAGTACTTCCTTTGTAATCTTTTGTCGCAGGTGGAGGAAGTATTGCATCAAATTATGAGGTGGCAATGGCGCCTTCTCGGACAGCATGGCTGAAACTGTGAAACATTTTGCTTGTTTTTGTGGTTTTAGTGTCTAAGTTCGGACGTCAGTAGTTCTGGTTTCTATAAATTGTTGCTATGTTAGATCCTCCTTCAGAACTACTGTATGAGATTATCGGTGACAGTAAGACTGCAATCTTCATCTTCGGATGTTCCCATCGGCTGTCCGTGACTAAGTTATTGTGAAGATGTTACCTCGTTAGCTCACTGAGTTCTCTTCTAGCTAAGGGTATTTTGTTGATATCTGCCGATCGAGTGGATTTTTTTTTTTGAAGTTCTGCATCAGGTTCTGCGTGCCACGAGTAGTTGGATGGGTAAACTCCTCTCATATGGTGATATGGTGGTAGATTAATACGGAGTAATAAATTCGGTCCTTTCTAGCTTATAATATTAGACTTTTATAGATCATTATTTTTTTTGGTAGAGTGACGGGCTATCCTTTCTTGAGATTCCGAAGGGAGTATGGAAAATATACGACTTTTTATAGATCAATATTTTTTGATAGAGTGATGGTCATAAAAAGAAATACCGGCTCACTAAATGGAATATAATTTGCAGACCTAGAGATTAGGGGGACCTGGGTATTGAAGTTCTTGATATTAAAAGTAAATGGTTGTTCAAACTACTGAACGAACAAGGGTGTGGCAAGAACTGTTACAAAAGAAATACCTTCATTCCAACTCCTTATCTCAGTAAAACCCTTTGATTGTCTATTTTGGAAAGGCTTTATGAAAGTGAAGAATGATTTCTTTAACAAAAAATCTTTTTGGGTGCCAACATGAAGTCATGAACACAAAGTTCTGAGAAGATATGTAGCTAGACGATTCTCCCATAGCACAACAATACCTAATGTTCTACTATAATATAGCTCACCGAAAACAAGTTTTGGTGGCTGATAAATGAACTCAACCATTCCATTGAATATCACTTTTAGTAGCGCTCTTACCGGTAATAAGTGGGAACGTTGGGTACACTTGGTGAACCGTGTAATGGATATTAATCTTTTGGAGGAGCCGGATGCTTTTGTGTGGCGTTTGACTAACTCAGGTGTTTTTAAGGTTAAGTCAACGTATCTCGACTACTTAAACGAGCACACTTAATGTTTTAAAAGAAGTGTATTTGGAAAATAAATGTGTCACTAAAGATCAAGATTTTTATGTGGATCCTGTATCGTAAAGTAATTCTAACAAAAGATAATCTAGTCAAAAGAAACTGGATTGGCAACAAGTGTTGTTCCTTTTGCGATAAGATGAATCGATTGAAAATTTGTTTTTCAAATACCCTTTTGTTAGAATAGTGTGGCGAATTGTGCATATGTCATTTCATATTACACCCCTAAGAATATAATAAGTTTCTTCGAGTACGGCATGCCATAAATAATAGATGTATTCGGTTGGAGACGGTCGCCAAAGATTTATACAACCGTTCGGGCTGGAGTTTTGAGAAGATAATAGCATTATGAGTTTCATATATTGTCTGTGGGCCTTTGTGATCCGTGATTTGTAACATATTAGTTTCAAACTTTTGCAAAAAAATAATAAAGCGCTCATATGCATCGTTTTCATGCAGAGGCTAAGGCAGCCCGATTTTGATTTTTTTTTTAAAGAAAAACGCTATGAGAAATTCACAGTGATAAAATGGCTCATCCGTTGGAGTAGCACAGAACCGAGCGCTTTGGTCAAAAGCTCGAACAAGCTTGGTTCCTCTTTGCTTTTGTTCAGGCACTAGCCGACGATCCGAAAAGCTCCTCTTTTTGATCTTTGGATGCAGTCCATGGCTGTCTCCTGTCCTGCACTGCATTTCTTCTTCCCAGCAGCAGAGCAGAGCAGAGCGGACTGGCAGCACAACAGCTTTGCGTGTTGGACTGGCCGCGCACGACCCACTCCGCTTCACTCCCTTGCCCCCAAAAACCCCATCGCCGTGGGCCGGCCACCAGTCACCAGTTCACCACCAGCACCACACGGCAGGCACGAACCACCAGACCGAGCTATCCGAGATGGCGTCCGCCGCGTCGCCGTCGTGGGTTATCCTGGGCACCATACCGCGGGTGACGGCCGCCGCCGACCTCTCCCTCGCCCTGAACGCGCCACCGCGCGTCGCGCTCCTCACCATCCCCCCGCGCATCTTCCCTGGCCGCACCACCTCCAAGAACTTCCCGTCCGTCATCGCCGTCGACGCCTCCGGCCTCATCCTCCTCAAAGACGGCCAGGGCCACGCCACGGGCCCCACCGTCATCCACACCCCAAGGCGCCGGGAGTTCAGCTGGCGCCAAACCATCGCGGGCTACTTCATCCTCGACGCCACAACCGGCTCCTCCCTCCCGCTCCCCAAACCCGAGCTCATCATGCACATGGGCCACCTCGGCCTCATCTCCTCCCCGGGAGGTGGCGGCCACTACATGGTCGTTGAGCTCCAGCCCATACTCGGCGGCGACACTTGCGGCCTCCTACGCTTCTCGTCCGATGTCGGAGAGTGGGTCAGCAAGTCCATGCGCTACCCGCTCCCGTACCGGATGCTGGCACCCAACGGCGTGGTCTCCTACTACGGGAGGGCCTGGTGGGTCGACCTCTCCTGGTGCCTCCTTAGCTGCGACCCATTCGAGGACGCGCCGGAGCTCAGGGTCGTCCCGCTACCGCCGGGCAAGGAGCTCGAGTGCAGGGAAGCTTGGGGATTGCTCGACAAGTACCGCTGCGTGCGTGTCAGCGGCGGCAAGCTGCGCTTCGTCGACATGTACCGGAACCGTAGCACCAGCGGCGCCGCACAGATCAGCGTCTGGACGCTCGCCGATCCGGACTCCACGGAGTGGACGCTCGAGTGCGAGGCCACCTTTGCGGAGATCTTCAACGACCCGAGCTACAAGGCGACTGGGCTGCCAAGGAAGATCCCCGTGCTTGCGCTCATCCACCCCCTGAACCCCGACGTGGTCTACTTCTTCCTGGACGAACACATGATCGGCGTCGACGTCCGTGCTCGCAAGGTTGTGGAGTGCGAGGTCTACGAGCTGGTTGAGCCGCCCAGCGAACACGTCGCCACCCGTTTCCTTCGTGCTTGGCAGCTGCCGCGTGCTCTCTGCTCAGGTAATTCTACTCTTACCTTCTCTTGGGATTCTTGGTGCTTCTTTGGTGATCGGGAATGGCGTGATTCTGTGAAATATTGTGAGAGACCAAAGATGTATGGTGTGTGATATCATTTGCCCAGATTTTCAGTTATGGGAGAGATTAGAGAACATATGCAAATGTTGGAATTTCCGGCTGTGTTAGATTAGCATTTTTGTAGTGAGGAGCAGGGTGCAGTTATTTCTGGTAAGTATTGGGTTAAAAAAAATGAAGCTTACACAGTAAATCACTTCTATTTGAATGTATGCATGTTCGATATGCCTGGGAGATGCATAACTCACCTCTAACTGAAGCAAGTCTAATTATATTTGTTTTTCCAAAATTTGCCTAAGCATATGTTTAATACTCCAATAGATTTTAGGCTTGATTAGTTGTCTTAGCCACTAGGTAGGTCTATATGGTTGCCTGTTTGATATGGATTTCTCTTTAAGGTAATAAGATCGTTAAATGCTACATGAACTATTTTGTTTTTCTTTCATGTTAATGTTTACAAAGCTTTTGTTACATGAGATTGCATTCGTTTTTCAATAAATCTGAGGTGTTGTAATAAATACTGGAGCCCATCTACAGCATATGCCATTGCCATGGACATGTGAAATTCTCAATCTTGTGGATCTTTGGGGTTGTAGTGCTGCTCTCTTCAGATTGATTGTTTCGATAAAGTCTCTTGGTATCGATCTGCTTACTTCCCTAGTATTCTCAGTTTGCAATTGATCCAAATTCTAAATTTTGAATGTTTTATTACTGTGTGATAAAATGTCTATTGTAAAGGAGAACATGTCAGGCTTTTTGCTAATTAACTGGCCTCCTTTTAGCTGGATGGATGTGACACCTTCAGTGATTCTGTCTTAGATACCTGTATTTATTAACATTGCCAATAATTCGTTCGCAAAGCACCTTGCTATGCCAATATTTTATAAGTGAACTGTTATAAGGTATTTCATGTGTTTCCTTGAATAAGATGTGTGTCCAACACTAAAGAGAGATTTTTAATGTTTACAAATATACTCTCTGTTACTACTAAACTTACTGTTTCAATTTGAAATCATGTCACAAAATTCTATGATTATGAGTGTGGCTTCTTTAAATCTAGCATCTTTCTCTCTTTATATGTCGAACTAAACTATCAATTGGCATCAGAATTTGTTTGTTTTGTAATATATCAAAATGCTTTTACGTCCAACTCTTTCTCTTTCTCTGTTTATTCAGCCCAGTTTCCATTTATGTGACGAAGGTATATACCTTGGTACTACAAAGTTGTTATATTTGTCTAACTTCTGTAACCCTTACAAGAATTAGAGGATCAATGCGCTGAAGCTTGCATGCCTTGACTAAATATAACTTGCTCTGTCCTTTGAAGGTTCTGCAAAGGAGACTGCCGATGGTGCGAATGAAGAGCTGCAGCAACTCCATCTTTAGGCGAAATAACGAATGAGGACCAGGTTTATCTTCTTAACAGGTTACTGATCAATCAGATTGTATTTGTCCATTGATCAAATTAAATTTCTCTTCCTCCCCACATACGGCGTCACACAGACTAAAACTTTGCTTGTAATTTTCTTTTCATTGGTCACAGGTAGGAAAAGTAATTCATCAAATTATCAGGTGGCAGTGGCTCTTCTCTCGGACAGCACTCATCCCAACAAAATCGACAGCATTGCTGAAACATTTTGCCTGTTATTCTTATCAATGTTTAAGTTCAGACTTCAGTAGTTCTAGTCTTTATAATTAAAATCATATGTCAGTGGTTCTGGTCTTTCTATTGTAAGCTATGCTTGATCCACCGTCTTGACTCAGAACTAAAGGGATTATCGGTGACAGAAGGCAGTAAGCTATTACTTTGTTTCCTTCTCTTGTCCCTGACTAAGCTGTTGTCAATGTTTTACATCGTTAGCTCAAGAATTTTCTATTTTTTTGCGGGCTTTAGCGCAGTGATTTTTGCTGCTCCAGTGATAGTTTTTTCTGAAGATGTGCATCAGCTTATGCTTTTATGCATCTTGTTATTTCTCTGCGCAACAATTTGCGATGACCATTTTGTTCATTCGCTGCAGTAGCACCATGACGGTACAAGCATGTAGTGCATGGATGGAAGGGAATAGGATGGACTAAATCGTTGTTGCAGTCCACCACATCCACATGGTTCACTATGACTAGAGTCTAGAATTATAGCGGATCTCCATGTTTGGAACCTTTTCACCCGCGGTCAGAACGGCCAGAGTTTTCACTGCATATATATGACTCAATAAAGGTAGAATATCGACGGACTGAGTGATAGCGTGGTAAGACAAATGGCAATTAGGTTCAAGGGTAAATTTTATAAGCAACCAATTTCGTGGAAAGATAAAAATGCGCATTTAATAAAGAGTATTATCTGAAGATGCATATTGGATACACTCTATTTCCTATATATAAATGGTCTATCAGAGCTATTATTGTCGTGAATTAAATCGAATGATTGTTAGCACTGGTTAATAACCTACCTCGAAAACAACATCATTTTTTTGCACGGTGGTTACAAACTTTATATGATTTCAAATGTACACTAATATCACGGCAACATCTCAAAGCAATATGGTAAATTCGTAAAACACACACCCTAGCAATGCATTACCGATGTAGCTGAGCAAATACATGGGTCACCCTGCAAGAAGATATTCTGTAGGCGGTATAGGCATGCATGAGTTGTATCAACCTTTTGTTTTTAATGGCACTAGTAGAAACAGAGGCATTGGTGCGCCACTTTAGTACCGGTTGCAACAAAAACCGGTACTAAAGGGGGCATTAGTCCCGGGTCGTAATACGGCCCGGGACTAAAAGTGTTCCGCAACCGTTCGCCTGGCGCGAGAAACCTTTTAGTCCCGGGTCGTAGTACGGCCCGGGACTAAAAGGACGAACCGTTTGCCTCCCGCGCGCTTTGGAAGTTGTGTTTTCGCGACGGATCAGAGAACAGAGGGCCATTTGCTACAGTACGGGTTCTCCTCTTCCTCTTGCTCTCCTCTCTTCTTCCCCAAATCCTCCACCATGAATCGAATTGGTATTCAGTTTACTCATGTGTCAACACCATGCAAGACCCTTCTCGATGTCGCCTACACGAACGACTGCGCTAAGGTCCCGGGTCTTCTTGCCGATTTGAAGAAATGGCATGACGAGGATGAACACAAGTTCCTTGGCCTTGATCTCGAGTACACGGCCGATGGACGAGATGTTGCCGTCATCCAACTTGCTCACAAGAACCATGTCATGGTCTTCCAATGGTCAAGGTAACACGAACTTCTTGTAGGATAGGAAAATTGCATAGGATATATATATAGCAACGTGTGGCCATTTGAATCCTATTGGAAAGAGAACATCTTTTGATTCATAGGATAGCAAAATTTCATAGGATAGCAACATGTGGCCATTTGAATCCTATTGGAAAGATAGCTTCTTTTGATTCATATAGGATAGCAAAACTTTATAGGATAGCAACATACGTGTGGCCATTTGAATCCATTTTTTCATATAGGAGAGTGCTTCTTTTGATTCATATAGGATAGCAAAATGTTGCAGCGATGTTTAACATTTGTTCCATTAGTTCCATTTTTGTTGTTGCAGTAGTGTCAAGCACTGTCCAGAACTCATGGATTTCCTTGTCAACAGCGGCATACGTTTTTGTAGCGTTGATATAACGAATGACAAGATCAAGATGATGAGCACCTGGGGTATTGAGATACCAGCTGACTGCCACATTGATCTCCAGGACTTGATCCAGTTTCGGTATCCCTACAAGACTGGGATGGCTGATATGGCAAGAGTCTTGATCGACCCGAAGTACGCTGGTATGAAGAAAAAATTCCCCAATGAGCAGCACAACTTCTGGGAGAAGAACCAACTTGACAGGATCAACCTTGATTATGCAGCAATAGATGCATACGTTTCATTCGAGTTGTACCGCAAGTATTCTTCGGAGGACGAGTAGATGGGTGTCTGTGTCTCTAGTAGTATGTGCATAAACATGTGAATTTTAATTTCTGCCGAAATGAATTTGAATTTCCTTTTCATTCAACTTGGATGGAGCCAATTTGAATTTTCTTTTTATTCAACATTGCAGATGAATTTACATCGGTAGTAGCGACAACACAACGACGTAGACATATTATTTATCAATTTTCAATTTACGGATTTGTAGATACGAATTATTCAATATTAAATAGAAAAGGCAAAAAAGAATTATTATTTAAATTCAAGAATTAACATATATAGTTTGGTGGTAACCCCTAAATCCATCGTTTTGAAAGGTTAGCAACTTTATTATTTAAATTCAGCACTTAACATATGTAAATCAATGTATTAAACCTTTATGTGATGTGTAGTAATGAAATTCGTCAATTTAATGTATTAAACCATAATACATAGCTCGGGTCCATTTTTATTTAACCATAATACATTACGAATAATATCACAAACTTTTGCTCGAGAAAGTCTATCAGGGTTACAAATTGATGTGGTCCAATGTCTGGCAGCTTCGATTTGTTGTTCCCGCCATCCTTCTTCGAGTTGTTGTTCCCACCATCCTTCTTCAACAGTGGATCTCAAGAATCTTGGGTACCACACCGAACCATTCGTCCTAGCCAATGGTGTGGCTCAGGTTTCCTATGTGAAGGACATGTCCACCAAACCGAAAAAAATAAAAGATAAGCAAAAGAATACATCGTCCGATGAGCCAAAGTGCCACATAGTCTGAAGATTATAATAAGTTTCATGAAATTCCGCCCTTCACAGTGAAAACTGACCCAAGCATCATGTTAAATGATGAAGATTCTCCATGGCTACGGCTCAGAAGAAAACATAAACAATAGTTGGTGATGTTGGTGATGTGTAATAATGTATTAAACCATTATGTAAGGAGCATGTGTAAGAAGCTTCAATCAGCTGCAGTTTTACCAACACAATCTCTGCATTCTCCAAGTGATAGAACAAAACATACGGTTTCCCCTGCCTACCTTCTCCAGTGGCCACTCTGACCGGCAAATCGGCAAATCATCGCGTGGTCGTGAGACGGCAAATCGGCCTTCGATCCAAACAGCGGCAAGACTTCTTTGATGATCTGCAACCGTCGAAACAAGTGTTGGGAATGTTGCTAATCATCAAAGAACCTTGCCGCTGCTTGGATCCGACCGAGGGGAGGGTTCCCGGAACCGAATGATATTGTTCGGTCGATGAACTGAAGGATTATGCAGATATATAGAACAGAACACACGGTTTCCCCTGCATACAGCCCAACGGTGGCTCGTGAGTGCCTGCATATCAAAAGAACTACAACCGTCCGGCAAGACATCTCTGATGATCTGCAACCGTTTGGAACGGTCGCAGATCATCAGAGACGTCTTGCCGCTGCTTGGATCCGACCGAGGGGAGGGTTCCCGGAACAAGCGCTCGAAAGACATCTCTGATGATCGACAACCGTCCAGCAAGACATCTGTGATGATCTGCAACCGTTTGGAACGGTCGCAGATCATCACAGACGTCTTGCCGCTGGTTGCCCAAAGATGCCTCCGCCGAGGGGAGGGTTCACCTTCAGCCTTCACTGAGTGCTCTCTGCTACCCGTGTGCTGCCAAAATGAACTACAATGAGTAGACACTGAGTGCTGAACATGTCCGGGAGGGGGGCTATATATAGGATACGTGTGCTTCTTTAGTCCCGGTTGGTAACAACAACCGGGTCATGTGGGTCACGAAGTGGTCGTGATACTACTCATCCAACAGCTCACAATCCCTCAAAAGAAACACACCTCTGATCCAACGTCTCACAAGCGCTAGAAAGAAACACACGATCCGTGTGCTTCTTTAGTCCCGGTTGGTAACACCAACCGGGACTAAAGTCGGGCTCACCCCTGATCCAACGGTTCACAAGCGCTTTAAAGAAACACACGATCCGTGTGCTTCTTTAGTCCCGGTTCGTGAGTAGAAGTGAACAATACATAGGGATGTTATTGGTGATGTGTAATAATGTATTAAACCTTTTATGTAACTGTGTTCTGAAAACTCAGAAGAGATATCAAATGCACTGTTGGACGTATGACGGGAATCTGAATGCTTTGTATTCGGTCAATGAACTGGAGTATTTTGTAGATAGAACAAAACACAAGGTTTCACCGTCATACAGCCCTACGGTGGCTCCGAAAAGATGTGAAAAAGAAGATGCTGAAGTGAACACACACAGTACTGAACATAGGTACTCAAACTAACTTTGACCGGGTCCTAAGCCGCGCGGTGCTGAGCCGCGGGCGCTCTGCCTCCAAAGAGCCGGAACCATCACGTGGGATCCCTCTGAAGTATCGACCAGCGCCTGTTGGTCTGAATCTCCAACAAATGCATGTAGCGACGGACGTGCTCGTCCTCCTCCCTGATACGGCGACGTACCACCTCCTCGGGGGCCGGCTCTCTCTGCACCCTCTGTGGCCCTAGCCGGAACCATCGTTGGACAGTACGGATCGTGTGTTTCTTTCGTGCGCTTCTGAGCCGTTGGATCTGCGGTGTGTTTCTTTTGAGCGCTTGTGAGCTGTTGGATTTTTAGAACCAGTCCCGGTTGGTAACACCAACCGGGACTAAAGAATCACACGGATCGTGTGTTTCTTTCGAGCGCTTGTGAGCCGTTGGATCCGGGGTGTGTTTCTTTTGAGGGCTTGTGAGCTGTTGGATCAGCACTCCCACCACCACCACCACTCCCACCTCATCCACACTCATTCCAACTTCTGCCTATAAATACTCCACCTCCCAGACAGGTACTCACTCATTCCAGCTTAACCAGCTCAAACACAAGACATTCGGATTCCCTAGCTAGGTTTTGGGCATCTTTGGGCAACCAGCGGCAGGAGGTCGCTGATGACCTGCGACCGTTCAAAACGGTTGCAGATCATCAGCGATCTCTTGCCCGACGGTTGTAGATCATCAGAGACGTCTTACCGCTGCTTGGATCGAAGTGGCGCTCAAACACAAAACATTCGGGTTCCCTAGCTAGGTGAATCCCCAAATCCCCACCTCCCCAAATCCCCACCTCCCCAAATCAATAAAAATAGACCCGAGCTATGTATTATGGTTTTATTGTGTTCGTCCTTGTTCACCGGCCGCTCATCTACCTTCGCCACCGAATCCAATGGCTGGATTTAGCCTACCTGCTGGCATGTTCCCTGGCATTATTGTGTTCGTCCTTGTTCACCGGCCAGCCATTGGAGCCACCTCCTGTAGGACGGTGAACAATGACAACACAACGACGCTGTTGGAAACACAAGCCCTCAGGTAGGTTGAATCCAGCCACTGGATTAGGGTGACGCAATGATGAATTGCCGAGGAGGTGGGAGTGGTGGTGGTGCTGGTACGGATCGTGTGTTTCCTTTGTTTCCGCCACCGTTTCCCGCCAAATTCCGCCACCGTTTCCCGCCACCGTTTCCCGCCAAATTCCGCCACCGGTAGTCTATAAAACCCAGTTGAAGGTAGGCATGGTACTCACTTGAGCGCAACCATGGTGTGCATTGGTCCTTGCGAGAAGTGTGTGTCCGGGTTTCACATTACCGCATCCGAGCATCTCGCCAGGCTTTCGAGCAATTTGAAGGTAGATGGTAGGGTAGTTCCAATAGAAGAAATTTTGCACACTGAGAGTCATCTCGCTTTGCTCGGGTCGAAGCTATGCCGTGATGGGTTTCCGTATAGGACCCGCTCCAAATTCGTGCAGAAATGCTCAGGCTTCAAGATAAGTTTGACAAGAAAGTTACGAATAGTCCGTTCTACCGAACTGAAGCTGACCGTGATTCGTACGGTCGTTCCTGTCTCTGGATAGTGGACAGCGATGATGACGACGATTTCATGCCATCGTCAAAGGAAAGGAGGGTTGAAGCACTGAGCAAGAAGGCTGAAGCTTCGTCCAAGGGCAAAGGCAAGAAGGCAGAATCTTCGTCAAAGGGCAAGGGTGGCAACACGGCGGATAGGTAGAGTCTTTGTTTCACTTGTGTTGTATCGTAATTTGAAGTTGTACCTTAATTTGTTCTATCCAGTATTTAGAACTAGTGAAATTGTAACGTAGATGTCTAGTTGTATGTTATATCATCTCTGCATAAGACGGTGTTGCCCGAAGTACCTGGCTGAGAAGGAACTGGCGATTACAGAAAAATATCACCAATGGTATTAAATAATAGCAATAAACATCGAACAAGAAAGTATATAAGAGAAAAATGAAAAGAAAAATAGAAAGAAAGAAAAATGAAAAGAAAAAATAGTATGAATAAAAACAATTAAAAGAAAAAACAAATAGAAAAAAAAGAAAACGGCAGAAGTTCCTCCACGGCCACACCTGGACAAGTTCGTCCGAGCGGTAGGTAGGTATGGATAGATAGAACGGGAGATAGGACTCACTAGAAGCTGGCTTAGTAGTAGTGATCTCCTTGTCATTTGTATGCGTCTTAGTACTGGGTAGGTACTTCAGAGTTCAGTCTGAACTTTGTGTTAGCAATAAAATGGCAAAATGGTTAATAGTTTGTAGAGTTAGAATAATTATTTTATAAAGCAGAAAATGTATTTGGAATACTTATTCAAATTCAAGCACTTTTCATGTAAAAAGTTTTCTCAAATTCATAAGTATGCAAAAACTGTTTCATTCAAATGTTCAAATATTTGAAATTGTGCTAGATCTAAAAATAGAGTAAAAACCCGCGCAATTTTTGGGCCTTTAGTACCGGTTTTGCATACCAACCGGTACTAAAGCCCGTGCTGCGCGCGGGAACGTGAAAGGTTCTCCCAAACACTTTAGTCCCGGCCCGTGCCTCAAACCGCGACTAAAGACCGCCCTTTAGTCGCGGCTTGAGCCACGGGCCGGGACTAAAGGTCCCTCCAGTACTTAAGCAGTTCCCAATCTAGGACTTGGCCATTTTCATCGAAGAAGAAGGGCAGACCAGAGCAGAGCAGAGGAAACGCGGCCAAAATTTTCCGTCGCCAGCGCGGCCGTCCCCGACGCCGCTGCCGTCTTTGACACGGCCGCTGCCCGTCGCCAGCGCCTCCTCTCCTTCTCCACCGAGTCAGTCGTGGTAGGAAGGCCGGAATCCGGCGAATCGCGGCCCCTCCCCCAACTCCAGCCACCGCGTGCGTGCACGATTCCGTCGCCGGAAGACCTCCCCCGACCTCGTCGTCGACTCCATCGTGCTCAGGGTGAGATTTTGCATCCTCCAGTGCCTTCAATTCCACTTATTGCGCCCCGTAGCTCCGCCGCCGCGTTGCCCGTCGTCGGCCGCCGCCAAACATCGTCGCCGGCTTGCTCCGGCGACCCAAATTGGGCGGCGCCACTACCAAATGGTTCCCTGCAACCTCCTATACGTCGCAGCGCATTCGAATCATCCAGAAACGCGCGGATTCGAGCAATCTTTGATTAACCCGAAATTTGAAAATAGGGCTTTATAATTCTGTTTCTGTGCTGTAACTTTAATTCAAAATAAAATAGTTAAACTGCATGTTTGTGCAAACCAAAAATCACAGTGATAAATGAATGAGTTTAGAACCACTTCCAATTTGCAAATCTTAAAAATATTAATTTGTGTGTGCTTGATAATTACTGTACTGCCACTGGTATAAATCAAGAACTATTTTTTAACTTGAGAAATATGTATCCAAAATTTGTAAATCCAATTGTTCTGGAATGCCTGTGAGTATAGCTTTCTGTAGAAATTAGCCTCATATGTTTGTGATACATAGTTTTGAAATGGCATGTGTTGGTAGTTTAGACCAGTGGGGTTTTCTGGCATTTAATTAATTTTCTGTGAATAAGATTTTGGACTAAATCCAATTGCATTAGTTTAAAATATTATGGCAAGAATATCAAGAGAGTAAGACTGCTCCAGTATTTGAAGGCTATCTAGCGAAGCAGGCGGATCACTGGAACGCATTTAAGAAGTACAAGGAGTCACAAGATGCTACTGCGATCTCAGCAAGGAACAAGAAAAATGCTGACAAGAAAAAATATCACCATAAATTGGGGCCAGGGGGCTACGAGACTGCCATGCCAAAGTGGGATAAAAAAGAGCAAGAGCTTCTTGCTAAAGGGATCCAACCAGAATGGATGCGCGACGAATGGGAATTGAGGGCAAGAAATTGGTTCCTTGCGCATGGGGGTTCATACGACGAAACAACAGGGGACCTTATTCCCAGTGACGGGATTAGGGTACCCAGGGAAAATTGGGTTAAAACGCTGAAAGAAATTAAAGAGGGGAAGTTAAAGTTCACTCCCGATAGAGAGAGAGACTTGCTGTCACTGGTCCTCGAGAATCAAGAAAAAGGAGGACGAACACGAGGCTTTGGCCCTTCCGTTCCATGGTGGCTTGGGTTTGCCAAAGACGTAGAAACTTACAGAAGCCGAGTGAGAGCAAAGAAGCGAAAGGAGGAGGAGGAGGGAGCCAAGTTCAACCAGTTGCTTGCCAAATTTAACCACCAGCAGCAGGAGCTTGACGAACTTAGAGCAGTAGTGCCCCCGCAAAATCCTGTACTCGATATTACCGCCGGTCCATCTCAGCGGAAAAGCAGCGTGGGTGACTCGGAGGTCCCGGCTGACGATGCACGGCGGATGATAGATGCCGGTCCCGGCTACCCCGTGGATGGAATCAAGGATGCAATATCTTGTGAGCTCCATCAGCAATTGAAGAACATATCGATGAAGGTGGCGGTCGGATATGCTTTACCTTGTCCACCTGACACACGCTGGCAAGACCGTGAGATTCTAGCTGGCTATGCTAAAGTCGTGGTGGATGAAATCGTACCGGGGTCTCATGCTATGGTGCTTGACATCCCTGGACCTGGAGATGAGAGGACACTCGGAGAAGTTGTGGGTGATACGATTCTATGGGACAAGAACTACATCAAGTTTCCAGGGTCGACGCCAAGGACAACACCGCCTTCGAGTCGTCGCAGGTCAACTAAACCTCCATCACCTCCAAGAAGCAGGTCAACACCCCATGACTACGACTACCACAGCGCGAGTCTATCTCGATCTCCGCCGCCGGACTTGGGTGGTCGACCGTCTTCGCCGCCGCCGGACTTGGGTGGTCGACCGTCTTCGCCGCCGCCGGACTTGGGTGGTCGACCAACTTCGCCGCCGCCGGACTTGGGTGGTCGACCGTCTTCGCCGCCGCCGGACTTGGGTCGACCGTCTTCGCCGCCGCCGGACTTGGGTAAAAGAGCAAGCGGGAGCACATCAGGTGTTAGTGCAAGCGAGAACAGAAGGGACGTTCCCCAGCTCGGGGAACATGCCAAACAATCGATCCCATCCCTCATGGTGTTATCCGAAAACGTTCCCCAGCTGGTGCTGCAGTAGGATATGGAAGAAGCTGCGAAGTTGGCGGCCTCTATGGGTGTGACTGTTGCTGAATTGCTAGGTTCCCAGGACTTGGGTCGACCGTCTTCGCCGCCGCCTTTGCCCGCTAAGGACAATAAGCGGAAGCGTGCTACGTCGATGAGTACTAACCGACGCAGCAGCCCAAAACGACAAATGTCGCCCCTCCCAAGAGTGCTGAAGAGAAAATCTAGTAACAGAGCAAGCGGGAGCACATCAGGTGTTAGTGCAAGCGGGAATAGAAGGGACGTTCCCCAGCTCGGGGAACAGGCCAAACAATCGATCCCATCCCTCATGGTGTTATCCAAAAACGTTCCCCAGCTGGTGCTGCAGCAGGATATGGAAGAAGCTGCGAAGTTGGCGGCCTCTATGGGTGTGACTGTTGCTGAATTGATAGGTTCCCAGGACGACAATTTACCCAAGGCTGATGTTGTCACTAAATATGTCCTAGGGAAGCCTTTTGTCAGCGAAGAGAAGTTCACACAACTGCCAACACATATGCGGAATTTGCATGACTGGTACTTGCGAGCGGCAGACTCGGGCAGAATAATGATCGTGGCGAAAGTCCCACCTGAGTACTTCTTCTGACCCGAAGAGGTCCATGTTGAGTTTCCAGAACTCTGGCAGTTATACAATTTCGACGCCCTCGACAAATCTCTCATCAGTTGCTATTGTCTCTAAGTTGTTGAATTCATTGTCTACATATAAGTTGTTCAGTTTTTCAGTAGTTCAGTTCATTGCATGTAATTATCCTCATTATATCCTTCTGTACTCTATTATGCAGAATGAGGATGCAGGAATGTAAAAGAAAAAACATCTATAATGTTGGGTTCATTGACCCAGATAAAGTACATATACATTCGCTAACGAACAAACCCAAGGACACGGCGCATAACCTTCTAAGATTCCTAACGGAGCAACATTTCTGTGACCACATACTGTTTCCTTACAACTTCTCATGAGGGTCTTACTCTGTTCTACACATTTTGCTTACTCGATGTTAAGTGTAATTGATGAGTTACTGACGTATATAAACGTGTGCAGGTTCCACTATGTTCTGCTAGACATTCAAATTGATAAGGGATTAGTTGAAGTCATGGACCCATTAAACAGAGACCTGACAGGGATTAGCAACATGCAGGTCTTACTCTAGAGGTAATTTTCGGGCTATATCGGTCTCTTTCGTTGATTTCATGAGATATCAGGTAATGAATAACTCATTCATTAATTAATTTTGTTTGCCGGGCAGGGTTTGGAAAGAGTTCAGGCGTGTGGTGCAGGGTTCCTTTACTGAGAAGCTGAAGTTTACTACGGTCAAGGTAAGTAGTACGAGATATGCCCGTGCATTTCTTTAATTATAGTTTCAATACAATTATGATGCTAGATTATTATTTTGATTGAATTCTATTCTCGTAAAGTGCGCGAGGCAGCCACCGGGGACGAATCTATGTGGATACTACGTTTGCGAGTTCATTCGCACGTTTACCACTGAGTACAACGACGTAAGCAATACATTCACAACATTATTTTAGTACCGTCACTTTTTGTTATCATGATTGATGTTCATATTGATATTCCTTTCTTATATAGTTCGACAGAACGCGGGAAGAACACCTACCAGAGCAACGCGTAATAGGAATTGCAGAGGAACTGGCGGGATTTTTGATGACAGAGATGATAGACAACAACGGAGAATTTAGTGTGAATAGGCCCTACTGATGATCCCCGGTCGTGTAATCGAATAGACGGGCTCTAGTCTCGGTAATTGTGATCTCCATGTAACTATCAAAATTGTATATATTTGTATATGCTCGATCGTAAGACAAGTTATCTTATATATGCACGAACGTCCCGGTTTGCCCTTTAGTCTCGCTTGTACTGTCCCGGTTCGCGAGCCGGGACTTTATACGCGATCTCCTCCGAAACCCTGAAAAATGAGCGAAAAGGACAAAAACAGAAACCCTAAACCCCGAAAAATAATCGAAAAGAAAAAAACCAAAACCCCCTGAAAATATAAGCAATAAAAGCGTGAACCTTTTGTCCCGGTTTGTATTACAAACCGGGACTGAAGGTCCTCAGGTTTGCGCTCGCCTGTGCGCCCACGTGGAGACCCTTTAGTACCGGTTTTATTTTGGTACCGGTACTAAAGGGTTACCCCTTTAGTGCCGACCCTTTAGTACCGGTTGTGCAACCGGTACTAAAGGCCATCTACAACCGGTACTAGAAGTGGGTTCTCTACTAGTGTGGGAACAATGGGAAAGTTTCCCACTGCAATTTTTACTAAGAAATTATAGATATGTACAAAGTCTAAAGGTATTTACAAAGGATTGGAGAAAAAAAATGGAAAGAAATTACAGACTAGTCTGAATCCAAGCGCTTAACCTATGAGCATGCTTTGATTTGATCCTGTGGTTTAACCAGCTCAATTAATTCTTCAGATAATATATTGCCTTTCACCTCATAAAAGAAGGCATTTGATCTTTAAAAATATTGTTGTTTCTGCTCATCCAGAATTCCAGATCCCCCAAGAAGCTGGATTATAATCTCCATGTAGAAATGGACTCACAACTTCTGTTTTGGATCTTGTAAAGCTTATAGGACAGATAGTCCTCTTGTTCTAGAGGGACAAGCATAATCCCAGCATATATAGGGCCGAAAAAGGACATGTCCAAAAGAGGTTAATTAATGTCTCTTCTAGAGACATTGAAAATTTGCACAATTATATGATTGGATCTAAAACTGTTTCTAGAAAATAGGTTTCTTGTATTCAATCTATCATGGAGTAGTAGCTAGATGAAAATTTGTGTTAAGCTTGGCAAGAGCTTTTCCAGATCCAAGAGAAAGTGAGGTGGCAAAGGATAAAACCCAATCATCGCCTTGAGATGTATCAACATGCATGAGTTTCTTGGATGTAAACATGTTTGTTTTAGTCGGTGCAAAACATGTCTACGAGATTAGAACAAAGTAGAAGAGAGTTAGAGACATGCACGAATAGATGCTCACTATCGTATTGTAAGATAGCCAACAGAGAATTGGTTGATTAGAAGGATTATCTTATAAGGACCACACATATTAGCCATGTAATCTGAATATAATTACCTTAGAAATAACTTCTTCCATTTCAGATTCTCTAACAGCATCAAGAAATTTATATGAAAAATTTAACTTAGCACTATCACTTTATTCGTCCTTGATGAAACTATTTCAATCTAACTAGATTAATGAATATGTATTATTCACATATATTATTCTTTATGAAATATTCATGTCCCGTGGTTTGATATGACTCAGTACAACTCAAAAGATAAAATCTTTGAGTTATCTGAACATGTCCCGTGGTTTTACCGTCATTTCTGAGCTTTCCTTTCAGTTTGCTATGATTTTCATTTATTGATCATTGTCTTGGAATCTTGATAACTTTATCACTAGGTAAATATTACATCAAATTCCTCACATGATCATTTTATAATACTTTGTTCAAACTTTATGCATCTCATACATAAATTCTTGGATAAGGTACTGATATGGAAACATTTACATCTTGCCCCTTTTATTCTAACCTTACTCCAAAGATTATCATCTTAACTCAGTATTATATCCACCTAATTATTCTGAGAAGTCACTTTTCTCTCATTTCAATGACATTAGACACTTCAGAACTATTTGATGTCATCATTTTCCTATGTATTTTAAATGCGTTTACAAAATTCCGTTGTTGTTATGATCTTATTCTGATTATTTTAATGTATTTATGGTTTAAATAAATATATAAATATTCTAAGACACATAATTTATCGTACATGTAGAAAATTAATGCTTTCGAAGCTCAATAAACATTCAATTCCATAGTTTGTACATCAAGATTTGGAAATGGATACCACTATTCGATTACAACAACAAATACCATGCACCTACAACCATTTTCTTTGAAATTAAGGAAGAATGCAAAACTCACGCATATTTTTATACCCAATTCAATTCTATTTTTTCTAGATAACAACATACATCCAAACACGCCCTAAGAGTTGCCCCTCCAGAGTGCTTTTCCGGCCTAAAGTTTGAATCCTAAAGCCCGGGATGTTCCCATGGAAGAACAAGTGTCAATATATCATGAAAATGTTAAAGTATATGGAACTACTTCATTGTAATCAAAAGTTAAACAAAATTATCTATTGCCTTGTCAGTATAACTACAAATATCTTGCCACTTCATGCTCTTTCACTAAGGTAAATGTTATCTTTAAATTTCTCCCCGGTAAATTCATAATCCCCTGAGAGTATCTTGGAATTAGGGTACTTCCTAATGATAAAATTCCTGATCAATCTTGGTAAGATTAATAGAGAAAACACACTACTACAACACATTTTTTTGGTATCGTTTGTAAGCTGAATTAATCTTTATTGTGAATATATAGCTCATGATGAAACCAACGATACTATTTTTACGTTGTAGATGTAAATGGATATACAGGCCGAGACTATTCCTTTAAGTGCAGCCGAACGGGCAGCAAAAAAGGAGGCGGAAAATGAGTTAGCGAAACTCCTCCGCGATGAAGAATCTAAATGGGCACAAAGGGCGAAAGTGAAAAATATTCAAGAAGGTGGAAATAATACACGTTATTTTCATATCATGGCAAATGGCAAACATAGGAAAAAGAGGATTTTCCAATTGGAACAAGATGAGGGGACAATTGTGGGTGAGGAAAACTTAAAAGTGTTCATTTCTGAATTCTACAATAAACTATTTGGAGCTCCGGATCCAAATTATTTCTCAATGAATGAGGCATTTACGAATGATATGCCCCAAATATCACCGGAGGAAAATATGATTTTGACTTCGGAGTTCACGGAGAAGGAAGTTCATGATGCGATTTCACAAATGGAACATAATAAATCTACCGGACCAGACGGGTTTCCGGCAGAATTTTATCAAAAGTTTTGGCCTATTTTAAAAAATGATTTGATGGCAATGTTTGCCCAATTGCGAACGGGTGAATTGCCCTTATTCAAGTTAAACTTTGGAATCATTACGTTACTGCCAAAGAAGGAGGATGCAAGTAGAATGGAACAATACAAGCCAATTTGTCTCCTTAATGTTAGCTTTAAAAATTTCACGAAGGTGGGCACAAATAGGGTAACTTCAATTGCGAGTAGAGTTGTGCGTCCAACTCAAACCACTTTTATCCCTGGGAGAAACATCTTAGAAGGAGTTGTAGTTCTCCATGAAACAATACATGAGATGCACCGTAAAAAGTTAGACGGGGTTCTTTTTAAAATTGATTTTGAGAAAGCTTATGATAAAGTGAAATGGTCTTTTTTTGCAACAAGTTCTTCGTATGAAAGGATTTGCACCAACGTGGTGTGAATGGATTGCTAGATTTGTCCAGGGGGGAAGTGTTGGTATCCGGGTTAATGATGATATTGGGCATTATTTTCAGACTCTGAAAGGGTTACGACAAGGTGATCCGTTGTCACCTTTGTTGTTCAATTTGGTGGCTGATATGTTGGCTATTTTAATTGCGGGGCTAAGCAAGATGGTCAAGTAGGAGGATTAATACCACATTTAGTTGAGGGTGGTGTTTCCATACTTCAATATGCGGATGACACAATTCTGTTTCTTGAACACGATGTTGCGAAAGCCGTGAACATGAAACTAATATTGGCTTTTTTTGAGCAGCTGTCGGGGTTAAAAATCAATTTTCATAAAAGTGAGCTTTATTGTTTTGGCAAGGCAGTAGAGGAGCAAGAACAATACCGAAATATTTTTGGTTGTGGAATCGGTTCATTACCATTTAAATATCTCGGTATTCCTATACATTATAGGAAACTCCTTAATAAGGAGTGGAAACCAGTAGAAGATCGTTTCGAGCGGAAGCTAGGATCTTGGGTAGCTAAGATGTTATCATACGGAGATCGTCTTGTGCTAATTAATTCGGTTTTGACAAGCTTGCCAATATTCTTGCTATCGTTCTTTGAAATACCTAAAGGGGTACGTAAAAGATTGGATTTCTATCGGTCTAGATTTTTTTGGCAAAGTGATCAACTAAAGAAGAAATATAGGCTAACAAAGTGGAATATTGTGTGCCGACCAAAGGACCAAGGGGGCCTTGGAATTGAGGTGCTAGATATCAAGAATAAATGCCTCTTGAGTAAATGGTTATTTAAACTACTTAACGAAGATGGGGTGTGGCAGGAATTATTAACAAACAAATATTTGGGGATAAAACGTTATCTCAAGTTCAGATTAAGCTACATGATTCACCTTTTTGGAAGGGGTTAATGCGAGTGAAGGACGACTTCTTTAAGCATGGCTCCTTTGCGGTTGGAGATGGGCACCAAACTAGATTTTGGGAGGATAGTTGGATTGGTGACTCGTCATTAGCGGATGAGTATCCATCGCTCTATGCCGTGGCGTCCAATAAGCAGATGACTGTTGCGGAAGTTTTTGCTGGTACTCCTATTAACCTCACCTTTCGGCGAAACTTGGTGGGAAATAATAGAGAAATCTGGTTTCATTTGGTTGAAAGACTAATGCGGGTTCAATTAACGAATGAATCAGATAGGTTCATATGGAAGCTCACGCCATCGGGTGACTTCTCTGTTAAATCGTACTATGCTACACTGCTTAATGGACACACTATATATTTTAAAAAATACTTGTGGAAACTTAAAGTGCCCCTTAAGATACGAATCTTCTTGTGGTTTTTGCATAGGAAAGAATTGTTGACGAAGGATAACTTGCTTAGACGGAGGTGGATAGGGTGTAAGAAATGCGTTTTCTGTGATGCAGATGAGTCTGTTGAGCACTTGTTCATTTCCTGTATGTTTGCACGTAATATATGGCGCTTGGTTCATTTTACTTTCAACATTTACCCCCAACTAGTATAGCAAATTTGTTTGGAAGCTGGTTAAATGGGGTGGATAAGACATCTAAAGAACTCATTAGAATTGGAGTTGCGGCTATTCTATGGGCTATTTGGAACTGTCGTAACGATATAATCTTTAACAAGGCAACATCTGTTCATTATTTGCAGGTTATCAACAAAGCCACCTATTGGATTCACATGTGGTCATATCTTCTTCCTGCGGAAAGACGTGGTCGCATGGATTCCGGATGTACTCGAATGATGATGGTCGTACGGGCTATCTTCTGCCAGGGTGGGTGGCAACATCATAGAAGGATTGATGGATAGAGCTTGTTTTAAGTGGTTGATTTTTGTATCCACTTTGAGTGATCCGTGAATTGTAAACTCTGAATAACTTGTGACGATTTAATAATTGCGGTGGCTGTGTGCATCGTTCTGATGCAGAGGCCGGGGATCCGCACCTATTTTCTAAAAAAAAAAACCATTTCAGTCGAATATGAATTACATCATTGTGAATTGAAGCAAAACAAATTCAGAAAGCACAAGCGGTGGGTATGAACTACATATATAATGCCATGTGGCATTATTCCCATGCATACTACTAATGGATAATTTACATGAATCTCGAAGAATTTCGCATATGAAAGAACACAACAAATGCATGGGAATAATGCCACTGGGCGATATGGAGGTGAACCCATGCCCCGAGCAAAAATGGATAATTGCAATGAACAAAAATGAACCCAAAAATCCATACCTCTTTTTTTCTATGGCCTGTGATATGAAGTGAACCCATGCCCTAAAAGCTACGCGCTTCTGCCAATAAATCTTTGCATTGGAAATGGCAGTGTGGAATGTCGACTCCAGATCGATGAGATAGGTTCATGGTCAGAGCTTTATTCAGAATAGCATTTCAGTCCTAGGAAGATTGATGTGGACAGAGTTTTAGCCGTTGTCGCTGAGAGACCGATCTCGAAGGGTATCAAATTTCTTGGGCTGGTTGTCACGTACGCAAAACGAATGTTTGGCTCCATGACCCTAGTCAGCCCACAAACAACATGGATGCTCAAACACAGGAATCCATGTTCACGTGTTCAGATTTGCCTGGGAAAAGAAAATCAAAACAAAAATGATGGGCCAGACAGTAGATAGGTAAATCGATGTTTAACGCCATGGAGAAGCATTGCCACCTGTGATCAAGTGAATCTAGAAGACGGGGTAGAAGAGCAGATGCAGAGGATGGGAAGATTGGGACGAATGTGGTTTCAAATTTGACTGAAATTTTGTCCTCTGCTTGGTGGGTCCCTTGGTATTTTTTTAAAACTATGTGTGTGTGTGTGTGGGGGGGGGGGGGGGCTTAATTTAAGAGGTTTATTCAAAGAGATCATTCCTAATACAATCAGTCAATAAACTAGTCACCAGAAATAAAGGTTCAGAGTCCAACCAATTTTCGATAATCATCAATGAGCTAGCACTGATGTCTGACAGATGAGTCAAGGAGATTAGCTGTCCAGTTTGTATGTTGAACAACAAAGAAAGAAAGAAGATAAAACTATCTCCCGAATCTCATCTAATAACGCCATAACGGTGCCACAACAGAACGAGTGTTGTGGGCTTGTGGCGACTGTTAGGAAGTTTTTTTTTTTGCAAGGTAATGCGATTCTCATTGATAAATAAAAAACGAGATATAAAATATATACGCCGATTTTTAGACTTGGAGAGATAGGACAAACCTATGTGACAAATCAACGCCTATCAGAGTTGAAAAAAATATAACGCCTAAAAAATATAACGCCTATCCCTAAGGGCCTCATGGAAACGTGGGATCCGTATTCCTCTCGTGTAGTCCGTGTCTGAGGAAAAGCACGGTCAACTACTATAGAAGTGGGCCCAGATGTCCATCTCAGAGATCAGCGGGGGAGTCTGGAGTAGAGAAGAGATTGATGGAGTTTGAAAGGATTCGGAGACCTGGGTGATTTCCACTGCACGCACGATCGGACATCCATCCGAGTAGGAGAAGAGAGCAGATCGTTGGGGTTGGAGAAGGAGACGGACTCCTGCCGGACCCTGTACTCTCTCTCCGTTGATCGATCAGCCAGCCTCTTTAAATAGGAGACGAGACGAGACCACAACGCACGTACTCAATCGGGCAACAAGTTAATCAGGAGGAAAGAACCCAGATCATCAAGCGGCAAGCAAATCGATCGAGATGTCTAGTTCGTTCGAGAGATCAATCGGCAGGTCGCTGCTGGAGCACAAAGGCAAGAAGAAGGCCATGCTGCTGGTGACCAAGGCGGCGGCGGGCAAGACGGCGACGAGCACGAAGAAGGTGGCGGCGGGCAAGACCAAGACCGCGATGATCAGGAAGAAGCCGGAGGAGGACGTGTCGCGCATCATATCCAGGCTCATCGCCAAGGGCCACGCCCTGGTCGGCCCCAACTCGACGGAGAAGCTGATGCAGCTGGAGACGAAGGTCACGTTGGTCGAGTTGGCCGTGAGAGATGAGCAGGACGCCGCCGTCACGATATCACCAGTCCCCGCACGGATAGCCTGCGCGAGCTGCTGAGCCAGATCATGCCCAAGTTACACCAGGCCGAGGACACGCTGGACAAGGTCGTCGCGCGCCAGAAGCAGATCGTCTCCCTCCCCGCGACCACGAACCCGTTCTACGAGGAGAGCTGGGCGAAGAAGAAGCTCGGGTTCGTGTTACACACCGTC